>CM030360.1:159989427-160404434 GCA_017893485.1 Hemerocallis citrina | reverse complement strand
GCCTGGGAAAGAAATTTTGTCATGGAAACTTGGCCCTCTAGAGCAGTTCCTTAGTGATGATGAGAAATTTGAGATGGTTGAACAAGTAATGATTGATGCGACAAACCAAGTTGGTCTGGACATTAATTTAGCTGCAAGTCATGAGTGGCTCTTTGCTCCACTTCAGTTTATTTCGGGGCTTGGGCCACGTAAAGCTTCTGCTTTGCAAAGAGCATTTGTTAGGGCCGGGTCAATTTTCAACCGGAAAGAGATTCCAATGGGAAAAATTGTTAGGAAGAGAGTGTTTATTAATGCAGCGGGGTTTTTGCGGGTCCGCCGTAGTGGTGCTGCTGCTATTAGTAATCATATCATGGACTTGTTGGATGATACAAGAATTCATCCGGAGTCATATGACCTGGCAAAGAAGTTGGCGAGAGATGTCCGTCTTGAAGATTTTCCAGATGAAATGGATGATGAGGACCAAGAAATGGCAGTAGAACTTGTAAGAGATAAGCCTGAAATGTTGAAGGCTCTTGACATCGATGAATACAATGATTCACACCAGAAAGATCATGGGAACCGGAAATGGGAAACCTTCTATCTTATAAAAATGGAGCTTCTACATGGTTTCCAAGATTGGCGAGTTCCCTTTACAGAACCAAATCCTGATGAAGAGTTCTTTATGCTTTCTGGAGAAACTGACGAGTCCTTGTCGCATGGGAAACTTGTTCAGGTTGTAGTTCGGCAGGTACAAGACAATCGTATTATGTGCATGTTTGATTCTGGTTTGAAAGGGTTAATTATGGCAGAAGATTTTTCAGATGATGGCTATGACCCTGAAAAGGTTCATGAAGGCGAAGTGCTTAGTTGCAAGATCAAGAATGTAAATAAACAACGTGTTCTTGTATATCTGACCTGCAGGAATAGTGACTTGAGCAGAAAGCCACGTCGCTCTGAAAATGTTGATCGCTATTATCAGGAAGATGATATGAATCTACGTAGTGAGCAGGAGAAAGCTCGCAAGGCAAAAGAAATTGCTAAAAAGCATTTTAAACCAAGGATGATTGTGCATCCCAACTTTAGTAACTTGACTGCTGATGAAGCCATTCAGGTATGTTATTTACAGGTTAAACACGTTATTTATAGTAAGATAACATGTCTTGTAATGATCAATATGTAAAATTTGCTAATCATCATTTCTGCCCTCACAGTTTCTCTCAGACAAAGAACCTGGTGCTAGAATTGTTCGTCCGAGTTCTAAAGGGCCATCATTTTTGACTCTAACTTTGAAAATTTTTGATGGGGTTTATGCTCACAAAGACATAGTTGAAGGTGGAAAAGATCACAAGGATATCACAAGCTTACTTCGTCTTGGGAAAACATTAACAATTGATAAAGAAACTTTTGAAGATCTTGATGAGGTTAGTAAATGGATTTGTACATACTGCTTTCTATTTACACCTATTATTGCTTAGGTATGATAAATTTAATTTCTAAAGAAAATTTTACATTTGCCGAAACATATATAGCAAAAGCTTCTTGGTTGTCTATGGAATTGTTTGGAAGTTTGAATTCCAAATTTGATTTTTGTTGGAATTTAAAGCACATCTAAGAGGTTTTGGTGGGAGAACATGGTGCAAATGCCAAGTTTACGTGTTTAGTTAGGGGAGGGACTAGTTAGATATGTAGGCTGTGCTTTGTATTTGTTCTTCACTGGTCTCTGTTTGGAACAGATAGATGTTATTATTTGTACTACTTGTTTCGTTAATTCTTGATTAATGAAGCGGTGACGAGGTCACCTTTTTATAAAAAAAAAAATTTTGAGTCTTATTTTACAATTACATTTAGTGTAAATTTGGAGGCTTGTACTTGCATTACTCTAACTTCACAAAATACTGTTCATATATTTCTTCGTCTTCTCACATGTTGAAGGCAATGAAGGTTTATATGACATGACCATTTCTTTGTAAATGTCAACTTTGGCTGGATTTTGGAGCTAAACTTTCGAGAGGTTGATGCTCGGTTGGTAATGACCGATTAAAATTTTGTCCACTCTAGTGTTCCATTTTATTGGGAAGAGCTTAGAAGATGCTCAAGTTTTTAATGCTGAATATTAATAGTGTTTGTTCTCATCATTTTCAGTGCTGCACAATTAACCTTAATATACTATTTCTCAGATGATAAATTCTTCCCTTATACAGACCAAGTTGAATTTTAACCAGTTCTCAGTTTTTTTCTGTTTTTCTGTTGATTTTAATTAACATTATACAACAAAACAAAGCATTTTTTCCAACTAGTTGGGGTCGGCTACATGAATCCGGTTTTCCATTCTACTCGGTTTAGCGCAATATGTTCTGTAAGGTCAGAAGCTATTATATCTTTTCTCACCGTTTCCATCCAAGTAAGCTTAGGTCCTCCCCTACCCCTAACTCTACCTTCAATACTTATCAAACCACTCTTTCTAACGGGGGCAGTATTAGGTCTACGTGTGTACTAGGTCTACGTGTGACATGTCCAAACCACATGAAGCGATTATCTCTTAATTTATCTTGGATAAGAGCTACCTTCAGCATGTTTTGTATATGCTCGTTTATAATTCTATCCTTTCTGGTTTTATCACATATCCATCTTAGCATCCTCATTTCGCTACACTCATTTTTTGGACATGTTGATTTTAATTAACTTTATATTTTACCAAAACTTGTAACTTGCACATGAAATTGACAAAAATTTAACGAATATGAAAAGGTTCATAGTTCAAACCTCCAATGGGAAATTGACACTAATGAATTTCTTCTTGTTATTCCCAGGTGATGGACAGATATGTTGAGCCATTAGTGGAACGTTTGAGAAACATGCTTGGTTACCGCAAATTCAGGGCAGGCACCAAGCAAGAAGTTGATAATTTTTTAAGGGCGGAGAAGGCGGAAAATCCTATGAGGATAGTTTATTGTTTTAGTATTGCCCACGATCACCCAGGAACATTTATGTTATCTTATATCAGGAGTTCTAATCCACATCATGAGTACATTGGTTTGTACCCTAAGGGCTTTAGATTTCGGAAGAAGGACTTTGAAAACATTGACCGCCTTGTTGCCTACTTTCAGAGAAATATTGATAAACCACCTCCTGATAGTGGGCCATCTCTTCGAAATGTTGCTGCAATGGTCCCCATGAAAAGCCCAGCTTGGGGTTCATCTGGTGATGGTCCAGGTTCAAGATCAGGCAAGTTGGCAATTAATATCTTGAAACTTTTTATATTTGCTAACCTTTAAGATTTTTTTTCCTGAAAGATAATAAATTCGTTAGCACAGTTACTTCCATTATACTGTATGGGCAGTAAATGGTAGCTTGTCTTCTGCATATCATACTGTTTGAAAGCTTTCTATATATTAGGGGTGTGCTTGATAAAATGCTAGTTGGTTATCTCCACCTTGGTGGAATTTAGGTAGATAATGAATATTTTGTCTTTTGCTTGTTTTTTGTTATTATTTCTGTTAGATTTGGCTATTACCTGCTCGCATGACAGAATGAGTCATTGTGAACTTCCCAAGTATTATATCTTTTTTACTTTGTTTCTAATTTTGCTGAAAACTGTGAGCAATTTTAGGAAGGTTGCCACTTTTAATTACAAGTTTATGTCATTGTACTTTTGGAGAGCCCTAAACCTTTGAACCTTTAATAGCACTTTTCAGTTTTCACTCTATGTAAGTTTTCCTTTGGACTTGTTTTGGTTGTCAACAAATGGCCTGCACAATCAAGAGCGGTTTCATTTCCGCTCTGTGCACAGCTGAATTTAGTGTTGCTTCTGCAATTGTTGTTGGTCTTTTCCATAGACCTTTTTATTTTACCTAACGAATCCACTGGCCTGTCTAACCTTCCTGTTAGCTAAGGTTATCTCCTAATGTTCTTATTTTACCTAATGAATCCACTGGCCTGTCTAACCTACCTGTTAGCTGAGGTTATCTCCTAATGTTCCCTGGTTTAGTATGATCAGGAATGTCTTGTGGCAAAAACTTGAAGCCCCTTCTTTGTTGATTACTGTATTCCTTTTTTTCTCTGTGTCTAATTGGTAATATGCCTCGGCTGCTTCCTTGTTATTTTCTTTTTTGTTTTTGAGGGAGGGAAAGAAGAAAAAGAAGAGGGTTCAGGCTTAAAGAGTTTAGCCTCCAACAAAGTTCTGAGCTGTATGTATTTTTAAACAAGATTTGAGAACGGCTGTACAAAGCAAAAGTTTTATATGATTTAACATGCTTCTCAATCTACTGATGCTAGCCATACATTCTTTTTACTCTGTGTTTATTTTCTAAATCAAACAGGTGGGAGGTTTAATAACTATGGAGACAACAATCACGAAGGAGGAGGTCGTGGAAGAGGCGGCCGGGGTCGTGATTCCGACTTTGGAGGCCGAGCTCGTGGACGTGGAGGTCGCGGAAGGGGCCGTGGTCGGGATTCCGATTTTGGCTCTTCACCTAGATGGGGGAGCTCTGGCTCAAGAAACGAGGACGATGGTGGCATGAGTAGCTTCCCTGGTGCTAAAGTACAAAACTCACCTGGAAGGGAAAGGTTCCCTGGTAGTTGGGGAAATGATGGTAGCAGTGGTAGTGGTGCATGGGGTTCGAACAACAGTAACAAAAATGATGGTGGTGGTGGTGGTGCGTGGGGCTCCAACAACAACAATAATAAAAAGGATGATGGTGGTTGGGGAAATAGTGGTGGTGGTGGTGCAGGTGGTAGGGGTGCTAGTGAAAGCACTGCTCCCAGTTGGGGTGGTGGTGGTGGCAATGGGGCTGACAGTGGTCGGTGGGGTGCAAGTTCGAAGAGAGTGGTTCCTCCCCAAGCCGATGGTGGTAGTGGGTGGGCAGGAGGTGGAGGTGGTGGTAGTGGTTGGTAATTGACAGCCTAGGCAGCCTGTGTGAAATATTATCTCACCTCTTTAATCAGCATGGCTGTTAATTCCTACTTTATGCTGTAGGAGCTACCTTCTCTGTTACTTGACAGACTTGACTTGCCACTCTTTCTTTATGGTTTTATTGGGGCTCTTTGCTTTTTATTTTTTGCTCAGACAAAATACGGTGTAGGAATTGAGAAAAAGTTGAAAATCTGGATGGGTATTTAAATCCTGTCTTCTCATTACTATGTGAACTTTTGTTTTTGGTTGTATCTTGCATCCTATGAATTTTTTACCAAACTATCCCACTTTTTGTAAGTATGTACCAAACTGTCCCTGTTTGAAACTTTAATACCAAAAAGTTCCTGTCCGTAGTAAAATTCTTCGCACTATCTCAGTTAGTAGACAGTTAGTGTTTGCTAGGGGACACTACTTTTTTTCTCAAGTAGGGGTGTGCAAAAAAACTGACTAACTATAGACATGTTAACTCCGTTAGCGTGTCTATACCAAGCGCGCTGACAGGGATAGCATGCTACGGGTCACACTAGGGGACACTACTTTTCAAGTAGGGGACACTAGGGGACACTACTTTTCAAGTAGGGGTGTGGGAAAAAAATACCAATTATAGATGTACTAACCCTGTTAGCGCGCCCATTTAAACCAGGCGCGCTAACGGGGTTAGCGTGCTATGGGACACTAGGGGACACTACTCTCAAGTATCTCAAGTAGGGGTGTGGGAAAAAAATTACCAAGTATAGACATGCAAATACCGTTAGCGCGGCCATTTAAACTAGGCATGCTAACGGGGTTAGCGAGTGTCGACTATCTCACTCTCATCTCACTTCTCTCCCAAAACTTAAAAATGGGCGCGCTAATGGAGTTAGCGTGTCTGTACTTGGTTTTTTTTTTTTTTCCATACCTCTACTTGAGGAGTAGTGTCCCCTAATGTCTTCCCTAGCACGCTAACCCCGTTAGCGCGCCTGGTTTAAATAGGCGCGCTAACGGAGTTAGAGTGTCTATAGTTGGTGAGTTTTTTCGTACACCCATACTTGAAGGAAAAAGTGGTCCCCTAGCACATACTAACTAAGATAGCGCGAAGAATTTTACTAGGGGCGCTAACTCGGTTAGCGATATGGACTTTTTGGTATTAAAGTTTCAAACATGAATCCCCTAGCACATACTAACTAAGATAGCGCGAAGAATTTTATTAGGGGCGCTAACTCAGTTAGCGACATGGACTTTTTGGTATTAAAGTTTCAAACATGGACAGTTTGGTACGTACTTACAAAAAGTGAGATAGTTTGGTAAAAATGCGCATCCTATTGCGTTACATCAGTACCGCTAATTAAGAGCTATAAAAGTTGTGAGATTAAAAACCTAATAAATAATAAATAAAGCTACGTTATGGTTATGCTTGTAACTTGGGTAGAATGTGCTGTGAACAACTGAATTCTTTCGGTGAATTTAAACCTGGTTAACAATAGGAATTGTTAATCTAGTGGTGTTCTATTAAAAGATATCAAAAGCAAAGCAAGCTGCCAATGTTTAAAATGGAAGATGGGTGAGTTACACATGATAATCTCCTGATACAAAAGAGCACAGTGGTCTTCCTTATGATATTGGATTCCCGTTGGTTTTGTATGAAAATTTTGAATTGATTTAGTAATAAAATGTCCTTATCATGCTTTAGTATTGTAGCTATGGAAAAGGTGTAGATTTATTTTCGGGAGTTGCGAGGGGTAAATGTGTTCATCTGTGCTGAAGGATGCGAAAAATGTCCGTTTTTTAGAGAAACAACTTAGAGGAATCAGTACTGATACCCACCTGTGGCTAATTTAGCCATCTCAATTTGTTTATAGGGAGAGCGACTAGAATAGAGTCATTCATTAACTCGTTCAGATTGAGGCGAGTACTCGGTTTTGGCTAATGATCTTTCTCCTTTGATACAACTCGTAGTTGTAGAATTCATTCTATGATTGGAGTTGTCAAGACCTCATCCACATTGGTTTCTCATTTTGCCATTTTTAACAATTTTTTGCAAAATGATATCCACATAGTTTGCTATGTTGCCGTATTTTGAGAAAGTTTTTTTTTTTTTGAAGGAAAGGGTGGAGTATGGCCACCCTGTTTCATTAATAAGGAGTTAATAAAACAAACTCACTCAGAGTATTGAGCTAGATACAAAGCCGACAATACATGAAAGAAAACATAAATCCTCCCCTAGCATGGGGGGTGGGACAACAGATAGGTACATATATGCTTTTACAGAAGAACATCAAAGCATCTAACTCTTCTCAACAAAAGTACTACCCAACACAACATATACTCCCCCAACAAAGCCCTGGGGTGGTGGGGATCTATGACCAGAACAACCACGTCACTCAGTCGATCGTCGCTCTGATCTCGATCTCCTCGTCGTTGTACTCCTCTGTTTGAAAGACATTGACAATTCTCCCACGAGGATCTGTTGCAGTGACAAAAGCCCAAAATGAAATAAGATGCATAATGTGAGTCAAATTACCTGAAATACTATTACTAGTCCTACGAAAGTAACAGTTATTCCTATCAAGCCAAAGGACCCAGGTTGTTGCAGCGATGGCAATAAGCCAGGACTCCCTCATAGAACGTCTCTCTTTTGCCAACTTAGTGCCGACCCAGAGGTCCTCGTACTTGGGTAGCTTCCTGTACCCAGGGCACTAAGAACCTCAACTAGGACCGCTTTGCTCCTGGGGCACTCCAGAAATAGATGGCCCCTAGTCTCAGGCATCGCATTGCAGAGCCCACAGATAGTGTCCGTGCTCGGTTGACGTTTAGCCAGGTTCTCCCTAGTTAGGATTGCATCATTCAGAACCAGCCATAAGAAGTTTTTTATTTTCAGCGGTTCGCCTTCCAGATGATACCCGACTAGTTCGGACGACATCCCCTAAAATGAATATGGTTATATAGGGAGCGAACATTGAAAGTTCCATTCTTCTCGATATCCCAAGATTTCCTATCCGGTCCATGAGAGCACTCAACTTTGGATCTGGCTATGTGGGATTGAAGCTCCAAGAGTCTAAACTGAGAGCCCGAGTCCAGAGTTTGTTTAAAGGCCGGTTTCCAAGAGTTTCTTTTCCATGTCGCTGCAACCGTGCATAGCAGGTGCGCTGACTGAACATACAAATCGGGAATTGCGACAATAACTTCTCATATTTGAGAAATTTTTTTAGGATTTTCAAAATATAGGTTGTTCCGTCCCTAATATTTTTTTTTATATAGTTGGATCGGATGTAACAAGTTGTTTCGTCCATGAACTTATTAACAATTTTTTTAAAATATACTATCGGACGGAACATGTTGTTCCATCCAATTTTTTTTTAATATAGCCTCATCGGACGGGACAACATATCCCGTTCCATTTTTTTTATTTTTGGTGTTATTTTGTTTTGTCACTTTTGCCCTTCAACAGCTATTTTGTCTCCAACGACTACAAATTGAATGAATCCGCTCATTCTCTGAGTATATATATGTGACAATCCAACAACAACAAGCAACCATACAAACTTTCCTCACTCTTTCAGACGAAATCAGATGCAAAATCAAATCGGAATCAATGGTGAATCATGGTTCAAGGGGTAGAGCTTATACAACTAATGAAGACATCATTCTTTCACAAAGTTGGATAGCAATCACTCAAGATCCGTTGATCGGCGGTGACCAATCGGGGACGCAATTTTGGGATCGTATATTTTCTACATTTCAAGCTATTTTAGGCACTCCAACCGATCGGACTTCAAATTCTATTTATAGTCGATTCCACATTATCTCCAAAGAAGTTGCTCTATTTATTGCAAAGTTAGCTAGTGTAACTAACAAAGCTGCAAGTGGAACAAATGAGGCCGATAAGGTATGTAATAATTACAATTGCATGTTTTTTTTATATATGAATGTTTTGAATATATTATAAATTGTATTTTGTTGTAATTTTCGGTAGATACGAGAAGCAAGAACGAAATACATGCATTCAATCGGAAAAACATTCAGATAAGAAGATCGCAACTTGAATATCGTGCTCGCCCTCATATGACGATTCATTATATGGCTGCCATATAGTAGATGTTGTGGACCTCATCTCCAATTGATCCCGGGACATGGAAATATTGTAAAATATCAAATCAGTTCGACTCCGGTCAAAGTACTCCGATTCCACCATGCAATTTTCGGTCGTACATCCGCATTTTGTAGATGAATCGTAAAATCGACCATTCTATCACCCATAGGAGTACAAATATTTGTGTATTCATAGGCCCAATAATGAAAATAAAATGTTAATTAATATACACCACCAAAAGAACAAAAAATAATGTATTATAAATATTGTAACGAATTGAATATTATGTAGCATAAATATTAGTTCAAGTATTTGTCATGGCCCATTAAATACTTTCATTTCAGTTTGCTACATGAGTCCAGAGAAAAATATTACAGTGCAAATGCAGGACTTCCCCAATCATACGTGCCCACTAAGTTCAATTTTTCAAATGCATCAAGGAAACCACATCTAACTACCGCAGAAGCATTAGGCAAAAGAAACTCACATACGAAGTACATGAAGAATGCTCTTCCAACTTTAATTGCCACCAGAGGATCTGTCTTAGCTGCTTCGATCCAATCTCTTTGAAAATACTTCTTCAACAACGACAGCGTATTCTATGAGATTTCCAATATTCTTGAGTAATCTCCTCAAAGAACCAAGACTGCATAATATCGAATGAGTATGCCTCAACGTTACATGGCGGTATATCACCGACTCCGACGGATAATCCTGTTAGCTGTCCAATCCAACGGGGAAAATCCAAACTCACCGTAGGGAAGGTGGAAAGTGTGTGTCGTGTCCACCATCTCTCAACCAATGCCTCAACGAGCCGCGCCGACAACTTCTTTGTATCAATAGTAAAAAAATGATGACAGCTGACATTCTTGATAAATTGCTTAATTAGTGGGACAGTGCAAACTATTTTGGAAGCCTTGATCAGACCTTTCCATTTCCTTCTGAATGTAACAAATCCACCAATAAGATGCTCGTTAATACGCTGATGTACGTGTTGTCGATCATCAACAAATCTATTCCACTGAGATGGCTTGTGATAATTCATAGCTGGATTCGCTTCTTTGCTTCTTTTGTTTGATTGTTCAAATCTGGTGTGACATCTTGATTTGATTTTGCCCTATGCTGTTTGTTTTTGGGGTGTGGGGACAACAGGTGTGAGTTCTTATAATTTGTATAGTGGAAGTTCTGACGCAGTACTGGCCCTGGTCCGACCCCAGGTAGTGGGAGCCGACTCGGAAGTAGGAGCGGTGAGGTAGGGACCGGGTGCTCGGCTCGGATCCAACTGCTCGGCATGGATCTAGGGGTTCGGCTTGGTTCTGGGTACCTGCACATTGCCTAGAAACACTAGAAACACCGGGAGAAGTCCCGGTGACAGGCCCTCCGACGATCTAGTCAGTTACTCGGAAAAGCAACATTAGCAAGGGTTCAGGGGTAGAAAGTTTTATTTCCTTGCCAGTGGGGGAGGGGGTCTGGTATTTATAGGCAGAAGAAACGGGTATGAGATCCTGCTGGACCGGGTCGGACCCATTTGCTCGTGGGCCAGAAGTGGAAGAGGCCCATCCGGCTCTGGGTTGATATGATGATCAGGGAAGAGCGGGTTTTGAAGAGATCTGACGGCCCAGGAGGGGCCACATCATCTGACCCATATCAGGAGCCCCCCACTCTTAGAGGCTGGGTAATCCAACCGTGTAGGAGTGATTTGCCTCTGTAGGAAGACCGAAGTGGTGTGTACGGCAAAAATGTGGTTCGTATCTTCCTGGAGAGGCCAGCGGGGTAGGATGAAGAGGATCCCTTTGAAAGTATGAGGGGTGTTGATAACCGAAAACAGGGGGTCGCTTAGCCGAGCATCGAGGGTCGGGAGGCGAGCCCCCCTGCTTGCGGTAAAACCTAGGGGTGGCTCGAGGTTACCACCGAGCGCCGTGCCCCCATGCTTGTTGTAAAAGCTATAGGGGTGTCGAGAGCCGAAGAGTAGGGGGTCGCTTAACCGAGCATCAAGGGTCGGGAGACGAGCCCCCCTGCTTGCGGTGAAGGGTAAGGGTGGCTCGAGATTACCACCGAGCGTCGAGCCCCCATGCTTCTTGGAAAAAGCTGTGGGGGCGTCGAGAGCCGAAAGTAGGGGGTTGCTGAGCCGAGCGTCGAGGGTCGGGAGATAAACCCCCCTGCTTGTGGTGAAAGCTAGGGGTGGCTCGAGGTTACCACCGAGCGCCGAGCCCCATGCTTATTGGAAAAGCTATGGGGGTGTCGAGAGCCGAAGAGTAGGGGGTCGCTTAGCCGAGCGGCGAGGTTCAGGAGACGAGTCCCCCTGCCTGCGATGAAGGCTAGGGGTGGCTCGAGATTACCACCGAGCGTCGAGCCCCCATGCTTGTTGGAAAAGCTATGGGGGCGTCGAGAGCCGAAAGTAGGAGGTCGCTTAGCCGAGCGTCGAGGGTCGGGAGATGAGCCCCCTGCTTGTGGTGAAAACTAGGGGTGGCTTGAGGTTACCACCGAGCGCTGAGCCCCCCACACTTGTTGGAAAAGCTGGGGGCAGCTCGAGGTCACGATCGAGCGCCTGAGCCCTCGACACTTGTTTGGAAAAGCTAAGGGTGCGGCTCGAGGTCACTACCGAGCGCCTGAGCGGTCCATACTTGTTTGAAAAGCTATGGTATGGCTCGAGGTTACCACCGAGCTCCGAGCCCCAAGATTTGTTGGAAAAGCCTTGGTATGGCTTGAGGTTACAACCGAGCGCCGATCCCCAAGACTTATTGGAAAATCCTTGATATGGCTCGAGGTTACAACCGAGCGCCGAGTCCCAAAACTCGTTGGAAAAGTTCTGGTATAGCTCGAGGTTACAACCGAGCGTCGAGCCCCCAAGACTTGTTTGGAAAAGCCTGGGTATGGCTCGAGGTTACAGCCAAGTGACGAGCCCCGAAACTTGTTGGAAAAGTTTTGGTGTGGCTCGAGGTCACCACTGAGCTCTGAGCCCCAAAACTAGTTGGAAAGCTTCGGTGTGGCTCGAGGTTACTACCGAGCCCCGAGTTCCAAAACTTGTTGGAAAAGCTTTGGTGTGGCTCGAGGTCACCACCGAGCTCTGAGCCTCAAAACTTATTAGAAGAGTTTTGGTATGGCTCGAGGTTACTATCGAGCTCCGAGCCCCAAAACTTGTTGGAAAAGTTCAGGTATAGCTCGAGGTTACAACCGAGCATCGAGCCCTAAAACTTGTTGGAAAAGCTTTGGTGTGGCTCGAGGTCACCACCGAGCTCTGAACCCCAAAACTTGTTGGAAAAGCTTTGGTGTGGTTCGAGGTTACTACCGAGCTCGAGCCCCAAAACTTGTTGGAAAAGATTTGGTGTGGTCGAGGTCACCACTGAGCTCCGAGCCCCAAAACTTGTTGGAGAAACTTTGGTATGGGTCGAGGTTACTACTGAGGCCTGAGCCCCAAAATTTGTTGGAAAAGTTTTGGTGTGGCTCGAGGTCACCACCGAGCTCCGAGCCCCAAAACTTGTTGGAAGAGTTCTGGTATGGCTCGAGGTTACCACCGAGCTCCGAGCATCAAAACTTGTTGGAAAAGTTTTGGTATGGCTCGAGGTACCACCGAGCTCTGAGCCCCAAGACTTGTTGGAAAAGTCTTGGTATGGCTCGAGGTTACAACCGAGCGCCGAGCCCCAAGACTTGTTGGAAAAGCCTTGGTATGGCTCGAGGTTACAACCGAGCGCCGAGCCCCAAAATTTATTGGAAAAGCTTTGGTGTGGCTCGAGGTCACCACCGAGCTTCGAGCTCCAAAACTTGTTGGAAAAGCTTTGGTGTGGCTCAAGGTTACTACCGAGCCCTGAGCCCCAAAACTTGTTGGAAAAGCTTTGGTGTGGCTCGAAGTCACCACCGATCTCCGAGACCCAAAACTTGTTGGAAGAGTTTTGGTATGGTTCGAGGTTACTACCGAGCTCCGAGCCCTAAAATTTGTTGGAAAAGCTTTGGTGTGGCTCGAGGTCACCACCGAGGTCCGAGCCCCAAAACTTGTTGGAAAAGCTTTGGTGTGGCTCGAGGTCACCACTGAGCTCCGAGCCCCAAAATTTGTTGGAAAAGCTTTGGTGTGGCTCGAGGTCACCACCGAACTCCGAGCCCCAAAACTTGTTGGTAAAGTTTTGGTGTGGCTCGAGGTTACTACCGAGCTCCGAGCCCCAAAACTTGTTGGAAAATCTTCGGTGTGGCTCAAGCTTACTATCGAGCCCCGAGCCCCAAACCTTGTTGGAAAAGCTTTGGTGTGGCTTGAGGTCCCCACCGAGCTCCGAACCCCAAAACTTGTTGGAAAAACTTTGGTGTGGCTCGAGGTTACTGCCGAGCTCCGAGCCCCAAAACTTGTTGTAAAAGCTTCGGTGTGGCTCGAGGTTATTACCGATCCCCGAGCCCCAAAACTTGTTGGAAAAGCTTTGGTGTGGCTCGAGGTCACCACCAAGCTCTGAGCCCCAAAACTTAAAAAGCTTTGGTGTGACTCGAGGTCACCACCAAGCTCCGAGCCCCAAAACTTGTTGGAAAAGCTTTGGTGTGAGAGGCTTAGCTTGCTCCTCTGTCTTGGAAGGAAGGAGGAGCAACAAGCTACTGTACCAGCTGACAACGCCGAGGGTAAAATTGGAATTTAATGTGTCAGGCTGACGTCATGGGTGTGAAGATCGAGGCTTCTTAGTCTTAGTGGTCGTTAGATCTTGATGATGAAGATTGGACGATGGAGATTCCTTTGTGGAATTCGAGGAGTCTTTCCCAATCTATAGGTCCTCCACCCCTCTCTTCATTTCTTCACTTCGCACTCTCGCTTTACAACAGGAATTCTCACCTTTTTGTTGTCGTCGACATCTTTTTTGGTGATCCTCCCGTTTTTAGGTAATCAGGTTAGTATTCTGTTTCCTTATGTCGTGCTCTCAGTCCGTTTCCGAGGCGAGCTCTTCAGGTCGCGATGTGATGGAGGTCGATTCAAAATCAACGACTTGGTCTTTGGACGACTATACTTCGGAGGAGGAAGAACAGTCGGATACGGTAATTGGTGGCATGAGTGATGTGGTTTTGGATGTGGCCCCCCTGTGAAGTCACATGCCTGAAGAGGAGTCATCGGGAGAGGATGCCCATGAGGGCTCGGAGGAGGGGCTTGTCGAGGAAGAGGGTGGTCAGGAGGGGGGCGAAGAAGGAACCGAAGGAGAGGGCCCCCAGGAGGGGGGAGAAGGAGAAGCCGAGGGAGTGGTAGCGGATGAAAAAATAGGTCTCCCCTCTCTTCCCCCGTTGTCGACTCCGTATCCGGAGAGGAAGCCTCGCCCTCGTAGGAGGAAAAGAAAGTGGATCCGGCCAGATAGTCCGAGCATGCCGGATGGGCTTAGAAAAGGGCTGGCGTTTCCTCCTCTGACCAATAAGAACCCAGGGTCAATCAGGATGTATCCTGACGATGTTGAGGAACTTGTCCAATTTGTTGTGGGGGAGCGTGCCGCTGATTGGACAATGATAAAGATGGACAGCGTCCAATGCATGCTTAAGGCGGACTACCTGTCGATATTAAGGGCGGTTTACTTCATTCCTTGGGAGTTTGAGCTACTCATTCTGAGCCTTGGTCTTCGTCCAACTACTGAGTTGGAGAAGAGTTTCTGCATGTTTCCCAAGGATGCATTCCTCTCGAGGCTGAGGTTGCCGCTGCACCCGTTTATCAAGAGGGTGCTAAGGTGGGGGGAGCTGAGTCCGATGCAGTATGGGCCCAACTCGTGGAAGCACATAGTCTGTTTTATCCTAAAGTTCCAGGAGAAGGGGGTCAAGCTGAAGCTCAAGTATTTCCTGCACCGTCTTGGGGGTGAGCTTGCTCGGGGATATGGAGGGGATCTTCTACATGTCACAACACCCCCACAATAGAGTGATGCACGGACATCCGGACTCGATAAAGGCATGGAAGGAGAAGTATCTTGTTGTCCAGAGCGAGACACCTTGGGAAATCCCCACAGTCTGGAATTTTTATAAGCCGAACCATAAACCCCCGAGGCGGAGGGACCTGACGGAAAAGGAGTGGGCAGAAGTGAAAAAAATCGTAGAGGGGCATAGCATCGGTTGGCCGCGCGTCATAGAGTTGCATCTGGCCCGAGCCGGACTGAGACCAGCGCCCCCTTGTATGTTTTTTTCCTACTTTTCTTAATTTTCTACCTTCGCTTTAACATTTTTCTCTTTCTTTAGCTACGGATGTGAAGAGCCTCGAGGCGAGGAATGCCCTCTGGCCTTGGCCGCAAAGAGGAGGGCCGACAGGCAGAAGGCTGCCCCCGCAGCAGGGCCCACCAAGGGGACGGCCCAAGGATCTTCGGAGCCACCTCTGAAGAAGTCGAAGAGAAGCCACTAGTCTAGAGGGCCACAGGAGGCAGAGCAAGCTCCAGTAGTAAGAAGGTGGTGGAGGTCTTGAAGTCGGGGACCCCAGCGCTCCGTCCTGACGCTAGGGAAATGGTGGGCCAGAAGGGTCTAAGGCCGTTTGCCCCGTATTGGGCGGTTAGGGAGGGTGACTCCATGATGGAAGGCCCGATCACTGTAGAGGTGACAGAAAAGCTCGTCACCGAGCGCGACCGGGCGAATCTGGCGACAGAGATGTCCGAGGTGGCCCACGTGAAGTGGACTCAGGCACAGGTCACGGTAACTGTTTGTGATTTATATGATTTGTGTTTAGTGTTTATGAGTTTTGTGTCTAACTCAATTCTCCTAGGCTAGGCAATGCTGCACGGGGCACATATGAGGAAGTGCATGGAGAAGGAGATTCAGCTTGAGAAGCGAAATACCGAGCAGGTATCTCTGAGAGGGAAAGAAGCTGAAGGACGAGCTGACCACGGCTCAGGGAGCCCATGCGGTCCTCCAAGCAGAGATGGCTACTCTGCAGGATCAGCACGCAGCGCGAGATCGCGGCAGTTCGGGTCGTGGCCAAGACGGCGTATGACGCGAAGGAGATGTCCTCTGTAGATGAGCTGATCCAAGCTCAAGATGATGCATACGACCGTGCCAAGGAGCACTTCCTTCACCTCTACTCCGAGGCCAAGATCGACCACCTAAACTATGGGTGGGCACCTCCCGTGCTTCCGCTGACCCCTAGGGGTGAAGAAGACGAGGCTCTGAAGGACCCTCGTCTGGAGGAAGAGGCAGGGGATGTGACCCAGCTGCTGAAGAGGTGCCAAAGTAGTGTAGGATTTTTACTTTCTTTTTGATTTGTACTTACCTCGTGCGGACTGGCCACTGCTTTTTATAACACTTATTTTTGAATTTATAAAAACAAAATTTTGGCCGACCCTCTGTGACTTGTCGTTTTGAGCAAGCTTTCTTAGTGAATCGTTGCCTTTCCCTTATTTTTGCTAGATGAACGAGACTGCCGGAGCCGACCTTAGTTCTGCCGAGGTCCGGCGACTTCGAAATAAGCTGGAGTCTAAGGAGAGTGTGTTGATTCTCTATCGTAAGTAGGCTCGCGACCGAGAAGCTGCGGTTGACTATTTTATGAACAAGTCCAAGGAGCTCAGCCTAGAGGACGGCCTTGAGGGGCTCGCGACCGAGAAGCTCCGGATGGCCTTGAGGGGCTGGTCCGTGAGGACCTTAATGGAGTGTGCTTGGAAATAAGGGCGAAGCTTCTGTGCAGACATCACAAGTGCGTAGGTCACCTTCTCCATTTTAGCATACCTCGTCTCTACCGAGAGCAAGACCTTTCGCACGTAGCATAGAGGCTTCTAGACGCCATCATCTTCCCGAACGAGGACGGCACTGAGGGCGCTCTCTAAGGCCGAGAGATACAGTTGTAGTGGTTCGCCCTGTTCGGGTTTACTCAGGAGTGGAGGGTTGGCAAGATAGGACTTCAGTTGTTCAAATGCTTGCTGTTGGGCGTCCCCCCACTCGAAGCCTTTGGCTCTTCGAAAAGCCTTGAAGAAGGGGAGTGACTTATCCCCTGATTTTGAGAGGAAGCGGCCGATGACCGCCAGCCTCCCCGTTAGGCACTGAACTTCTTTAATATTTCGGGAAAGGGCCATGTCAATAATGGCTTGGATCTTCTCGGGGTTCGCCTCGATGCCAAGCTGGCTGACGAAGAACTCGAGAAATTTCGCGGAGGAGATGCCAAAGGTGCACTTGGCGGGATTGAGCCTCATGTCATGTGCACGGAGGACACCAAATGCTTCTTCAATATTGTTCACATGGTCCTGACCTCGCAGACTTTTGACGAGCATGTCGTGGACGTATACCTCCATGTTGTGACCGATCTGATCTTTGAAGATCCGGTTGACGAGCCTCTGGTGGGTGGCTCCGGAGTTCTTGAGCCCGAAGGGCATAACCCTGTCGTAATACAGACCTTGGTAAATTCCGAAAGACATCTTGACGATGTCGGGAGGGAACATGTGAATTTTGTTATAGTCCGAAAAGGTGTCCATGAACGTCAGCAGCTCGTGACCCGATGTCGCAACGATCAGGGCATCGATGCTTGCGAGAGGAAAAGGGGTCTTTCGGGCATGCCTTGTTGAGGTCTGTGAAGTCAATGCAGACCCTCCAACTTCCACTGGCCTTCTTCACCATAACAACGTTGGCCAGCCACTCCGGGTAGCTGGCCTCCTAAATGAAACGAGCGGACAACAGTTTGTCCACCTTAACCTTCAGGGCTTGTTGCCTCTCCGGAGTGAACTTGCATCTCTTCTGATGAATGGGTTTGGAGCTCGGGGCGATGCTCAGTCGATGCATGATAAGGTCTTCTGAAATCCCAGGCATGTCAGACAGGGTCCAGGCAAAGAGGTTGATGTTGCGGCGGACGCAATCGATCAGGCCTAGCTTCAAGTCTGGGGATAGAGTGCGACTCACACAAAAATGTTTGGATTCGTCATCTGCCTCGAACGAGACTTCCTCCAGCTCGTCCGCCGGTTCTGAATCCAGATGGTCTCTCTCGGGAAGGAGTTCAACCGCATCGAGGCGAAATACACTGCCCCTGACCACTGTGATGTAGCACGAACACACCGACTCCTGGTTGCCTCGGACGACCCCGACCCCGACCCCGAGGTCGGTGAGGAACTTCAGTTTCAGATGGTAGGCCGAAGGGACGGCCTGGAACGAGCTGAGCCCGATTCGGCCGAGGATGGCGTTGTATGCTGCCTTGACGTTGACCACCATGAAATCCATCGACTTGGTTCGGAGGATGGGGGTCGTGCTTGCAGTTACATCTAGCATCAAAATCTCCTTAATTTGTATGGGGACATTAGAAAACCCGTGAAAGGTGTAGTCGGAGAGCTTGAGCTTTTCTCGGGGGAGCTTGAGTTTCTCAAATGCTTCTAAGAATAGAATATTAACCGAGTTGTCGTTGTCCACCAGGATACGATGGATCTCAAAGTTGGCCATGACGAGGCTGTTGACGAGGGCATCGCAGTGCAGAAGCCGGACACCTTAGAGGTCTTCTCCCGAGAAGGAGACAGCCAGCTGTTGGACACGGGGGGGGGGGGGGATGGTCCCGGACAGAATTGACCTCTCGAACGAAGGCCTTGCGGGAGGTATTAGAGTCCCCTTCCCATGGGTCCGCCGTGGACGCAGTGGAGGACAGCCGATTCCCCTGCTTCCCTGGGTTCAGGATCCCGCTCGGGTTGGTGACTGTTTGCTCGAAGAGGAGGTGAAGGCCTCGGATTCCTTGGTTCTCTTCGGTCTTCGAGATTGGTCCGAGAGAACTCCTTCAGATATCCTCATTGGATGAGGGCTTCGATCTCGTCTTTGAGGGCACAGCAATGATCCGTGTCATGCCCGGTGTCTCGGTGGAAGCGGCAGTAGAACTTTTAATCTCACTTCTTGATGTTGTTCATCTGTTGGGGAGGGAAGCAGACGATCCCTTTGTCCTCAATCTCCATCAAGATTGCCGAGTTGTTCTAAGTCAGGGGCGTATATATCTCGAATCGGGGGACCGGGGGACCCTTTTGAGACCAGTTGCTTCTTTCACGGGTCTATTAAATGGCTCAGCATCATCGACCTTACGCTTTTCCTTGGGAGTGGCTTCCTTGGTGCCCTCGGGATTGAGGGCCTCCTCGGCCTGGATATACTTCTCGACCCTGTTAAGTAGGTCAGGGAAGTCCACGGGTGGCTTGTTGGCCAAAGATGCCTTGAGCTGGCCGTGACGGACATTGTGTCGGAAGGCTGCAAGGGCGACCCCTACATCGAGGGAGGAGACTGATCTCGCCTCGGTGGTGAACCTCCGAACAAACTCCCGGAGGGATTCCTCGTCCTTCTTCTTGAGGTCCAGAAGGGAAGAGCTTGTCTTCTCGACCTTCCTGCTGGTCACGAAGTGGGCTAGGAAACCCGCCTCTAGCTGCTCGAAAGAGAAGACTGAGCCGGGGGTAAGTTTGGAGAACCATTCCCGAGCCGGTCCATGGAAGGTAGCAGGGAAGGCACAATAGAGGAGGGGATCCGCAGCGCTGTGAATCATCATGAGGGTCTTAAATCCCTCCATGTGATCAGCAGGATCACCTTCGCCGTTGTAGGTCTCGAATTGGGGAGGCCTAAAATTCCGAGGGATCTCAGCTTCTAGAATTGGGGGGAAAAGGGGGTCCGGTCAGACGATGACCATGACCCGACATTGGTCCGCCCTCGCCGAGATGGGCGAGGCGGTTCTCCATTTCCTCCAAACGACGAAGGACGGGGTCTGCCTGTTCCTGAGGACGAGCCAATCCGCAGGACTCGTAGGCTCCTGTTCCTGACCGGAGGTCGAAACTGTGGTGACCTTGGTAGTCTAGCCACCTTGAATAGCTTAAAGAATATCTTCTTGGAAATTCTGGAATTCGACCCATGTGACGGGGGCTTGCCCTATCTGGTCCAGCTGGGGATCGCGCACCTGGGAATGCTATCGAAGATGGTTCGAAACCGAGTTGGAAGCGGCCTCTCCCCTCGTCCGGATGGCCTGCCTGTCTGAGATGACGCAATGCAAATCAGATGCATTTGAAGGTCGGGCCGCGTTGTTGACCCGAGGTTGGTTGGAACCATGGCCCTTAGCTCGGCCATTATGTTGGGGGTCCGGATGTCGCACTGAGTTGACGACCCTTCTGGCTTTAGAAGCCATGGATGGACTTAGAACCGAGGTGACGACTCTGGCTGGGCTCGGAAGGATGACAATACCTGAAAGGAACTTCCCACAAACGATGCCAAGTTGATGCTGTTTGTTTTTGGGGTGTGGGGGCAACATGTGTGAGTTCTTGTAATTTGTATAGTGGAAATCCTGACGCGGTACTGGCCCTGGTTCGACCACAGGTAGTGGGAGCCGGCTCAGAAGTAGGAGCGGTGAGGTAGGAACCGGGTGCTCGGCTCGAATCCAGCAGTTCGGCTCGGATCCAGCTACTCGGCTCGGATCTGGGGGCTCGGCTCAATTCTGGGTACCTGCACACTGACTAAAAATACCAGGAGAAGTCCCGGCAACAGGCCCTCCGACGATCTAGTCAGTTACTCGGAAAAGCAACAGTAGGTAAGGTTCAGGGGTAGCAAGTTTTATTACCTTGCCAGTGGGGAAGGGGGTCTGGTATTTATAGGCAGAGGTAATGGGTCTGAGATCCTGCTGGGCTGGGTCAGACCTGTTTGCTCGTGGGCCTGAAGTGGAAGAGGCCCATCCGGTTCTGGGTTGATATGATGATCAAAGAAGAGCGGGTTTTGAGGAGATCCGACGGCCCAGGAGGGGCCACGTCATCTAATAGAACTTCAGTACGAAGAGGAACAAGTTATCCAAAGTTTGAATTGTGGATTAATCAGAGGAAGATTGGCTTATCGGTTTGAGTTGTGTATGTCAGAGGAGGATCATCACTCCAATTTATAAGCAGTTGGAAGAAAAGGTAAAAGTGACATTTTGTACCCAAATAAGCATGGAAAACAAAATGATTTCACTTTAAAAAAGGGGAAATAGTTGGATGGAGAAAGATTATTCGTCCGAAACACATAATCGTTCAAAAAAACTTCTCCACATTTCATGGACGAGACAACATGTCTCGTTTGATTTTTTTTATAACTTAAGTGTTGTACTGTCCCACAAATTTTTTCCAAAATAAATTTGCGGGATCTCACGCAGTTTTTTTTTAAAAAAATGGGTGGGATGGAACAACATGTTCCGTCTCCAAAAAAATAAAATAAAAATATTTTTGAAATGAGACGATACAACAAGTATCGATATATGTATCGATACAACATGTATTGTCCGATCTTTTTTTTTCCTTTAAATTTTAGCAAACAACCATTGCAAAAAAACTCCCTATTTACTATGTCTCATTTTGCCATTTTCTCAAATTTGAGAAAACCGTTGTGATTCTCTACAAGTCCGATTAACACGGCTTTTGTTTTGATTTTTTTTATATTAAAGTTAGCACCTCATTGAACTTGACAATACCAATTATGAAAAATAATAATAAATAAATATAAAGTGTATGCGATCAATGTATTGAAGCTAGGCTCACACAGGCTGTCGTTGAAAACTAAGGCCATCCAAGCATGCAGATGATACAGGGAAAGAATGATAGCCAGGACGAAGCTGTTAAGTCCATTTCTTCGAGTGACGGAAGAGGAGATCACATTCAAGCCCTCAATGGAGTGGGAGAAGAGTCACATTTCTCGGAGACAGACACAGATAAAGGGGGAAAACAAGTTTGGGAGTCGGGTGGAGGAGAGAGCGCTAGCAAAACAACAGTGGAATACCAAAGAAGGAGCAAGAGACAGCTAGACAAATGGGGAGAGCAGGAACCGAGTGAGGAGGAC
The DNA here is from genome assembly GCA_017893485.1 of Hemerocallis citrina. Classification (NCBI taxonomy): domain Eukaryota; kingdom Viridiplantae; phylum Streptophyta; class Magnoliopsida; order Asparagales; family Asphodelaceae; genus Hemerocallis; species Hemerocallis citrina. Next base: position 160,382,766 of record CM030360.1, on the reverse strand, counting down.
TTCATTAGAGTTGCAGCAAAAGCAAAGGAGCCAGTCACAGCATGCGGAGGTAACCCTAGTTATAATCTTTCAATTTTGAATTATATCCTAGACAGTACTCTTCTTTATTATGCGAGGTTATTCGGTTTAGCCATTGGGTCTAACTAGGACGAACAGATCCTAACAGTCAGTTCACTTAGATGACAAATTGATAGAGTAACTAGGCCATAAGGTGGGGGATAAACTAGAGGAGATTAGAGGTCATAGATGTACATTATACTCTTCAAGAGACAAGATTTGAGAATACGAGGGAAGAAGACTTTCAAAGACTTAGATCTCTTGCGGGGTACGAATGGAGATTTAAATCGGCGATGGGTTTCTCGGGAGGGATCGCTTTAGGTGTTGACTCCAGTGTTTTTGAAATCGTGGAAGAGGCGATCGGAACGTTTACGGTAACAGTAAGGCTCAGAAGGAGGACCAACAATTGGATTCACATAGTTATGAGCATTTATGGGCCATATGACTCAAGAAGATGCTCGTTACTTTGGGAAGACCTCAAAACGGTCAGGGAGAGATGGGATGATCCTTGGGTCATTGGAGGGGACTTCAACATTACTATATTCCAGCATGAGCATAGAGGTAGAGGGGCTAGTCATGCTGAGAGGCAGAGCTTCAACAACATCATTGACGAAATGGAACTAGTAGAGCTCAATCCAACTGATAGGAAGTTCACTTGGACGAATATGCAACAAAACCCGACTTTAGCTAAGCTTGATAGAATATTCTTCTCTATACAGAGTTGGAAGAGGCTCACCCACTAGCTGCTGTTAAATTCATCAGGAGATTTACATCGGACCACATTCCGTTGGCGCTACACAGCGGCGAAGAGCAAAGGAACTACCCACACCAGTTTCAATTTGAGAAAGCTTGGACGTTGCACGACAACCTCCAAAGCATAATAGAGGATTCGTGGAAGGAAAATACTACTTCAATAGGAGCAATTGGGAAATGGATCACAAAGACTATGAGACTGTGAAAACACTTGAAAGATTGGGCTAGACGGGAGTTCAGACAGATCAAACGAAGTTTGGAAGAGTAGGGGGACAAAGTTCAAGCATTAGAAAAGGAAGAGGAAGAAAGAGATGTACTGAATTCAGAGGCTCAGGAATTAGCGAATAGCAGACTACAGATGCATCTATATTCAGATATGGAAGAACAATATTGGAGGCAACGGTCGAGGGTACAGTGGCTTCAGGAAGGGGATGCAAACACAAAGTTCTTTCATAGAGTTGCAAATGGAAGACGAAGACACAACCGCGTTAATGGACTTCAGGTGGGGAATAGATGGACAGAGAATGAGGAGGAGATTAGAAGACACATAGATGACAAATACAAAGTACTGCTGGGGCAAACTACGTCACATAAATGCAGGCTACACCTCATTTCTGGGAAGAGTCTAGAGTTGATGGAAGTGAGGGATTAGAAGGCCCATTTACAGAGGAAGAGGTTCTCCGGGCTATCAAAGGGCTTGGACAATACAAGACACCGGGACCGGATGGATTCCCTATCTTCTTCTATAGGATGTATTGGAAAATCATCAAGGAAGACCTAATGGAAACTTTTCAAGAATTCCATTCTAACACAGCAGACATTGATAGACTCAACTATGCAAACGTTATTCTCATCTCGAAAAAAATGAAGTACGAAGGTGTGAAGATCTCAGATCTATTAGCCTCCTTAACGGATTCTTTAAGATTATCACAAAGGTGTTGGCCGCAAGACTGTCGCCACACCTAAATGACGTTATAGGCGATTCACATAGTGGGTTCATTAAAGGAAGAGACATTATGGATAGTGTAGCATCCGCAAACGAACTAGCTTATATAGGAAATAGGGACAAGTCTGATGGTTTTTTGCTGAAGTTAGACTTTGAAAAAGCCTACGAATCTATCGAATGGAATTGCGTGGAGGAGGTCCTACAGCTAAGGGATTTGGAGAGAAATGGACCGACTGGATTATGAAGTGTGTCCGAGGAGGTAAATCGACAATACACTTTAACGGCAAGTCTGGGAAGGAGATTAGATGTAGGAGAGGTCTGATGCAGGGAGATCCATTATCATCCTTAATATTCACCCTAGTCGCCGATGGTATAGCAGAAATGATCAGAAGGAGCAAGGAGGAACGAATCATTAACGGGGTTAGGGTAAGAGGGTCTCGGATGCCATATCGATCCTCCACTATGAGGAAGACACACTAACTTTTGGGGAGGCAAATGAGGAGGAGATTATCGCAATTAACATCTTACTGGAGTGTATTCATGCCTGGGCAGGGCTAAAGGTTAATTTAACCAAGAGTTGTGTCATTCCCCTATGCAGCAGTTTGTCCGTCCCGATCAACTATATTAAGGCTATGCTAGGATGTGAGTGAAAAGACTACCCACTCACATACCTTGGAACTCCTATTAGGCCCAGAAAACTGCTAAAAGAGGACTGACAACTGCTAATAGAGAAGGTGGAGAAGAAATTAACAGGCTGGAAAGGAAATCTCTCTCATTCAGCGGAAGGATAACTTTGATTAACTCGGTCCTCACTAGCTTACCAATGTACCTAATGTCAATATACGAGCTTCCAAAGTGGTAATCAACAAGATCAACAAATGTCCAAGAAGATTCCTCTGGAAAGGAGCAGATGAAATGAATAAGGGACTTCATTTGGTAAATTGGGGAAGAGTGTGCAAGAGGAAAGAATTTGGTGGACTAGGAATCATCGATTTGAGAGATATGAACAAGGCACTTCTAAGCAAGTGGTGGTGGAAACTGACAAGAAAGAGAAATGCCTGGTGGTGCAAGTCTTTCCGAAACTATCAAGGAAGGATTAGATTTGGAGGAAAAAGTGGGTACGGAAGATCCTCCAACCTTTGGAAAGGGGTTGCAATGGTAGGGGATATTTTTCACACCAACACCACCTGCAGTATTGGGAACGGTTCGGCACTAGATTCTGGAAGGATAAATAGTGCGGTAAGAATACTCTTCTAAGCAGGTTCCCTGAAGCGGCAAGGTGCACGAATAAGTTAGATCTGCTAGTATCGGATGTTTGGAGAAAAGACAGACTCAAAATACACACGGATGGGGAATTGACGCAGGAGGGGGTCATACAACTTAACAGCTTAATGAATCTAATTCAAACTGAAAGAAGACTGGTAGAAGGCACGGAAGACGTTAGAACATGGAGTCTAGAGCCTAATGGCAATTACTCAGTAGCTTCCCTTTACAGGAATCTGAATGATGGAGGAACTAGAAGCAAAGATGGACGGATTCTATGGAGCTTGCAAGTGCCCCTCAAGGTAAAAGCATTACTTTGGCTAGTTACGAATGACGCTATCTTATCAAAGATCAACCTACAAAATCAGGGTATGCAGATCGAGGTTGGTTGTCAGAGGTGTAACAACGGCGATGAAGACTCTGTACATATTTTTGTCAAGTGTCCTAGGGCTAGTCAAGCGTGGGAGAGCATTTGCAGTGGGTTTGGGTTAGTGGACAGTCCAACCTCCATCACGGAGGCTTGGGAATTAGGGATTGGAGGTACCATTAGAAAAGAGGATAAGGAACTGTGGGATAGATCGGTAGCGGCAACTATATGGACCACGTGGCTAGATCGAAATAACTCCTGTTTCCGTAACTGCAATCGTAGATTTCCTGTCTTTATGCATAAAATCTTACAATGTATTCATGCTTGGGCAGATCACGCAGGAGCTAGGAAGAAACTGCAAATGGAGGGAGAATGACTGAGCAGACGGGGGGATGCAGTACTGTTGGATCTTTCTTTTGCTTTTCAGTAGGGTTATGTATTTAGTTGGGCATTAGTCTTTGGAGATGCTAGATGTGCTGTGGCACTGTGGTATTTTGTGTTGTCATGTATCTGATACTTCTATGTTTCGTTAACTCATTGTTAATGAAACGATGACTTTAGTCATCTTTATTCTCACAAAAAAAAGGGTTTGTAACAAAAGATAAATTAAACTTTTTTAAAAAAAATTAATCGTGCTCGTGAAACTTGAGATAGCATTGTTACGGGTGGTTTAAAAAATTAAAAAGTGAATTTATTGATATTATTGTAAGTGTCAGCCTTTTTCAATTTCCCCTCAACTAAAACTAGTAATCTGCACATGCTTTGCATATCCTAATAAATATCTATAATCTTTCATCTCTGATCTCTAATATTATAATGAGAAAGTTGAGGTTGTTATTTGTAGACAATCTGTAATTTGTAGACATTCAACCATCTAATCTCAACCATTTATTTTTAAGACGGAGTTATATTAACCATTCATTTACTCAACTGTTATTAGCTACCATAATACCCTCGAAATTCAAATTTATTTACAACATAATTATTTACAAAAGTACTACTCATATAAATAAAAGTTTGTACCATTAGAGATAATTTGTAAAGAGTATGTATGAGTAAAGGGAGGTCTCAGGTTAGATGTCAGATTGCGTCTTATTATTTTCTTTATAAAATAAATAAAAAATTGATTAGAACATGCATTGCACGGGCAGGTTACTAGTATTTTTTAAAGTAAATACTAAGGCTTAATCTGGTCTCGAACTGAGATCTCTCTTTACTCATCAGATACTTTTTACAAATTATCCCCAGTGGTACCAACTTTTATTTTATATGAGTGACACTTTGTAAATAATTATGTCGTAAATAGATTTAAACTTCGATGGTATTATGGTAACTAACAACAGTTGAGTAAATGAATGGTTAATATAACTCTCACTTAAAAATGAATAGTTGAGATTAGATGGTTGATTGTCTATAAATTACAAATTGTTTACAAATAACAACCCCAACTCTTCCATTATGGTAATTAGAGATTAGCAATTAAAGATCAGAGATTTAACTAAAGGAAAAAATAAGAGAAACAAAAGAAAAGTGTTGGTCATGAATGCGATCGTGCACCGGTTCGCTCAAACCAAGTCGTTCTGATCTAATTACCAGGTTAACATTTTTTTGGAAATAAATACCCAAGTAACCTAGTTTCCAAATTATTTCCCAATATGACCTAGTTCTCAAATAAATTCTCATAATACACTTTTTATAATATTTTCTATAAGATGTGTGACCTTTTATTAAATACTTTAAGTTTTTGGGTTTTATAATAATTTCTACTTTTTATATTGAATATTATCTTACTCTATGTTCCGAGTATAAATTAGTACTTAAAGGTGTAAAAATTAAGTGAGAGTTACTTACTCCTAAACCAAACTTTGATACCAACTGTGGGTGGAAGCGTTTGCTTGAATGGCTGCAAGAATAAAAATAATATCAAATAATTTTATAACTGATTTATTTCTCAAAGTAATTATCAGTCTTCTGAAATTAACCAAACATTATCATTCTCAACAATTTCTAAGTAATCATGCATATCTTGAAATTCTCAAAAAAAAAAAAAAAAAAAAAAGAATTATCACTATCACTATCAAATGAAAGTTCTTCTATATATCATTTTCTTCAAGATATTGTCTTCTTGCCGTTGTAGGGCTACTTATATATCTACTAAATTCTCCATTTTCAAAGAATAATAAAGATCTTTCTCAGAGCTCTGAGGGGTAAAACGGTAATTTCCACTGCAGATAGCTCTGAGAATGGGAACTGGGTTTTTTTCATGCTCGATAACCCAAAAACGGGTCTGCCTTATTGGGTCAAGCTAACAGCCCATTATAAATAAACTCAGATCATTAATAGAGTTATTTAAATTCATGACTATCACTAGGAGATGGTTAAAACCAAATCTCTTATCATGAAGGAATTTAAATTCTATTTCTTACCAAAAAATACCGGAAAGTAGAGATAAATGATTATCTCAAAGGAGACTATAAATACCCCTCAACCCCCACCATAAATAAGGTAATCAGTATTTTCTCCAAAAAAACTCTTTCATAATCTTTCAGATTATTGACTTGAGCGTCGGAGGGTTCATCATCGGGATCAATCCCGATGTTTCGGACTTTTTGTAGGGTAGCAGCAGCGTTGAGAATGGTCAACATCGAAAAGTAGTAAACATGTTTGTTTTCATTGTATCTAGAAGAATTCACAAATCATATATTTGCTCCCACACCAAAATTAGTAGCAACAGAGTGGTGTCATCTGTGGGAATCAAAAAAAGTAATCCGAGCATACTCGCCGGTAAAAGCAGTTTTTAGCCATGCCTCCAAAGGAAAATGGGAAGGTGGCGGCATCAAGCAGAAGCGCCACCCCTCATCTTCCACCTCCTCCACTTGAATATGTTCCCCCTCAACAAGATCAATAAGTATAGCAGCCTACCTGAACAGCCGCCGCCCTAATAGGATCGCCCCACGTCCAGAAGGGTTGCGCGGGGGGGTTTCCATCGAAGCCGTCAAGAACGGCATCCTCTCCATGACCATGTCTCCATCCACAATCTTTCCACTGACTCGATGACCTTACAAGGTCCTCAAGGGTCAAGAGACCTCCGTCAAATCATCGTCAACCGCCAACAAGGGATCGACCTCCGAACCCGCTTAAATGAGAGATGAGCCCGTGACGAGGTCCTTCATCCAGAACACCATAGAAGTAAGTGTTGGTGTATGCCCTAGAGACCAGTTGTGTATTGACATTACTAGTTTATATTGTATCATAATATTTATTTCATATATGAGGCATTTCATTTATTGTGTTTGTGATTAAATAAGCATTAAAAAGTCCTTAGAATACTAGGTTCAATACCATGGGATATCAAGTGCATGACTAGTATGTGCGTAGATTGATGACCATATCTTACGGGTCATGGATATGAGATATCAAGTGTTCACATGGGTACATATTAGAGTAATAATGTACTGGACTGACCCACCATGAGAACGCTGCATGGATCGTTACGTGTGTGTCATAAGTACGTGGTTCTCACAGTGACCATGGTGTATGTAGTCCTTTGACTTGATGTCACTACAGTTTCCTACATGAGAAGTTATATGTTTTAATGTCGTCAAACGTTGCCTGTAATAAGGTGATTATAAAGTTGACTATTGGATATACTACAAATCATGCGGATGGATGTGAGTGACTTAGATAGGATTTGTCTCCCTTACATAACGGGGAGCGATATCTATGGGCCCCTTGATTGAGTGAGACTGCAAAATGCATGGCCATGCTCAAATAAGTCAATATGGGATATTGAGCTCATTTATTTTAGTAAGTTTACTCGGACATCAAGAAACCAAAGATTGAACTAAACAAAGGTGACACGCTTTATGCCTTGTGGTCAATTAAGATATCTGGACAAAGAGACTAGACTACATGGTAACAATGGTCACGAATATGTTATGTCTAATCATTGACATTCCCGTTACTTGAGTAGAAGTGATGTATTGCTAGATACCTTTCACTGTTTGTAATACTAGAATATGATTTTAGTATTACTGTCAATGTAACGAGAACCTACAGGGTCGCACACTTAGAAAGGATCGAAATTGGAATTTAAATTTATAAGATGATTTTAATTGAGGATCCAAGTAAGACTTCAATTCTTGATATTGGTTGGACATTTAATTAGATTAAACGAGTTGACTAAATTTCAAAGGCCCACACACGAATCTGAACCAGGTCAGATTGTGAGTCCAACAGCCTCAATACTCTCTTAGGGTTGATTTTCTGCAGCTATGTATATGATACATATCTGTAAAAAAAAGGTCACATGAGAAAACCGTAGCCGTCACAGAAATTGTGAGAGAAAGAGATCGTGAGGAACATCCCCTTCCCACAGCTAGCACCGGGGCATGAGAGAAAGCTTGATTTTGTAACACCCCGAATTCCAAATACAACTAATTCGAAGTTCCACCGGATCTTTACACTTCTTTCGTACAATTTTACAAGAAAATTGAAACATTTCTTACATTAGAGTTACATTATACCTTTACATTATTACAGCGGAAGCAATTTTACAGTAATTACATGAAACAACATTTAAATCAATCTTTGAGCAGCATGTATACTTCAATTTGTCAAGCATCTTTACCCTACATGTAAAACTGTGGGCGCGTCAGTTCATTCACTGACGAAATATTATACACAGTCATCCTCTCTATGCCGGAAACAGTATAACGATTCTCAACACTTAACAAACCACAAACTTGTTCACAAACAATACTAAAGGGACTATCCTATAGATATCGTGTTAGGCGGTGCGCTTAGTCCTTAATGCAGTTATTATGTTACGTGACACTAATGCGCACTTGTTCAGATTCTATGCATCCCATACTACATAGGTCTGAGGGCAAGCCCTTAACCGTTCTTCATCTTGCAGGGTTCAATCCCTCGTCATGACTTAAACTACTACTGTAACTATGATAAGTATTCTAGATGTTCTATGAGAACGAGCTCATGTCCAGACAGCCTGGAGGGGAATCCCACGTCATGTCACGACGCATTGTGAAGATAGCCTATGGACAATTCAGCCTCTGTCATGGGACATGACACCACCTGCAGTCACCAAACACCCCATGAGCGTCGCCTACGGTTGACAATTCGTGAAGACAGCCTGTGAATATTCTCACTCCGTAGCTCCGAGGCCCTCATACTCGTGTTTTTCTCTTATTTTCATCACCTCTTCACTATGTATCTGATCCTTAGTTATTTGAATCATGAACAAAATCAATTCTCTAGAGTTAGCCTTTCCACTATACCGGTCTTAATCATCTATTCAACATGACCCAAACTTGGTCTTTTCATCTCAAATTTTCATTTCACCATGTCTCTTTTCAATGCCGGTATGAGGCTTAACTATACTCTAGTTCTCAATTTCAATTCACAATCAAAAATCGAATAAGTCTTTTTCATGATTAACATTAATTTTCCTTTCATGTTCATAGCATTTGCATACTCATGCTCATAAAATCTTTCATAATTCATAATAACATTCAATTTCACTTTCATGTACAACTCATGCATAAACAAAAGAATTCGTTTTTCTAACTTGTCACATTCATAGCTCATTCAACTATCATGAAATTACCGTACTGTCATTTTATAAAAAATTTCCACTTTCATTGCCCAAACTCATTTCAAAAACTCTTTTAAACAAGGCATGTATTCAGAGACAATTTAAACCAATAAAATAATAATTTCTTTCTTGCCAAAAATAGTCTTAAATTCTTATTTATCCTAGGCCACAGGTTATAGAAAATTATCTCAAGAAAATCCAGACATTAGTTGAAACTTCAGGACAGTCGACTGTTATACTATGATCGGTCGACTGTTCTGCAAAGATTAAAAACTCGAAAATAAATACTCAGAGCATTCGACTGTTACACTATGATCGATCGACTGTTCTGCAAAGATTAAAAACTCAAATAAAATGATCAGGGCAGTCGACTGTTACACTATGATCGGTCGACTGTTCCGCAAAGATTAAAAACTCGAAAATAAATACTCAGAGCCGTCGACTGTTTCAATCTATTCGGTCGATTGATGTTGCTAGGTTTTTCAAATCCCCAAAATATTTTCTGTTCTTTTTCTTCTCTTTTTGAGTCAAAACTCTCCAGATTCTAATGTATATACAAATACAGTAAACTAGTATTTTTAAATTCATTATTTACCAATAACACATGCATTTAGTCAATTTGTGTCTCATGAGTACCAATTCGTCTCACATAGCATAGTTCATGGACATAAAGCATGATGATAAGATTGATTCTAGCATTTCAATTTCACATCTTTATTCATTAGCAATCATTTTAACAGTTAATCTTTAAGCTACTATTTTATCTCTAATCAACCAAACATGAGACTACAATTTATCAATTTCTTCTCAACTATTTTAGCAAACATCCCTAGCATGGCATTTACATTTAGAAGTATTGAGAAACACCCACCTATAGTTGAAGAAACGAATGAAAACTTCTAGAATGCAAGAAAGTAGCCTTTTCCTCCTAGAATGGATTGCAAATTGTCTCCTCCTCCTTGTGCTTGCTAGGAACCCGAGCTCTCCTTGCTTCCTTGATGATTGGCCAGCCACCTCTAGGTTGGAACACACACAATTTTGCACACTCTAATCTTTTGCTCACTATTGTCTCTCAATCTTTTTCTCTCTCTTAATGAATTGTGTAATGTACTAATGAGAAGAAATATAGGGATATTTATACTCTTTTAGGATGAGAATAGATAGCTAGGATTTAATCAAGGAGTTAGAGATTAAGGACCAAGATGAATTGGGAAGTTGTAGTAACTTCCATGATCACATAACCACCCCTCAACTTCATCCCACTCTCCCTCTCTCTCTCTCCACAATCCGGCCACCCCTAGAAGGGTGTGCAATGCACACTCTAGTGTGTGCACGTGCCCTTTCTAGTACCCCCCATTATTAAGTTGTACAAATTTAATTAATCAATTGACCACTAATTGTGTCTACATGACAAGTTGTGACAATTAAAAGATAAATTAAGTTTGTGGGCCTCAAAATAGTGGGCTTTAGGCTTATGGGCCATTTAATAAAATACTTTAATTTATTAGGGTGGGCTTAAATTAGAAAAATACTCTTAGGCTTTTAACAGAGGCTTTTAGAAAATAAAGAGAAAGAAAAATGTTTATTTGTTCATGTTATAAGAAATAATTTTGTAAGAAAATATACATACAAAATTTCAACGTGCACTACACGTAAAAATCAATAATTCTTATTAAATAAAAATTCAGGGTATTACAGATTTGATCCGTTCGTGTGGATACCGTAGAGGCACAACAATATTGTAGTGTTGTGATCGACATTAATTGGAGACAGCAGATCCATCTTCATGGTATAACTCCTAAATACGATTTATGATTTTTGCATGGATCCATGGTTAGGTTTTGATATTTCTTTGTAATTTTTCTGCTGTGTATTTGATCTGAGACTACCATCAAAACCTAACAGTCAGAGGAGCTGGTCTCCCTGAAGGCCGAGATCCAGAGGTTTGCCTCCCCAAAGGGGAAAAGGGGGTCTCCTCCCCGTCGACAGCGAAGGAGCCACACCGCTGCGAGCCGATAAGCACCAAGGGTTCACCATGATGGCGGGGCACTGGTCAGCCATGTAGAACTCCAAAAGTTCAAATATGGCATCCTGCGAGCCCTTAATATCGCCCTAAATCACGACCGACAAGCACATAGCCCTCGCCATGCCACCACTCATGAAGTAGAGTCCCGAGGGTCGACTAGATCCGACCAGAGGAATGACTTGGTTCATCGCCACCTTCGAGAGATAAAGAGGCACCTAGGCAAGATCAACCCCGAAGAAGGTCAACAGACCAAGAACTTCCATCCGAGCAGACCCCCCTTCTCCAGGACTATCATGGAAGTCTGTGTCCCCGAGACCTTCAAGTCGACTCATTTTGAATCCTACAATGGGGAGTCTGGCCTGGCTGATCATATTGAGAGTTTTAAACTCTCATAATGATCCATCAAGCCTCAGACGTGCTCCTCTATCAGACCTTCCCAGCTATGTTGAAGGGGACAATGAGAGAATGGTACTCCTTTTATCCCCAACCTCCATCTTCTCATTTGAACAGTTTGAGGAGCTCTTCCTCACCCACTTTGTTAGCAGCTGTTGAGCCGAGAAAACACATGCATCCTTGCTAGCTCTCAGTTAAAGGAAAGGTGAACGCCTAAGAGATTATGTTCGACACTTTACCGCCTGAATGCCTCTCTTGACCAATCAGTAGCCTTTATAGCATTCAGACACAACATCAACCACGCCGACCTAAAGATATTTCTCGCCAAGAAGCCTCATCGGGACTTCTTTAGACTCCTGTTGAAGAGTGAGAAGTACATCCGGACTGAAGAGGCTCTGCAACCCCATGATCAGAAGGAGCCCCCATTCGAGAACAAACGGAAGGGTGCGTATGAAGAAGGTTCCAAGAAGCTTCAAAAAGACAATAATGGCCAGCGCCGCCCTCCTCCTTATTTTGAAAAATTCACCCCCCACAATGCCCACATCTCAGTTGTCCTTATGGAAGTAAACAAGGAAGGACTGCTCCATCCACCCCCAAAGATGAATACCCCTAGTAAGAGAAGGATCAGAAATAAGTGGTGCCGCTTTTACAGGGACCACGGTCACGACATAGATGATTCTTTGGCTCTCAAGGAGGAGATTAAAGCCATCATTCAACGAAGACAATTAGCAAAGTTCATCAGGAAGGACATGGTCGATCCTCCTCCACCCTGGGGAGCTAACAAGCGAACCGAAAGGCCCGCCGAGTCCCAAGACTCCGAAACTGTGGCCATCTCCTCTTTTTCACGCCCAGTAACCCAAAAACGAGTCTGTCTTAACTAGGTTAGGGTAATAACCTGCTATGAACATACCCAGTACATTTAAATAGTAATTCAAATTCATGATTATCTCTAAGAGGCGGTTTAAACCAAATCTCTTATCATGAAATGATTTAAACTCGCTTTCTTATCCAAAAACACCGGGACATAGAGATAAATAATTATCTCTAAACTGTCTCTAAATGCGACCATAAATACCCCTCTACCCCCACCATAACAAGGTAATGATATTTTTTCCACAAAAGTGCTCTATCATAATCTTCATGATTACTGACATGAGCATCGGAGGGTTCGTCGTCGGGATCCATTCCGGTGTTTCGAGGTTAGTGGCAGCGGCGAAAAACAGTTAAACGCCTTCTTTGAGAGAGCAAGGTTTGGGAGCGTCTTTGAGGTGGTACTGCAGGGTTTGGGAGCGTCTTTGGCTTAGTTGAGATTGCAGCCTTCTTTGAGAGAGCAGATTGTGGAAGGTCAGAAATTAGATGCAGAGATCCAGAAGATGTTGCAACAGGTTTCCGATGGTAAGTTGTCAGAGTTCCGTGTCCAAGATGGAGTGCTATGGATGGGTGAGAGGTTGTGTGTTCTGGAGAATGCTGACTTGAGGGAGAGTATCTTGCAGGAGGCACATAGTTCTTTGTTGTCAGTACATCTTGGAGGCATAAGGATGTACAAGGACATCAAACAGCACTTTTGGTGGTCCGGTATGAAGAGGGATGTGGCAGATTTTGTGGCAAGGTGTCTGACTTGTCAGCAGATCAAAGCAAAAAATCAGAGACCTGAAGGTTTGTTGCAGCCTTTGCCCATTCTGGAATGGAATTAGGAGAATATTAGCATGGATTTCATTACAGGTTTGCCAAGGAGTGTGGAGGGCAATGACTCGATTTGGGTTTTTGTTGACCGTTTGACCAAGTCAGCTCACTTCCTATCCATGAAGATTACTTGGTCACTTGAGAAGTTGGCAGAACTGTATATTGATGAGATTGTGAGACTTCAAAGAGTTCCTGTGTCGATTATGTCTGACAGGGATGCGAGGTTCACTTCGAGGTTTTGGACTGATGGTCAGACTGAAAGGGTGAATTGGGTGTTGGAAGATATGCTGAGGGCTTGTGTTATAGATTTTGCTGGTAGTTGGGAGAGGTACTTGGCATTGGTTGAGTTTGCTTATAACAATAGTTACCATACGAGTATCGGGATGGCTCCGTATGAGGCACTGTACGGGAGGAAGTGTAGGACACCTGTTTGTTGGTATGAGGTTGGCGAGAGACAGATGTTTGGGCCCGAGATTGTGCAGTAAACATCAAAAAATATTGAGTTGATTCGCAAGAGGTTGGTCGAGCCTCAGAGTCGGTAGAAGAGTTATGCAGACACTTGGAGAAGGGACTTGGAGTTTGAGGTTGGGGACGCAGTTTTCTTCAAGGTATCTCTGACCAAGGGAGTGATCAGGTTTGGTAAGGGAGGCAATTTGGCACCAAGATATATTGGGTCATACAGAATTTTAGGGCGGATTGGTAAGATGACATATAGGTTGGAGCTTCCAGAGGAGTTGGCACAAGTGCATGATGTGTTCCATGGTCGCTGTTGAGGAAATATGTGCCCGGTCAGAGTCATCAGCTGGTGGAAGTGCCTGAAGGTGTATAGGTGAACTTGAGTTACAAGGAACAGCCTGTAGAGATTGTTGATCGTAGGGAGAAAGTTTTGAGGAGCAAGGTGATACCTATGGTCAAAGTGTTGTGGAGGAACCAGCAGTTCGAGGAGGCTACTTGGGAGCCAGAGGATTGCATGCAGAAGAATTTTCTTGAGCTTTTTGTATGATTGTATTCTATTGTATGATGGTGCTCTTTGAGTTGAGATGTAATTCTTTTGTCACATTATATTCTCTTGTGTACTTGTATTTCTTAAACTATTTTTTCATTTATGAGATTTCATTTTCCTTTTGCTTATTCTGTTTGGACCCTATTAGTAGTAGTTCTGAGGACAGAACTATTCTAAGGAGAGAGTGATGTAATACCCTAGATTTTCAAAATAATGCTTTTAAGATTAATAAATGAATTAAAATGATTTTTTAAACATTTTCTGAAATTTATTTTTTTACACGTGCAAAACACGTGCAAAAATATTCTTGGGGAGTTCAAAGTCAAAATTTATTTTGGGGAAACTCATTATTTATTATTATATATTATTTATGAATTTTCTGGAATTTTCGGATAATTATTAGACCTATTTGCAAATATTACAAAAAGATGGACTTTTGTGCAAAATTACCACTTGGAGTGAAAACTCCAAATTTTTGAATTTTTGGGCTTGGCACGATGCATAGTAAACTCAGAGGTAAAGATTTTACCTTTTGTTTTAATAAATTTGGTTTATTTTGCAAGTTTTGGTAAAGGAGGGTTTTTTTTGCAAAATTGCTATTTAGAGGGGTGAAAGTGCAAATTCGTTTTTCTGGGTTTTCAAACAGTGCCGGCTGGTTGTAGGCTGGTTGTTTTTATTTTTAAGACTCAATTAAATTAGTTTTATTCAATTTCCAAGTATAGAGATTTATATATGTAAATGTATATTCCAAAAGAAGCATTTTGCAAAACTACTCAAAAACCCTAGATCCCCTTATTCCCGGCCAATATTAGGCTGAGGGGCAGCTGTCTCTTTGCTACACAACACAAAGGGATTTCTTATTCTTATTTCTTGGAGTTTTCAAGCGAGGATTCTTGGTTTTCTTGCGATTGAGGACTTTTTTTTATTCTTTATTTTCCTTTGGTTGATTCTTCAAAGAGGTAAGTGATATATTTTGTTTTGTATTATTCCTTGAATATTGTATGTGGTTTTCATCTATTAGAAAGTATGTTAGGAATTGGTATGAATACATTTAATGGATTCGATGAATAGATGAGTTAAAAATTGGATCTTTCATAGAAACCTAGTTATTTATGATTGAAATTACATGTGGATGATTTGAGATTGTTAAAAAACACAATAGAAATTATGAGTAGGCTATTTCTTTGGATTATTGCCGATTTGTTTGAGTATGGTGAGTGTCATGGTTAAAGATGAGATTTTGACTGTTGATGAGTTTGAATGAATGCAACTTGACTATGGCAATGTCATATCTACCTATATTCATGGGTTAACTATTGTGAATAATTGTGAATGAGTTTGAGAAATTATGAGAAGGACTAATGAATTAAAAGATCATGTTTTGAGGATTGGATTTGTGATAACTAGATTTGGGTTTAATACATTATGACAAATTGGGGATTCAATGATTTTGCGAAGCTTTTACTTGGATTTGAATTGCTCAAATACTAAGATTAAATCTGGATATTTTGTGATTTCTAATTGATAGATTTTTGAAGTTTTCTTGGTGCACAAACATGCACAAACATTTATACATGAATAACTTATTTCGTTGTTTTTGAAGAAATTGAATCTTCGTGTATTTTGTAGATTTTGATTGAATCTTAATTATCTTAGCATTGAGATGGTTTGGAATATAATACGAGGTTATTTTGATGTATAATTGATTCACAAATACCCTATTTTCATATATGCATATGTCCGTGTCATTGTTTTGAGGAAATTCATCAAAATGATTCGAAGTGGTTTTGATTTGTTTTTATGGACTCCTGTATACTCTACAAGTCATATTTGATTGTCTCAGGATTGTACTTTTTACAGATTTCGTTTTCGTAAAATAGAACACTATATCGGTTAAAAACGTACACAACTCAAACTACAGTCTGCAGGTCGATAGTCGACTGGTAATTTTGGACAGTCGATCGTCGCTACCCTGGTTGCTGTGTTTTCTTGAAGTTTTGGATTTTCATGCGGAACAGTCGACTGTCACTGCCCTGATTTGTGTTTCTTGAAGTTTTGGATTTTCATGCGGGACAGTCGACTGACCACTTTATACAGTCGATTGCCACTGCTCTGATTTATGTTTTTTTTTTGAAGTCTTGGATTTTCATGCGGGACAGCCGACTGACCACTTTATACAGTTGACTGTCACTGCTCTGATTAATGTTTCTCGAGGTTTTGGATTTTTACGCGAGACAGTCGACCGACTACAGTATGAAGTCGACTGTCATTGCTCTGACTGACGTTTTCTTGAACTTTTCTAATGATCTTTTAAACGATTGATTCTTTAATATTTTTGGATTTATGACATACTGTTCTAAATATCATTTTGCTACAGATTATAGTATTTTCGAAACGTTTTCTAATTTAAAAGAAGTATGAGTTGTAATAAAAGTCTGGCCTTGACGTCTCTAGAGGGTGTGTGGGACACTAGTATACCGGCAGTTGAGAGTTTGTGGTTTGGCCTGTTAAGGCTTGTTGTTGATCAGTTGAGGTAAGTCCAGTAGGGTACACCAACTCTAGGAGATTCGAATTAAATGAATAATGAATTAATTTAACAAAATAAGGACAGGAACTAGATGGTGATATGATGAAATGAGAACATGGGTTATGGACCTCAGTATGGCCTGCAGTGTGAGATAATCCCCGAAATTATCGAGGTGTGAGTGAAATAGTCTCCGGAATTACCTGCGGTGTGGGATTGATCTCCAGAATTATCGGGGTCGAGGCGATGCTCATGTGGTATTCGTGTGATGAGGCACCATAGCTGGCGGTGTGGGGTATTCTCGAAGATTCCCAGGTGTGAATGAAATAGTCTCCGAAATTATCTGTGGATAGAGATTGACCTCCAGAATTATCGGGGCGTGGGATAATACTCACAGTTTATATATATCTCGTAGGAGTCATCGTAGTAAGATTAGTTGCATAAGCGAGGGATTAAACCCTATCAAGTGGAGAATGTTAAGGACTTGCACCGGACCTATGTAGAGTGGGATGCATAGAATCTGACGAGTATGCATTAGAGAGTCAGCATATAGCATTGATGTTTTCTTGACTTGGTTTTATGCATAATATTCTTGTTTTTCTACACACATGTTTTATTTATTGATGTTCCTTATTTCATTTACTCTTGCTGTTGATACATGTTGTTTATGATATTATGTTTCATGTTTGTTTATGTTGCATTTATTTATTTATTTATGTCACTCACACCGTTATGGTTAATCCCTGTAGTTTTGGAAGTTAGGGTTATCTCTAGCCTATGTTTTACATTTGGATGCTTGAGATAGAATGATGTTATGACTTATGAAAAAATTGTAAAAGATGTGTTGTAAAGAAAAGACTGTAATTCAAGGTGTTTGTTTTTTTTCGCTGTGTTTTGTAATGGACTAATGTAATAAAAGTTGGAAGAAAAAAAATTATCTATATTTTTGGCTATGTTTACTATTATAATTGAAGTTGATGCTGGGAATTATTCCAAGTGTTTCTGAGATATCATATTGGAAATTTGGGACGCAGCAATATTGGCGCCGTCTGTGGGAACAGAAAAAGCGATCCAACCACACATCCCCGGTAAAAGTGGTTTCTAAGCCATGCCTCCGAAAAGGAAAGGGAAGGCAGCGACGTCCAGCCGAAGAGCCACTGCTCTTCCTCCTCCCCCGCCACTCCAAGATGTTCTTCCTCAACTAGACCAATAAGTTTAGCAACCACAGCCTGAATCGCCTCTTTCTCAACAACCCCCTCCCAGGTCCAGGGGGGCTCCAGTCGAAGCCGTCAGGGACAACACTCTCACCATGACCACTTTTCAGTTCACAATCCTTCAACCAACTCCAAGGCCTTTCAAAGTCCTCCAGCACCAGGGGATCTGCGTCAAGTAATTGTTAATCGTCAGCAGGGGGTAGACCTCTGAACTTGCTTGAACAAGAGGCGAGCTCTTGATGAAGTCCCTCACCCCGAGCGTCAAAGGGCCCCGAGAGTCCGGTCCCCCCGTAGGCCAAAACCTAGAAGAACCCCCTCCCCGAGGAGGCAAAGGAAGCCCCCTCCACGTCGTTGGCGGAGAAGTCTCACTCCAACAAGTAGATCGGCACCTAGAGACCGCCGAGCTGGAGGGGCACCAGTCACTCAGGAAGAGTTCCAAAACTTCAAAAAGGACATCCTGCGAGCCCTCAATATTGCCACCAGCCACGATCAGCGTGCACCTAGCCCTTGCCATACCCCGAGTCATGACCGCGTGCACCTAGTCCTCGACGTACCAGCACTCATGAAAGAGAGTCGATCGACTAGATTGGACTGGAGGGACGACTCGGTCCACTGCTGTCTCCACGAGATGGAGAGGCGCCTTAGCAGACTCGACCTCAAAGAAGAACATCGGGCGAGGAATTTCCGCCCGAGCAAGCCTCCCTTCTCTAGGGCCATCATGGAAGCCCCGGTCCCTGAGACCTTCAAGCCCCCTCACTTCGAATCCTACAATGGGGAGTTAGACCTAGCTGATCATATTGACAGTTTCAAAACTCTCATGATGATTCACTAAGCCTCAGATGCGCTTCTTTGCAAGACCTTACCAACCACATTGAAGGTACCTGTGAGAGAATGGTACTCCCAATTGTCCCTCGCCTCCATCTGCTCATTCGATCAGTTTAAGGAACTCTTCCTCACCCACTTCATCACTAGTCGCAGAACAGATGAGACGAGTGCATCCTTATTGGCCCTCAGTCAGAAGAAGGGAGAGCACCTAAGGGACTATGTCCGGTGCTTCATAACCGAGGCTCGGTCTATTGCCTCTCTTGATCAATCGGTGGCTTCTGCAGCATTCTGATACTACATCAATCATGCCGACCTAAAAGCATCCCTCGCCATGAAGCCACCCCGGAACTTCTCGGAGCTCTTGTTAAGGAGTGAGAAGTATATCCAGGCAGAAGAAGCCCTCCACTCTGATGACCAGAAAGAGCCCCTATCTGGGAACAAACGAAAGGGAGCAAATGAAGAAAGTACTAAGAAGCTCCAGAAAGATAACAGTGGCCAGCGCCCTCCTCCCCGCTTCGAAAAGTTCACCCTTCTCAATGCCAGTGTTTCGGCTATCCTCATGGAAGTTGGTAAAGAAGGCCTGCTCCAACCTCCCCTAAAGATGAATACCCCTGGCAAAAAGAGGAACAGAGATAAGTGGTGCCTCTTTCATAGGGACCATGACCACGACACAGATGACTGTCGGGCCCTCAAGGATGAGATTGAAGCCCTTATTCAGAGAGGGCAACTGGCCAAGTTCGTTCGGAAGAATAGAGTTGATCCTCTACCACCCCGAGGGGAAAATAAGAGAACTGAAAGACTTGCAGAGTCCCCTGACTTTGAACTTGAAGCAATCATGCACCTCATCCATGGAAGCCCAATGGGGGGAGAGTCCAACTCCTCCCGAAAAGCCTTCATCCGAGAAGTAAACTCAATACAGAACCGTCCTCCGTCCAAAGGCTTCGAGGTCCCCGTGACCTTTTCAGATAAAGACTTGGAAGGCATCCGAACACCTTACTGTGATGTCCTCGTAATCAACCTTCACATGGCAAACCACGAAGTGCACTGGATCCTCATCGACAATGGCAACTCAGTCAACATCCTCTTCCTAGAGGCCTTCCAAGGCCTTAAATTGTCCCAAGACCGCCTCAAACCCGCTGGCTACACTCTCCATGGATTCTCCAGGGTGCCAGTGACTATCGAGGGGGTTATCATCCTCGAAGTAACCGCTGGCAAAACTCCTACAACCCGAATAGAGCCGATGGATTTTATGGTTGTTGATGTGAAGGCTGCATACAATGTCATCCTTGGCCGACCCCTCGTCTTCCATATGAAGATGAAATTCCCTACCTTCGCAGGGGTGGGAGAAGTCAGGGGAAGTCAGGAGACTGTCCGGAAGTGTTACATGACTTCGGTGGGAGGTCCGGTTCTCTCTCGAAGCCCTTGAGCTCCCCCATGGGAGTGGCCAAGTTGTCCCAGAGCCAGTCGATAAGTTAGAAGAAGTAGATTTTTTCTGAAGAAGACCCAACCAGAACCTTCCAAGTAAGCAAATTCCTTCCCCACTCGGTCAAAACCAACATTGTTTAATGCATCAAGGGCAACCGAAACCTGTTCGCATGGACTGCTGCCGATAAGCTCGGTATTTCGGAGGAATTAATCATGCACCATCTCAGCATAGCTCCTGAAGCTAAACCACTCCAACAGAAGCGTCGCAAGTTCGCACCATACCGCCACAAAGCCATCAAAGAAGAAGTGAATAAACTCTTGGCAGCACGGTTCATCCAATAGGTCACTCACCCCAAGTGGCTTTCCTACGTCATGATGGTAAAGATGGTCAATGGGAGGTGGAGGATTTGTATTGACTTCACCGATCTACATAAGGCTTGTCCGAAAGACCCATTCCTGCTTCCTAGTATCGATGCCCTAATCGACGCTACTTCTGGGCACGAACTCTTGAGATTTATGGATGCCTTCTCCAGGTATAATCAGATCAGGATGTTCCCCCTTGATATTTTGAAGACTTCTTTCACAATAGACCAAGGCCTATATTGTTACCGCGTCATGCCCTTTAGGCTAAAGAACGCTGGGGCAACATATCAGTGCCTCGTCAACAAGGTCTTTAAGGAACAAATCGGGAGGAACATGGAGGTTTATGTGGATGATATGTTGGTAAAAAGCCTTCGGAAGCAGGACCATGTGGTCGACCTCTAGGAAGCCTTCGATGTCTTACGAAGTCACAACATGAGGCTCAACCCGTCTAAATGTGACTTCGTAGTATCGTCTGGCAAATTCCTAGGTTTTATGGTTAGCCAAAGGGGGATAGAAACCAACCTTAAGAAGATCCAGGCCATTTATTGGATATGGCTCCCCAGTCCAACGTCAAGGAAGTGCAAAGGCTTACAGGGCGCCTCACTGCCATAGGGCATTTTCTCTCCAAGTCAGGAGAGAAGTGTCTCCCGTTATTTCAAGGCCCTAAGAGAGACAAAAGGTTTTGAGTGGGGGCAATCGCAGCAGGAATCGTTCGACCTACTCAAAGCATATCTAGTCAACCCCGCTCCTGAGTAAGCCCAAGGCAGGGGAAATTCACTACCTTTACCTTGCCACACCGGAACAAAACCTCAGTGTCATCCTAGTAAGGAAAGAAGACAGAGTGTAAAGGCCGATCTATTACATGAGTAAGGTCATCCAGGATGCCAAACTCCACTATTCCAAGGTTGACGATGGCCCTGCTCAAAAGCTCCGCCAATATTTCCAAGCTCATTCAGTGGTCGTTCTTACCGACCAACCCCTTAAGTAGGTGTTGCACAAGCCTTAAAGTTTGGGGTGCCTCATGAAATGGTCCATAGAGCCGAGCCAACACGATATCAGCTACCAGCCATGGACCGCTATCGAGGCTCAAGCTTTAGCAGAGTTCATAGTGGAAAGCACTATCCCCGACCCCCGAAAGGAAGGCAAGGAACCCCTGTTCTGGAGCATTTATGTCAATGGGTCCTCATACGCTGAGGGAAGTGGAGTGGGGGTCATCCTCACTGGCCCAGATGACTTTGTTCTCTAGTACTCGATGCGGATCAACTTCCGAGCATCGAAAAATGAGGAAGAGTATGAAGCTCTTATTGCCGGTCTATTACTAGCACGCAAGGCTGGAACCCAATGCGTCAAGGTATTCAGTAATTCTCAACTGGTAGTTAACCAAGTTTCAGGAGAGTACGAGGCTAGAAATGACCGCATGGCCAAGTATCTGGCTAAGGTCAAAGAGTTGTTAGCCACCTTACAAGAAGCGGAAGTCTTACGGATCCCCCGAGAAGAGAATGGGCAAACAGATGCCCTATCCAAGTTGGCTTCCTCCTCTCTCCAAGGGCTTCAGTGGACTATTTTGATCGGAGTTCTTTTAAGACCCAGCTTTGCGGAAGGAAGCTCCGAACTGATGGAAATACCCCCCATGGCCCATGAGGAAAATTGGATGAAGCCCCTTCTTGAATTCCTCGAAATAGGAGTCCTCCTCTTAGACCCCAAAGAGGCTAGGAAAGTCAAAACTAGAGTCGAGTGATATACGCTTATTGAGGGAGTCATGTACAAGCACTCCTACACCCAAGTGGATGGGTAGACCCTACTTGCTGTGTCTCTCCCCCCAAGAAGCCCAGTACGCTCTCAGAAAAGGTCCATGTAGGAGTCGGTGGTGCCCATATGGGAGCAAGGTCCCTTGCCTGCAAGATCCTGAATCATGGCTACTTCAGGCCCCCTCTCCTTAGCAACGCCGAACAACATGTCCGCCATTGCACCCCCTGTCAGAGGTTCTCATCCAATCGGCATTTACCTCAAGCCGAGCTATCCTCCTTATCCAGTCATATCCTCTTTGCCATGTGGGGAATAGACTTGCTCGGGCCATTCCCTCCAGCACCTGGTCAAAAGAAGTTCCTTGTCATTGCAATCAATTACTTCTCAAAATGGATTGAAGCCGAGCCCTTAGCAACAATTAACGAGAATAGGGTCCAGCAGTGTAACGCCCCTGCCCCAGCTCAGACAATTTATAATACAATTTATCAAACCAATTATTTATAGTATAGTACAACTGCCCACCACAGGCTGCCTCTCAAAATGTGGTTAACCGGATTGGTGACTCTTGATCATAGGCTTTTATATTTATAGTTATTTATTTTATTTGTATTTCCCGATATGGGACTATTTTCTATCCACAATCCGCTCTCTTTTCCTTGTGCTGAAGTCAGTGACCAGCACCCCCCTCCCTGGGTGGGCCCAACGCCCACGTCAGCACCTTCCAACAGGCAGTGCACTACCTCTCTGCACCTGGGCCTGGGTCCCATGCCTGACAGCAGCCACGGCAACGCGTGAAGCTGCTGCTGCTGCAGCTCTCTGTGCCCACCCTATTTCAACTTATTTACATTTTTTGTCCTCCTCCTTATATATATATATATATATATATATATATATATATAATACTTTTTTTTAGAAATTATGGGATGTTACATACCCCCTCCTCCCCTTAGAAATCAGCGTCATCGCTGAGCACGGGGCACGCACAATCTAGTGCAGGATCTAATTTCTAGCCGATGTAGCACATATGCTCTTCTATTTGCCTGATTAATCATGATCTCGGAATCTACCGCCCGATCAATCATAATCCAGGATTTTAATTGAGCTGCCCTCCTATTCACCCAACTAATCATGATCCTGGAATCCACCTCCTGACCAATCACAGTCTCGGATTTAATTGAGGGCTCACCACAGTCCCGGAATCCACTGCCCGACTGGGACTATAGTCTCACAATCCATCGCCTGACTATATAGACATGGCCCACACTCGGTGTCGAAAGTCGGCTCTAATACCATTTGTAACGCCCCTGCCCCAGCTCAGACAATTTATAATACAATTTATCAGACAAATTATTTATAGTATACTACAACTGCCCACCACAGGCTGCCTCTCAAAAGGTGGTTAACCGGATTGGTGACTCTTAATCATAGGCTATTATATTTATAGTTATTTATTTTATTTGTATTTCCCGATATGGGACTATTTTCTATTCACAATCTGCTCTCTGTTTCCTTGTGCTGACGTCAGCGACCAGCAACCCCCCTCTCTGGGTGGGCCCAACGCCCACGTCAGCACCTTCCAATAGGCAATGCACTGCCTTTCTGCCCCTGGGCCTGGGCTCACGCCTGACAGCAGCCACATCAGTGCGTGAAGCTGCTGCTGCTGCTGCAACTCTCTGTGCCCCCCCACCCCCTATTTTAACTTATTTACATTTTTTGCCATCTATATATTAAACTTTTTTAGAAATTACGGGATGTAACAAGCAGTTCCTCTGGAAGAACATTATCTACCGATTCGGCGTCCCCCGGATCTTGGTAACTGACAATGGGACCCAATTCACAAGGGCGGCCTTTGGCAACTTTTGTACGGATTTCGGCATCCAGCAGCGATTCTCCTCAATTTTCCACCCGCAATCCAATGGTCACGCCAACCGGAAAATTCTCTATGGCCGAGACTCGACAAATCTTCTAAGGGGTTGTGGGTTGAACAACTTTCCAATGTGCTTTGGAGCTACCGCACCACTAAACAGACCCCAACAGGAGAGTTTCTATTCAATTTGACATACGGCTCAGAAGTCATTATCTCCCTCAAAGTTGGCCTACCCTCTTCCCGCTTATTGACCTTCAATGAAGATCAAAATTCCAACAAACTTTGTAGCAACCTTGACCTCATCGATGAGATCCGAGAAAGATCCTCTATTCGTCAACAAATCTATCAGCGCAGGGTCGAGCAATCCTACAACAAGAGAGTCTGCCCCACAAATCTCAAGGAAGGAGACCTGGTCCTGAGAAAGCTATCAATTTCTTTCCCAAGCAAGAAATGGAAACTATCTCCAAATTGGGAGGGGCCGTACAGGATCTCCAAAATCGCGTGTATCACCTTGAAGACCTTGGGGGGAGGGGGGGGAATGCCTAGAACTTGGAGCGCAGAGCATTTGTTGAAATTCCAAGAGAGCTAGTTTCCATAGTTTTTTCTTTGCTTTCGTTGTTTCTTATTCACCGCCATGTAATAAAGACTTGCAACTTAGAAGCAGCCACTTAGTTTTCTCTTTTATAAAGACAATTTATTTTTCTGAAGATTTATTGCCAAAAATAGATTGTTTACTTTTAGTACGACCACTCTTAAAAACGACAAGTTCAGAGTCCAACACTTGATTCGATGCCACTATAGCCACTTGCAAACAAGCAAGTGCGAAGTAGCTTGCCATTCGGAATTGCTCACACAACTGTTGAAACTCTAAAACGACAAGTTCAGAGTCCAACACTTGGTTCGATGCCACTTTAGCCACTCGCAAACAAGTAAGTGCGAAGTAGCTCGCCATTCGGAATTGCTCCCACATCTATTAGAACTTTTAAATGAAAAGTTCAGAGTCCAACACTTTGTTCGATGCCACTTTAGTCACTTGCCAACCAGCAAGTGTGAAGTAGCTCACCATCCGGAACTGCTCCCACAACTGTTGAAACTCTTAAACGACAAATTCGGACTCCAACACTTGGTTCGATGCCACTTTAGCCACTCGCAAATAAGTAAGTGTGAAGTAGCTCTCCATTCAGAATTGCTCCCACAACTGTTGAAACTCTTAAACGACAAGTTCGGAGTCCAACACTTGGTTCGATGCCACTTTAGCCACTTGCAAACAAGCAAGTGCGAAAAAGCTCGCCATTCAAAATTGCTCCCACAAATGTTGAAAACTCATAAACAAAACTCACGACATCTCAGTGATCCAATGCAGAGTTAACACTCTAATACTTGGCGGATTTTTATTCCAAAAAGAAATCAATTAAAGATCAGAAAGGCACAATCAACAAAAAACTTTGCTTAAGTGCTGAGAATATCTTATTTCATAAACAACAATATGGACTACAAGTCTTATTGGGACACAATCTCCTACAAAAATTACAAGTATCTCCCTAACTCTTTCTAGGAAGAGAGACGGTCCTGTTAAGAGATACGCGTGGCCGACGAGCGCTAGGACGTTCTCTTGACCTTTCTGAAGAGATCTCTAGACCCGCAAGCTGAGTCGCATCATCAGGCCCCATAGTTCTAGCGGCCCCTCCGACCGATGCCTCGCTGGAAGAACCAGCTACGCCGCTCTGAGCATCCCATGGGACTCGCAGAACTTCGGGTAAATGGAGAGCCAACTCGTGAAACGACCTTTCTTGAGCACGTTCCTCTTGCAAGCACAACGTGCTCCTCACATTGCCACCATCGAGAAGCCTCTTTAGTCGGTGAACTTCCATCTCCAGCACAACTATTCTCTCTTTGAGAGAATCGTCCTTCACCTTAAGCTTCAAACGGGGCACGCTCCCTGTCGAGAACTCGAGAATTTCCCTCTTAAGATGGTGTTATCTCCATACTTATCTTGAGCACCACGTTCTTCAACCCGTCTCGTTCAGTGGTAGCCGAGAGTAGGGAGTGGCGAAGGAGTTTAACCCATGAAGGCTCTCGAGCAGTCGCCTATTCTGAAGGATTGTCTTCTACCCCAAAATGGGGTACTTCCATCGAAGCCCCTTCGCCGCGCCGTGCTGCTATCTCTCGACGGGATAGCAATCTTCTCAAGTAGCGGAGCTCAATTTCAGTTTTCAAAAGTCTTTCCTGAGACTGAGCGAGTCCCAACTCAGTAATACGGAGCTTCGTACAAAGCTGAGACGTCCCACTGTCTTGGGCTCTGATACCACTAAAAGCCTTGTCACGCCCCGCTTCCCAAAAAGAATACGAAATACAGATACGCGACTCAACCTAGTGAATGATTTGCTTCATCCATAAGCTGTTCAGGAATCTCTACAACATCTCACAAAATAATCAGAGTCGGAAGAAAAAGAGTCAACCACATACATACAAAATTGAATTAATAAACCAACAGAATTTACTTGGAACGAAATGTATTAAGTTCAAATAAATCAGATCTGGATAAGACAAAATTCTGAGTCACATCGCCCAAATACAAAGTAATCATCCAAGTACTCAAAATACATTATTCAAAGAAACAATAATAGTAATACAAATAAGCAAGAAATCCAGTACTAATATCTCATTTTGCCAATGTCGTCGAGCAGCTGACCATCCTGATCTGCAATTAATAATTACAGAAGAAGGAAAGAGAAAACAAGTACCCGTCAATGCAAGTTACGAGCCACTTATAATGTAGGATACAAGTACATGGGAAACAAGTCTAACTAGCAGCAGAAATTAATAAAGCATGGTATAATGCATCAACAGCAATAGCTAGCATGAATCAGTAAAATAAAGTCAACTAGCATGGTATACTAACAGTACAAATGAATATGTCAAGTATAGTGTTATATGGCAACTAACAGTGTCCAGTAACAGTAAGCTCAGTATATCAGTGTAACAGCATAACAGTATAGTCCAAGAGTGTCAGTCTAACAGTATCAGTCTTATGTTCTTATAGTCTTGTGTGTATTACTAGCTAGGTAGCACTTCATGCACCCCAAAATATAACACATGGTTGCTACAACAAACAGTTCCGCTTTTAGATTTCATAGTGGACCATAATGGGGCAGTGTACTCAGGTATCAGTAATAGTAGCAGTAGCAGTAGAAATAACAGTAACAGTAGCAGTAAAAATAACAGTAACACTAACAGTATGGAACACTAGTTCCCTTCCAAGTACACGTTTCCATATTTTCCACTACTAGATCTTCCCTTAAGAAACCCCGGCTTGGTCGCTTTTATTATGGTTATCAACAGACATAATAGTGCATGAAATAGTGTCAAACTATCATTGTATAATTAGTATTTGGTTCAGGAAAACAAATAAACATGTATAGATGATATACGGTCACATAAACGAGTAAGACAGTGTATGTTCATATTCAGGACAGCATGACAGTACAGTACTAAAATAGTGATTCCCGTTACTACAGAAACCCAAATCTGAATCCGTCGAAGAATCTGAAAAATAGACTTCCACACAAATCCAGCGATTATATATAAGCCATATAATATTTTACAAAATCATAACTTAAAACTGATTTAAATCCAGAAAATACGTTCAGCCAGAAATCAGTAAATCGTATTTAATGATAGGAAAACAGCATTAAAACTCCTCAAATAAATCCATGAAAAATCTGGGGTAATACCCTATATCTCTAGAATCAGAATATAAAGTTTCATAATATTCCAGTAAAATTAGTTCAGTAAAAAAAATCAGAAAATATCAAGAAACGATAGTTTGGCAAATCTGGAATTCCCAACACTGCTGTACGAAAACATCAATATCTCGCAAACCATGAAACAAAATCCAAATATGTCAAAGGGAGAAGAAAATAGATAAAATAAGATAACTTTCACATTTCATAAATATTTTCCATACAGTAAAAGGAACTAGGGTAAAAATACGATTCTTTACAGAACAGCGAGCAAAATACAACAAGTGTAGCTTTCATAAACAAGCATGAAACGGCGTATAAAACTCATCCATAAAATCCACCAAAATTCTGAGTAATCCCTAGATAGGTATAGAAATACTATGAAAAGGTTCAGATCAAAATAATATATTTAGGACTAGTATCAAAATAGTTTAATCATCAAAATCATCAAGAAACGAAATCTGGAAATAGAATACACCTCTGTAGTAAAATAGTCATAACTCACTCATACGAAAACGAAATCGATCAAGGTGAGAGAGTTTGAAAAGAAGAAAGATTTCTCTAAAATTCATGTCTAATTCAAAAATTAAGAATTCTGAACTTAATAGGGTCTAAAATACAAATCAAAACTGATCATCGACAAATACAGATTTTCTCTTGAAAACAAAACCAACATAAACCACACGAAACTCATTCCAATCACAATCAAACATAGTATAGAGTCTACTAGGTGTCCAAACATCCTGAAATAGAGTATATAACATATTCACAATCATCATATCACATGGATCTCATCAAACACATAATTTTACTTAATTATCTCACATATATGAATAGATCAAGAATGGTCAAACCTAGTTGTTTTCATGTCGATTTTTGTATCGTGAGGCAACTATGGTCAAATAGCACATTAGAGACAAAACCCATCAAAGAAAACACACACACGAGTTGTCTTTAGAACCCAACTACACTATAAGCGGTATTTTTGACTTGTATCATACAATGGAATTTGAGTATAAGTTACTTGCCTTAACCGAAGATGAAACGAACACCAAGAATAACGGAAACGAATTCCCAGGCAACGAACAAAACCACAAACGAAAATCCACAAGCCAAAGCAACACACGATCACACACGTGCAAACCCAAATGAAAGAGAGAAAGAATCAGGTGGGGGTAGCAGCGGCTGGCCCTTGCTGGTTGTCGCTGCTCCTGCAATTGCTGCTGCTGATCAGCGCCGAGACGAGGAGGACGGAGAGAGAGATGGCGGATGGAGAGATGTGGAGTGCTCGGTGTATGGCCTTGGGTGTTGGTCGGTAGTGGGTGAAGGTCGGGATCGGGAGTGGCGATGGGATTGGGGCAGGTCGATGGGGTGTCGGGCTGGGGATGTTCGGTTGGGGTTGACGGCGCACACAGAAAAGAGGGGAGGCCGAGGTATAGTGGGTTAGGGTTAGGGTTAGGGTTTTAAGGAGAGAGTTTGTATATAGGGGAATTTTGGGTTTGTAGTAGGAGATGGGTAATTGGGTATTTGGGTTTATGGGTCCGATAGGAGTAGTAGTAGGAGTTGGTTTTAAAATTAGGATTTGAATAGGATTTGGTTAATCAGTTGGGTTTAGGGATAGTCATGAGGGTAAAAGATTTAAATTTCAAAATAGGATGAACAACAATGGCTTAGGCAAATGAAACCACGAGCACCCAAAACACGAGCAAAAGAATAGAACAAGAATCCAATAAAGAGAAAACGACAATCGATAAAGAACGAAGCAAAAAAAACAAACAATCAAACACAAAGTGCTCAAAATAAAATAAAATGAATATATATTGAAAACAACTCCAATATACGGTCCAAGAAATACAAAAAGAGTACAAATACCCAAGAAAGAGAAAAATACACCAAAAATACGAAAAACAGGGGTTACACTTTTAACCAAAACTGGTGCAAAGAATAATCCCTGCACGGGGTGGAGTTTAGATTGTCCAGCATTCGTGTCCGCAGGACGTGCGGGCGCACACAAGCCGCATGTAATCGGTCCGAGATTTGCACCCTCCCCGCACCCACGAGAGAGAGCCTTCTTGCTTGCTTACTTACAATACCAAGAAAGAGTTTATTATATATACCTATCTAATTCTTATGATTGTTCCGATATGAGACAAAAGCCCATCAACCCATTTTCAGACATCAAGTGTCTTACTTTGGGAGACAATTTCTCATTTATCTCATAACCATTCTGAGCAAGTAAAGATATGATTTTGATGTACTCACAAAGGAGAACACAAATCCATAATGATCTCTCACTAATTCATAGTGGATCCTACTAAAAATATTGCCTCAAAACTAGTTCGTAAAATGGTATTAAGATACCCGTATTCTAACATTATGTTTGTTTGATTGTTTGATTGAGTTTCTAATTTTGTTAATGATAGTGAGATGACCACAAAGTGTGTTGAAATTGTGTTGAAAATCTAGAATTGAACCATATATGTATAGAAGAAAATTTGTAGTTGCATGTTGTACTTGAAAATGTCATAACTACACTCACTATCTGAGATAGTGAGTTTAGTTCAAAGAGGTCCACTATCTCAGATAGCGAGTTTAGTATTGATAAAATTTTTCACGAGACTTCAATCTCTTTAAAAATCTCTACACACACAGTCGCTACCTGAGATTGCGCGTGTAGTACAATAACACTCGCTGTCTGAGATAGCGAGTGTAGGTTTTTTATTTTTCCAGAGACTTTGAGGAAGAGGAAGTGAGAGTTGCAAGTGTGATTTAAATTTGAAAAAAGACCCAAACAACACTCGTTGTCTCCAATAGCGAGTGTAGTTATGAAATTTTCAATTGCAACCTGCAACTACAAATTTTCTTGTTTACATATATGGTTCTTTTTCAATTTTTGACACAATTTCAATACTCTTCGTGGTCATCTTACTATCATTAACCATATTAGAAACTCAACTAAACAATCAAACAAACATAATTTTAGAAAATGGGTGTTATAACACCATTTTACAAACCAGTTTTGAGGCAATTTTTTGAGTAAGATCCACTATGAATTAGTGAGAGACTTTATGGGCTTGTGTTTTCTTAGTGAGTATAGTCTGGTACAATTAGCTCGCCGTTTCAGACAGAGTCTTACTATGACAAGTTTTTTGCCAGGTTGAAAAATACCTATGCCTACGCTCGCTATCTTAAACAGTGCGAGCATTTTCACCAAACTCGTTATTTAAGATAGCAAGTGGGTCATTTTGGTAAATACTTTCAAAAGTGGGTCAATTTGGAAAATACTTTCAAAAAGTGGGTCATTTTGGTAAAACTTTTCTGTTGCATAAGCCATAAAGCTCGGAACGACTTGTGAAGTGGTCCATTGAGTTCAGCCAGCATGATCTAAGCTACCGGCAGAGGGTGGTCATCAACGCTCATGCTCTAGCAGAATTCATTGTAGAAGCTCCAGAGGAAGGCAAGGACCCTCCATTTTGGAGCGTCTGTGTCGATGGATCCTCATGCATCGAGGGGAGCAGAGCGGGATTCATTCTGATGGGTCCAGAGAATTTCACTCTCCAGTACTCCCTTCGCATCAACTTTCGAGCTTCCAACAATGTGGCAAAATATGAAGCACTAATTGCCGACTTAGGGCTAGCCCACAAGGTTGGAGCTCGACGCATCAAAGTTTTTAGCGACTCTTAGTTGGTGGTAAACCAAGTCCTAGGAGACTATGACGCCAGGAATGATCGCATGATCAAATATCTAGCCCAAGTTAAGAAGCTACTAGCCACCTTCCAAGAGGCGGAAGTCATACGTATCCCTCACGAAGACAACGAGCAAGCAAATGCCCTATCAAAGTTGGATTTCTCCTCCTTTCAAGGACTTGAGCACACCGTTCTGATTGAAGTCCTCCTTAGGCCGAGCTTCGAAGAAGAAAGTCTCGAGATCATGGTGATACCTCCTCCTCCTCCAGTACATGGGGAGAACTAGATGAAGCATCTGTTCGAGTTCCTCGATAAAGGAACCTTCCCCCCAGATCCTAAGGAAGCTAGAAAAAATTGAATAAGAGTCGAGCGATACACACTCATTGAGGGATTCATGTACAAGTGCTCCTACACTATGGTAAATGGCAGGCCCTATCTGCGGTGTCTATTTCTTAAAGAAAAGCCCAGTATGCCCTCAGGTAAATTCAGGGAAGGATCGGGGGTGCTGATATAGGAGCCAGATACCTCGCCCGCAAGATCTTGAATCATGGTTACTCTCCTCCATGTCCAGTCCAATTCCCCTTCGCTATGTGGGGATGGACCTGCTCGGACCTTTCCCTCCAGCAATCGGTCAAAGAAAATTCCGTGTAGTGGAAATCAACTACTTCTCCAAGTGGATTGAAGCTGAGCCGTTAGCAACAATCACGGAGAATAGGGTCCATCAGTTCTTTTTGAAGAACATTGTTTGTCGGTTCATCATACCCCGAATTCTAGTAACTGACAATAGAACTCAATTCATAGGAGCGACGTACCGCCAGTTCTGCGCCGACCTCGACATCCAACAGCGATTCTCATCAGTTTTCCATCCACAGTCCAATGGTCAAGCAGAGAATGCCAACCGGTATATTTTCAATGGCCTCAAGAAAAGACTTGACAAATCATCAAAAGGACTTTGGGTTGAACAGCTCCCCAACGTGCTCTGGTCCTACGAAACCAGCAAGATAACCCCAACAGGAGAATCCCCCTTCAATCTTACATATGGCTCCGAAGCCCCCATACCCCTCGAGGTCAGACTAACCTCTCCCCGCCTACTAGCCTTCAGCGAAGAGCATAACTCAAACAACCTTCGAGGCAACCTCAACCTTCGAAGTCCCAAGGCCACAAGATATGCGAAGACCCAAGAACCAATCCCCAAATTTTGACGCAAGGTGGAAGAAACATGGCAAGCTTTCATTAAAACAAAAGTTTAATTACATCAAGTTGTGGCTAATCCACCATCCATACAAAAGTCCTAAACTAAGCAAAAGCTAAAAACACTAAGAAGAAGAATCAGGGGTCCACCTCAGTAGAAGGAACCTCGGGAGCACGCGTCTCCTCTCTAACTCCCTCTACAACACCCAGTCCCTCCACGATCTTAATAGAAGGATCCACTACGCCTTCTTCCTCCCCCCAAATCTTCCTCTGACCCCTTCTCATCAGTGGAGGGGGCCCCATTGAACTAGGCATACCCCGAACAGTCAAAACCAAGAACCCGCCCACTATCCTCATCAGGAGCCCTTGCATATGCATTCTTCAGGTTTGTCGCTAGGCACCCCTCCGCCTCGGCCTTCACCTTCGCTACGGCGGCCTTTCTCTACTTGGCCACTCGCTCCCTCTCCAGGACCACCTGCTCCTTCTCCTTCACCAAGGTCGTGTCTAACAACGCAATTTGGGTCACCTGAGTCACCGCTCGATGCATCGCCTCCTGCAATCGTCTAGCGGACTTCGACCTCTCCAACCTCTCCCTGTCCCTCATCACCCTCAGCTCCTGCTCCTGCTCCGCCACTTGTTTCAACAAGTAGCTAAAGTGTCAAGTGATCTAAAAAAAGACGGCTCGAAATCATAAATTGTAACGCCCCGAATTTCAAATAGGACCGAATTTGAGATTCCATAGGATCTTTACACTTCACTTCGAACCATTTTACAAGGAAATTTAAACTTTTTATCATACATCAGAGTTCTTTACAATTATTACACAGCCAAAGCTAAAATGAATTACAACAATGAAAATAATATAGAACTGCAACATCTTTAACATGTAATTAATCAACAGCAGTATATCAACTTTATTCCTTCTTGAAAATCCAACTCCTGCATATCAAACTGTGGGCACGTCAGTTGCTTACAACTGAAAAAAATGTTATACACGGCCATGCTCTCTATGGCGAAAATATAACGATCTCAATACTTTAACAAACCACAAAACTTGAATGCGAATAAAGTGTTAAATCTGACTACACTAAATATATAAGTGTATGCAATACCTTAATGCCTAATGCAGATATTATATACTAGGATGACACTAATGCATACTTGCTCGGATTCTATGCATCCCATACGACATAGGTCCAAGGGCAAGCACCTACGTAAGCCACATTAAAGGGTTCGATCCCTCGCCATGAAAACTGCCCAGTAATAAAAGCAAGGTTTAGACATTCCACGAGTATGGATCCCTGTCCCGGAGTACACTGCTCGACTGTTATACAGACTCCTCGTCGTGCGAATCTTCCGCAAGTGCCCCTCTAGCCCCGGTATACGTATATACACTGGAGTACGACAAACTATCCGCCCGACTACGCATAGTCCCAGATTTAAAATAAAACTCGTCTCCATCGAAGCAACCTCAATCGCGGAGTACACCGCCCTGACTGGGTCTATAGTCCCGGAGTACACCGCCCGACTATATAGAGTGCCCCACTTATGTTTGCCCAAGTTTACTACATTTTCTCTTAGTGCCTAACTCTTAAGTTCAAGAGAATAAATTACAACACCTAGAGTTAGCTTTACCCCTTTTTCTGAACATGGTATCAGAGCCACGATTCATAAGTAGTAAGGAACGACACCCTAGAGTGGACATTAGAGTTTGAGTTCAGTTTATAGAAATTTAAATGTAAGTGATTTACATTTGTGTTGCTCTATACACTGATATTTTCTCTTCCTTTTCCTTTTGGATGGCTGGAGTCATGAATACAAGTTCATTAATAACCTTCATTCATGATGCTCTCCTCGTATACATTGATATGAGATTGTATGCGAGCACATTTTTCCTGAGTATCTGAGTGGTGCAGTGGAAGCATGGTTGGTTGAACTGTCATTCATGATACCTTACACGTAGACACACTTCCTTTTCAAATTATTTTTTTCGTGGATTTTCATCCTAGTATTTTTCAACATTCAATATTTTTCAAATAAATATTTTCTTATATTAGTAAATCAATTGGATATGTATTATTTTGACTATCTTTCTTAGTCTCGATCTTTTAAAGTTGTTTTATCTGTATTTCAATCTTAAAGAATTGTCCTTCGTGTTTTTATGTCCCTTTATGTTTATCCGTTTACATTTGTTATTACTTTTCGTATTATTGCAACTATTATTTTCTTCATTTATTATTTATATTATATTCTGAATTTTCTTATGTGTATTCATTTTATATGATTTGATTTTGTGATGCTATATTTCTCATTATCTTATATTATCCTATATTTCAACATATTTTTAACAAGATTGAAATTTTCTACCCGTATAAATATGACATACCATTTTGTTTTACTGTCTACATTCGAAACTATTGTTATTACATATTATTTGCTAATTTGTTTTGTTGTTAATCGTTACTCATTAATTTTTTAATTTTATGCTTCTTCAATATAATACATATACTACATAATTATTGTTTTTCATTTGTGTTTTCATCTCGTGCATATACTTTTCACTATTTTCGTATTAATGCTCTAAATCATTTTCATTACTACAAATTTTGTATATCCTATATTTAAAGTCTATCTATTTTAATATTTTGTCGTTGTAATTTCCTACTTCATTTGCAACTTTTTTATTCACTTTTATATTACTGATTTCAAACATAACACCATATTTTATTAAACATCCCAATATCCAAGAGTATATGGAAGATTACATCTTTCCATCTCCCGTTTTGATGCAACCTGATATCGAGAGGGCAAATCTGCAATTAGACGTCAATGGATGCAAACTGCAACTGGACGTCGGGGGAGGCAAAGTCTGCAACCGAATGTCCAGAAGGCAAACTGCAATCGGATGTCGTAAAAGAAATTCTGCAACTTGAGATCGAGGAGGCAAGTTTGCAGTTGGATACCAACGAGGCGAACCTACACTAGAAGGAGATTGTCTACTTTGATAACCCCTATTTCGTTTTCTATAATATTTACTTACCCCTGTTCTATTTTTGTACTAGCTTATACTATTTTATAATATTTACAACCTAGCATTATATTATTTAAACTGATTTCTATATCTATCATACTTGTGTATTTACTACTAAATCTCAATTATCTTGTCGTCTTCTTCTTTATTTTAAATATCTTCATGAGTATGCATTTCATGTCGTCTTATCGTATTTTATTTAGCTACTAACTTATCTTAGATTTGGTGTCTACTCACCTAACAAAAATAAAATTTGTATTTATACTTTTCTTCAATTCGTAAGTTATTTATATATGATTAATTTTCGCACTATTTCAATAATATATTACTACTTATTCTACTATGATGTTTTGTTTTACTCCTACAAACTATTTTTTTCATGTCATAATATTGGTGTTCTCACTCTATAATTTTTACACCTATATACATATATAAATTTTGTATGTTGGTTTTACTTGCTCTACTTGATAATTCAAAACTATTCCGATGTATGTCTTCTATATCTTTAATTTTCAAATCATATGTATAATTATTATAGTTACCTTACAAATTATTTTATGATATTAATTGGTATACAAAATCATTTTTTTTATGTTGTCCATACTTTTAACTAAATTTCATTTTTCGTTTATTTTCAAACTGTTATCCAATAGTCTTCTTTTAAATTGCTAATTCAGTTTTCGTCATACAGTATCAATTCAGTTTGTGATTTTTTTTCTACCGCTTATTACATTGAAAGATTTTGACAACTAAACCTACTTACAAATTATCTATTGACTATGTTTCCCTTTATTTCATTGTTTTCCGAACTATTCCGCAATTAACGACTTAATTGATTTTTCCTTTTATCTAGTGGATCATCCAAATATATATATATATATATAGTATGAAAATTTCTCTCTATTCATCCTGTCTTGTGTCACATTTCTTTTCTTCTAGTTTTCTCGTTTCGTTCTTATAAAATTTGATACTCATAGTTTTCTTATATAGAGTTTGTCTTGTTTTTTCTCGTTGCGTATTTTTATACTACATTTATTTTCTTGAAGTTTGCAGTTTTCTAAATACAATAAGATATTTTTTTTTGGTGTGTACAAAATACAACCTTTACTCAAGCGAGTTCCTGGGACGGAACTATTCTAAGGGGGGAGAGTGTAACACCCCGCAAAATTGGAAATGACAATTTTGCTTTTGTGTGTTATGCACGTGTATTTTGTACCGTGCTGGTAATATTTGTAACGTATTTTCATTACGTATTGTGATTTCTGACTATTTATGCATTCTCCATATATTTTATCCTATTTAAATCAACTAAGATATTAAATTTCAATTCTTGCATTTTTACGTGCTTTTTACATGTTATGATGCACGTATAGATTATGTGTTTCCATCGCTACGTGTAATATTTTCTGTGTGTTTAAATTATTTATTTTAGGTATTCAAATCTATTTTTATAAACGGAAATTCATTTTCCTTATTTTTGATTAAAATAATTTTATACGTGTAATGCACGTGTTTTCTATGTATGTAACAATTACGTCGTGGAATATATAAAATTAATAAATATATTTTCTTATGTTGTTTTCGAATATATTTCAATATTTTTCCATTGATAAAGTCGATTTCTTATTTTTGATATTTTACGTGCGACGCATGTATTTGTTTCTGTGCTCATATTTGAGCGTATCCGTTTTCAAAATAAATTTTGGAGAATGCATTTTTTTTGCATGAAACATTATTAAACAAATTTGTTTTACGTACATATTATATATATATATATATATATATATATATATATATATATATATATATATATAGTTTATGTTTTTAAATCATTAATTTGAGAGTGTGTGTGCACTAGTGCACAACACGTGCATGTGTGTGCACTACAAAAGACTCTAGACCGGTTATGGGAAGAGAAAGAGGCCGGGAGTTAGGAAAACCAAAAAGTGAGTGTTAACTGGCTGTTTCGGAAGTGGAAGGGTTGATTGGTTAGTGGGGTGATCAATTAGGAATAGTGGATAAGTTAACATTTAATTAAACCTTTATGATACAACCCTCACCCCCATCTCTAATCAGCAATGCCAAACGAAGACAAAAAAAAATGAAGGAGGGTTCTCTGTGCACTTCCGAAAGCCACCAAAACCTCAATCCAGCGCACTCCCCCACCTTTCCTAAATACTATGTATATATATAGTCACATATATATGTAGGTATATGCATATGTGTATATGAACATAAAGTGGGCTTGCTGTTTGGTCTTGCATTTGCCGAAATGATGTTGCTCACTGTGCTAGCCGGATGGAGGGTTGGAGTTTTTTCTTGCGCGTGGATTTCGAGGAGGCGAAGTGGAGTTTCTAGGAGCTCTCACTCTAGGAGTGCAAATTGCAAGAAATCAACATTTCTTGGGTCGGTGATCCTTTATACTTTCTAAATTATTGAGTAGTTGCATGTGTAGATACTCTAAAATTTAAATTGCAAATGTAGAATTGTTAGTTTGCTCTCATGATATGTGATGTGTGTGATAGAGAAACTCTAAAATTTTGAGTGAATTGCATGTTGATTTAAAATAGATTTGAGAAATTAAAGTTTGGAATTTGCATAAATTAGCATGTGAATTGTTTATTTGTGTACACTTTAGAAGAGTAGATATTTTCATAAAATACGGATTTAATTTACCATGAGAAAAATTTTCTTATTGCTAATTGACATGAAAGAGTATATACAGTGAAGTAAAATTGACGTTTCACAAATTATAGTGATAATTGAGTTACTCTTCACACGGTAGAAAATTTTCAATTGTGTGAATTTATTGTTGCACTAGAATTCAGTATATTGTTCTCGAATTATTTTTAGAGTGCGTGGGTTGACCGTATTTAATCGATGGAACCGTAAAAATTGAATGCATGTTTTTTTAAAAGAAATGAAACAGTCGAGGGTAAATATTCGGGGATTTAAACTCCCTATAGGTTGTGATCTTAGCAATAGCTCAGTGGGTAGGCTTTCGGTCGCCACTTGGTCGGTGTGGGTTCGAGTGTAGGCATCGTTAAATTGGTTTTGAGAAAAGATTTTTTGAAACAGAGTGAAATAGGGAGAGGTTGGGTATTTAAAACCCATTGGGTACTTCAACCCGTGGGTGCACTTGGCCCTGTGGCTTGGGCGTTGGGCTGTCTCCTTGCTGGCCCTGGGTTCGATCAGTCTGGGGGGTCTTTGACTTAATTCTAAAATCATTTTTTTAAGTGTGTTTAATGTGGAAGTCTCTGACTTAATTCGAAACCATTTTTTTAAGTGTATTTAATAGTGTTGAAGTCTCTGACTAAATTCTAAAACCATTTTTGTGTATTGAAGCCTTTGACTAAATTCTAAAGATCTTTTATTTTATTTTTTTTGTATGTATCATTGGATATTTTGAGAGTATTGGGAGTGTGAGATGAGCATAATTAAAAGTAAAATCAATGAGTTGATGAATTTGAAATTTATTCAAGAGTATGACCTTGAGTATAAGAAGATTAAATTTTGGCAATGCAATTGATTTTTCTCCTAAATGAGATTCTACGATTATTTTGATTGAATATTTGATGCGGTTTAAGACACTATATGTGATTAAATTATGAGACTGGAAGTGATTACTCTATATTATGAGTTCATGAAAAGAAACATTGTTTTTGAAAGAATTGTGAATAAGTGAATGAATTGAATTTCATGAGATTGATTAAGTTGAATATATGAATATAATGAAGTTTAATAAATGATTATTGAAGGGTATGAGTACCCTTAAATTCTAGTACATGAAAGGTTGTGATCTAGAGGTTTAGTGAGACCCCGGGTACCGGTAATGTTGAATTAAAAGATTGATTTATTTTGAGATATGGCTATGTGTGCTCTCTCAGTATTTGTGATTAAGTCTGGTAGGGGGTAAAGCTAACTCTAGGTGTTGTAATTTATTCATGTCTTGAACTTAAGAGTTAGGCACTAAGAGAAGATGATGTAAACCTGGGTAAAGGTAAGTGGGGCACTCTATATAGTCGGGCGGTGTACTCCGGGACTATAGACCCAGTCGGGCGGTGTACTCTGAGACTGAGGTTGCTTCGATGGAGACGAGTTTTATTTTAAATCCAGAACTATGTGTAGTCGGACAAATAGTTTGTCATACTCCAGTGTATATACGTATACCGGGGACTAGAGGGGCACTTGCGGGAGATTCGCACGATGAGGAGTCTGTATAACAGTCGGGCGGTGTACTCAGAGACTGGGATCCGTACTCGTGGAATGTCTAAACCTTGCTTTTATTATTGGGTAGTTTTCATGGCGAGGGATCGAACCCTTTAATGTGGAGTACGTAGGTGCTTGCCCTCGGACCTATATAGTATGGGATGCATAGAATCCGAACAAGTTTGCATTAGTGTCATCCTAGTATATAATATCTACATTAGGCATGAAGGCATTGCATACACTTATATATTTAGTGTAGTCACATTTAACACTTTATTTGCATTCAAGTTTTGTGGTTTGTTAAAGTATTGAGATCATTATATTTTCGGCATAGAGAGGATGGCCGTGATAACATTTTCATCGATTGTAAGCAACTAACGTGCCCACAGTTTGATATGCAGGAGTTGTATTTTCAAGAAGGAATAAAGTTGATATGCTGCTGTTGATTAATTACATGTTAAAGATATTACAGTTGTATATTATTTTCATTGTTGTAATTCATTTTATCTTCCGCTGTGTAATAATTGTAAAGAACTCTGATGTATGATGAAAAGTTTAAATTTCCTTGTAAAATTGTACGAAGTGAAGTGTAAAGATCCTTTGGAATCTCGAATTCTGTCCTATTTGGAATTTGGAGCGTTACATAAATGGGAAAACAACTCTCGGCACTTGGCGAAAATAATAATGCAAAGGCAATAATTACAAAAGACTTACCGTCATGCTTGCCTTGGCAATCTCCAAGGCCGAGTCGCCCACAGTCCCATGCTCCATCGAGGCTTTATCTTCAGGGTGGCCAAGTGGCGAATCACATCCATGCAACTCACCGAATCGCCGAGAAATCCATCGTGTCTCCTAACCTACCAATCAGGGACAAATATCTTTATCAGCTCATCGATCAGGATCGTATCGACCTTTGCGTTAAGAGGTAGGGTCTCGAGAGCTAGAGTCACGAACACAGAAAATCCACTGGTAGCAGCAGTGGATGGGGCAGCGGGGAGAGACTCTAAGTGTAACGCCCCTGCCCATGCTCGAACCATTTTATACAATTTATCAGATAAATTATTTATAGTATAGTACAACTACCCACCACAGGCTGCCTTTCAAAAGTTGGTTAACTAGATTGGTGACTCTTGATCATAGGCTATTATATTTATAGTTAATTAATTCATTTTAAACTCCCAATGTGGGACTATTTTTTATGCACATTCTCTCATTCTCTCTCCTTGTGTACACTGAAGCCAAGTGGGCCCTATGTACATGTCACCTCTCACAAGCAGCAGATGCTGCCTTTCTCTTCACACGAGCGGGCCCCCACCTTGCTGGCGTCATCGTCTTGTCAGCGAAGGCAGCTGGTCTGCCTTCTTCACAGACCCGGGTGGCCCCCACTTGTGACGTCACCTGAAGCCACACACAGCAGCTGTTGTTTCTCATATGCATGGACCCCCTCATCTTTTCAATTTATTTACCACTTTGCCATTACTCCATATTATCTATATAATAAAACACAAAGAAAGCTATCAAGTGGCTCTCTTTCAATCCCCCAAAAATCAACGACCTAGATCTAACCTTCCAAAACATATTTTCCCCCCAAAAGTTTTCCCCAAAAACTCAAATTCAAATCCCCACCCAAAACAACTCCTATATTTATTTAATTATCTCTCTCACTCTCTCTCCCTTCCTCTTCTATTCCAAAAAATTAAGAAAATAAAAATTTTAAAAATTTTAAAAAAAATTTAAAAATTTAAAAAACTAAAAAAATTAAAAACTTTAAAAATAATTCAAAAAAATCATATAATATGTTTTTCGCTAGACCCCCAAAAGTTTCTCATATAATATGTTTGTTACTTCAATTAATTTGCTGGATCTCCAAAACTATTTTATATGATCAAACAAAGTGCACCGTTCCGAAGACGTGCCGTAGGCACGTGTCAACGGGCAAACCTAGTATATATATATATATATATATATATATATATATATATATATATATATATATATATATATATATATATATATATTAGTCTTGAAATTACGGGATGTTACGCACACCCCCCTAGAAATCAGTGTCCTCGCTGAGTACGGGGCATGCACAATCTAGTGCAGAATCTACTTTCTAGTCGATGTGGAGAAGTCTGTGAGCGTCACTCTCGTCTTTGGAATACTAGAGACCAATCCCACTCCGCGGATCATTCTGTAGCCCTTACGTCCATCGTCCCGGAATACTGGGGATTATCTCACTCCTTCAATCATTCTGGAGTCCATAACTCATGGCTCTCCCACACTCGGTGTCGAAAGTCGGCTCGATACCATTTGTAACGCCCCTGCCCCTGCTCAGACCATTTTATACAATTTATCAGATAAATTATTTATAGTATAGTACAACTGCCAACCTACAGGCTGCCTCTCAAAGGGTGGTTAACCGGATTGGTGACTCTTGATCATAGGCTATTATATTTATAGTTAATTAATTCATTTTAAACTCTCGATATGGGACTATTTTTTATACACATTCTCTCATTCTCTCTCCCTGTGTACACTGAAGCCAAGTGGGCCCTATGTACACGTCACCTCTCTCAAGCACCAGACGCTGCCTTTCTCTTCATACAAGCGGGCCCCCCCACCTTGCTGGCGTCATCACCACGTCAGCAAAGGCAACTGGCCTGCCTTCTTCACAGATCCGGGTGGCCTCCATTGGTGATGTCACCTGAAGCCACACACAACAGCTGATGTTTCTCATATGCGTGGGCCCCCTCATCTTTTCAATTTATTTACCACTTTGCCATTACTCCATATTATATATATATATATATATATATATATATATATATATACACACACACTATATATATTATAGTCTTGAAATTACGGGATGTTACACAAAGTCCATCACAGGAGTAGCAACCCCCAAACTCGTGCTAATCTTCGACGGTGTGGGCTTAAGGGATAGCCTCTTCCTCTTCTTCTCTTCGGGAAGCTTGCTGCTCAAACCCGATCTCTTGGATACTATTGCGTCAAAATCCATGTCGATCTCTCCTGCAAGAGAAGACACAAAGATGATTAGGCAATGAAAATAAATGAATACAACGCCAAAGATAAAATAAACATATAAAAGGAGATGCGTACTAGGGTTCATCAGGCTGAGACCCCCCTTGAAGAGAACCTCCTCGGTTATCTCTCTCCAACC
Organism: Hemerocallis citrina; assembly: GCA_017893485.1. Lineage (NCBI taxonomy): Eukaryota > Viridiplantae > Streptophyta > Magnoliopsida > Asparagales > Asphodelaceae > Hemerocallis > Hemerocallis citrina. The sequence continues at coordinate 160,339,653 of CM030360.1, read as the reverse complement.
CAAAGACGGCCAAGCTAAAAGAGCTTTGACCATACCCAACTACTCGGGGCTCAAAATTGGATGTACCTTCGCCCTCTTCGGCACCGTCTCCCTCCATACCATAGGAACCTCCCACGAATCACGATTGCCAATCAAAAAATACTTGTGCCTCTAGCACTTGATCAAATTGGGGTTTTCAAGCAACTTCACACCCTTACGAGGAGTGAGATAGAACTGATACTCTTCTATATTCCTCTGGTGGATCTTGTATAGCATTCGCAACACATTGAGTCGGGCTCGAACCCCTCTGCCTGGTAATGTAGCATAATTCCATTAACATGTCTCCACATATTCGGCATACATTGTATCGGGCCCAAACCATACCACATCATAACCTCTCTCATAAATAGGTGGAGAGGAAGACGGAGTCCCGCATGAAAGGCATTGAAGGGGAAGAAACACAAGTCTGGAGAGATAGGTGAATAGGCTCTAACTCCGGGGTCTGGTAATGCCAACTCAAACTCCACTATGATCTTGTAACACTCTTGTATAGTGAGCAAATCTACCTCTGTGAGTATCGAAGAGACGTTGTCTACTACAGAATGCTAGCGTGGCTCATTCTCTTCATAAAAGTGCATCATGCCTTGCTTGAATCGTCTTAAGTCTTTGGCGGAGTACTCTCTAACTCTCCCTAGATGGGACACAATAATCAAATATCTGTCAAACTCCCCCATTCTCCTGTCTCACTTTATAATCGTCTCCACGACGACCGAATGAGACTCCTCAATTCCTTTCCTCTTCTCCGCTTTAGAGAGAGGGGTCGACAGTTGTGCTTCGACACGACCGGAGGGGGAGGTCTCACTAATAGAAGAAAACCTAGACATCTCAATAAATAATAAATATATTACCTCTTTATGTGACAACTATGGTCGGAATTCCTCGCCAGAGATCGGAAAAAAAATATCACTGGAGCTTCTTTAAAGTGAGTATCCGCCGCAGAACAATAGATTTTGAGGAAGAGAGTGAAAGAATGAAGTAGAATTAAAGGGGGGGAGAGATTTATAGGGGGTCAAGCGACTCTTGGGCTTCCGAGCTCGTGGGCCCCCTAAAACAATGGGGAAGCCCAATAGACAAAGATACACAACGGTCGGGAAGGTAATACGACAAAACGCGTTGACTGGTCAATGGTCAACGCGCCACATGTCGACTCGGCGAAACATCTCAACGTTCGGCAACCAAATCTGAACAGATGGATTTCCGATCGAAAATGGTGCAAAATGCTTTGACTGGTCAATGGTTAATGAGTCGCGTATCGCCTCGGCGAAGCATCTCCAACGTTCGGTGACCAAAACCGAACATATGGATTCCCGGTTGAAAAATAACGCAAAATGCATTGATTGGTCAACCATTAATGGTCAACATGCCACGTGCTACCGCACCGAACCCTTAAAAATGTTCGGTGACGCGCTCTGAGCAGATGGAAAACTAGACCAAAATGGGGTGAAAAGCATTGACCAGTCAATGCCACATGTCATTGTGCCGAAGGTGCCACGTTGTTCGGCAGTGCTTACCGAACAAATCAAAATCCGACCGAAAAAGGGAGAAAATGCCTTTGACCAGTCAAATGCCTCTACGACCATTCCATCTCCATGATCTTCGTGCTCACTGCGATCAACGGTCCAGATTCGCCCACGTTGCCAAGGCATATTTTTAATTTCTTTATTTAATTATTAATTCGGATTTATTATTTAAAAATCCCCAAAAAATAAAAATTCAGAAAATTAATTTAAGAATTCTAAAAATAATTATTATTTCAAAAAATATTTTTTAATTCCAAAAAATTAATTATGAAATTAGGATAATGAATTAAAATTTTCAAAAATTAATTATTGAATTTTGGAAATTGAATATTCGAAAAAAAAAAGATTAAAAGTTAGAAAAAAGTTCAAAAAAATCTGGAAAAAACACCGAAGTTCCAAAAAATTCAAAACAAAAAAAAAACAATTCTGAGTATTTTGCAAACTCATAAAAACACTGTTACACCTAAAGCAAAATTTGAGCGTCTCCGAGAACGCCGATAAATTCAGAAAGTCATTAAAAACAGATGAACTACTCCTAAAAGGTTGCGAAACTCAGTCTTCAGGAGTGGCAGACTTTTTATATGGCTAAAAATAGAACCCAATTGGAACCGTTAAAATCAGGCACAAATCACAGAGCTCTGAGGGGTAAAACAGTAATTTCCACTGTCGAGAATGGGAACCGGGTTTTTTTCAAGCCCGATAACCCAAAAATGGGTATGCCTTATCAGGGTCAAGATAACATCCTATTATAAATAAACCCAGGTCATTAATAGAGTAATTTAAATTCATGATTATCCCTAGGAGACGGTTAAAATCAAATCTCTTATCATGATGGAATTTAAACTCTATTTCGTATCCGAAAATACCGGGAAGTAGAGATAAATGATTATCTCAAAACTAGTTCCAAAGGCGACTATAAATACGAGACCATTAAAAAGGTAATCAGTATTTTTCTCCAAAAAAAACTCTTTCATAATCTTTCAGATTACTGACTTGAGCGTCGGAGGATTCGTCACTGAGATCAATTCCGGTGTTTCAAACTTTTTGCAGGTCAGCTGCAGCGTTGATAACAGTCAACATCGGCAAGTAGTAAAAAGGTTAGCTTTTAATGGTTCTAGAAGAATTTACAAATCATATGTTTTCTCCCACACTAAAATTAGCAGCAACAATATATATTGTTATTTATGCTTAAAGTTTTACTAATAAATTAGATCGATAAATGGCTTCTTATCATGCATTTTCATGTACCACTTGATACTTTCATGATTTATGTCCTTATTACATGTATTTGCTTTCACCTAATGACATGCTTATGATTACCGTCCTTGATAGTTTCTTGAATTTTGTCTTAATATTACAGTTATATGCATCTTTACTTTTATAGTTATTGTTCTAGTATTTTGGATGGCAGAACTAATTGCCACATGGAGCTAATTGCTGTATGAAGCTAAGTGCCACATTGTAGGTATCGACGGGGGCCACCTCTAGAATCTGCGGTGGTCACTTCTAGAGTATATGGGTGGCACTTCTAGAATCCAATATCCCAAAAAGTGGTATGACTGTCTTGATACCACTGTTCCCACTAGTTGCACTGACTGCATGTTCATGATTAATTATAGTAAAAGAATAACAAGCTGAGGTTATAAATGGTACGACTTAGTAGTGGACAATATAGGAGAGTGTACTCAGTGGGTGGGGGGGGGGGGGCGTGTTTCCTGTATTACTTAATTACACGATACTTGATTACTGGCGGAGCTAAGTGCCACGTTGTATGAATCGACGGGGGTCACCTCTCGAATCTAATATCATAAGAAACTAAGTGCCACATCGTAGGAATCGACGAGGGTTACCTCTAGAATCTGTGGGGGAGGGGGGCCTTTAGAATCCATTATCTTGATTACATGATTCTTGATTTATTGATTACTTGATTACATGATTCCCGAGTACAAAATCATGTAGCCTTCACTATTTAAGTCCAAACGTTCACTTGATTGTTAAGCACCTGAACCTGTGGTATGAGAAACATGATTGCGTGCACTAGATAGGTTAGTAAATATCGATAGACTTACGATTGACAGCATTGACACAGATACCGATGACCGATAATGGATTACTGATTCCTAATTACATGATTCCTGATTACTGATTGATTGTACCTTGAAGTCCTGATTGAACTTGTTTAAAGTTGTCACTTGCATCGTTACTTGCCAAATCATACTGTTCCAGTTCCTTATTTCTTGCCATATCGTACTTTATTATTTCACTGCTCGTTACTACTTGTCGCCCGAAGCTTGCTCTAACAGACACCCCCCCTCCCCCCCCTCCCCCCCCCAAAAACCCTAAATGTTATTTATGCAGGTACTGAATGTTACCAGAGGAACTTGGAGAACAAACTTTCGAGATGATCGTGATTAATTGTTACATCATTGCTACTTTATATTGTTTATTTTCTCTCGCTATTTATCTAGTTGTTATAGCGAACTGTTTATCATATTGCTTTCATTCTAGCTGTTACAACTCTAAGGATCTGGTAATTTTAGGGAAAATAAGTCTAATATTGAACTCTTTTCTTCTTTTGTAAAATAACTTTCTTGAAAATATTCTCTGAATTTGCAAGCGTGATTGTCAAAATAACACATATCGCATATTTTTAGATTGCTTAGCCCCCATCTTGCTTGGTTCTTTTTATATATAGAGTGTTTTTCTGTTTTTAATAAAAAAATGTTCTTATTGATTTCTCTTAATTTGTAATTATTTATTTTAGTTCTAAGGTTTGGTGTGGTAAACCTTCTTATGTTCCTTGGTCATCTATTGATCTGGCTTTTCTGTTTTAGTTATTTATTCTTTTGTTAATCAATTCCATCATTTTGCTACTACTCCTATAAAGGTTGCTTCTATAAATTTTTCGAACTTATTTCATATGAGGTTTTGTCTAAATCGTACTATTAAGGATGCTTTTACCAATTCTTCTATTATTATATCTACATTTTTTACACTGTCTAGATATAATCATTCTTCGTTTCCTGCTATTCCTTTTCGTAATGTTCTATACATTCATATTTTGGGGGTTTCTTTTTCTTTTCCTGGTTCCTTCCTCTCTATTTTTCCATGGTGTATAATTTTGATAGTAGGCAAGATAAGGTCTTCTATTAGATGGTGGTCTTAAATATTCATACGTATCAGTTGTACTTTCTTTAGGTTTTGTTATTACTACGTTGTCTTCTTCTTGAACAATTTTTATTTATTCATTTGTTATATCTAGATTCTTTAAGGTTCCTTCAACTTCTTCTGAATTGAGATCTACCATTAAATCTTCTATTTCTAATATATTTATATTTAGTTTTATTATAGCTTCTAATTCATTAATTCCTTCTTTTGTTGTTCTTAATTCTTCTTTTGATTTATTACTTATGTATTCACTTATTTTTCTTATATTATTGTTTATTATTTTAAGTCTTTTCTTAGTACTCTTATGAATTATGGGTCATTGTAGTCTATATAATAAATCACAAGGCAATTTGAAAAAATTTCTATCAAGCGATGATATGGCTAAAAATGGGATTAAATCGGGACCGTTCAAATCGGACACGAATCTTAAAGCTCAGGGTTAAAATGGTAATTTCACCTACAAACGGGTCTGAAATTGGAACTGAGTCTTTCTTCAAAACCCAATAACCCATGAACGAATCTGCCTTACTGGGTACGGGTCTCAACCCGTTACAAACCAGTTCAGAAGGTAAAGAAGAATTCAGAATCATAATTATTCCTAAGAGGTGGTCTTAACCACTTCTATCCATCCACACCGGGAAGTAGAGATTGGTTCTTATCTCGAAACGGATCCCTAAGGCAACTATAATAACCCCCCTCCCCCCACCATAAGAAGGTAATCAATCTTTTCCAGTAAAAGCTCTTTCATAATCTTTCTGATTACTGACAAGAGCGTCGGAGGGTGCGTCGCTTGGATCCGTCCCAGTGTTTCGCACTTTTTGCAGGTTCGCAGCAGCAGCAAGAAACCAAGTCAACACATTGGTGAAGGTCAACAGGTCAACAGGTCAACAGGTTTGCCTCGTTCGTTTTCTCAAGAATCCACAAATTCTATCTATTGCCCCCACACTAGATTCAGCGGCAACAGATTGGCGCCGTCTGTGGGAAACGAAAAAGCAACCCAACCTAACTTCATCAACGAGATTAGTTTCAAGCCATGCATCCAAAAGAGAAGGGGAAGACAGCGGTCTCCAGCCGAAGAACCACTTCTCTTCCTCCTCTTCCTCCAGCTCAAGGTGCTCCTGCTCAACAGGCCCCTCCAGGGTCTCGGGGGGCTGCCCAGGGGAGCTCTCGTTAGAGTTGTCCAAAGCAACATTCTCCTCAGGACCATGTCGCGGTCCACAATCCTCCAGTTGACTCTATGGCTTCTCAGAGCCCTCCCGAGCAGGATCTCCGTCAAGTGATTGCCAACCGCCAAAAGGGGGTCGACCTCCGAACTCGCTTGAATGGACAGTGAGCCCTTGGGGGAGTCCATCAACCTGAGCACCCGAGGGGTATCAAGAGTCCGGACCCCCCGCCGATCGAGGACCAGAAGATCCCCTCCGCCGAAGAGGCGAAGAGAGTCCCCTCAACGTCATCAGCAAAGAACTCATTCTCCAGTAAGCCGAGTCACACATAAGGATCGCCAAGCTAGGGGAGCCACCAGCCACAAGGGTGGAGTTCCAAGATTTTCAAGAGGCCGTTCTACGGGCCCTCAATGCCGCTCCCAACCACGAGCAACGGGAACCTAGTCCTGAACCTGCCCCAAGCCATCACCACCGCACTCTTAGTCCCCTTTCACATGGGAAAGAGTCTAGGGACTTGGCAGGATATGACCGAAGGGAAGACTCGGTATATCGCTGTCTTCACGAGATGGAGAGGTGCCTTGGCCGACTTGACAGAGAAGAGGAACAACAGGCGAGGAATTTCTGCTCGAGCAGGCCCCCGTTATCCCGAGCCATCATTGAAGCCCCGGTCCCGCAAAACTTTAAACCCCCTAACTTCGAGTCATACAATGGGGCGTCGGAGCCCGGCGACCACATCGAGCTCTCATGATGATCCACCAGGCTTCGGATGCGCTCCTTTGTAAGACCTTCCCTGCCACGCTGAAGGGGCCTGCGAGAGAATGGTACTCTCGACTCGCCCCGGCCTCCATCTTCTCATTCGATCAGTTCGAAGGGCTCTTCCTTACTCATTTCGTGAGTAGCCGTAGGGCCGAGAAAACAAACGTATCTTTGGTGACCCTCTGCCAAAAAAGGGTGAACGCCTAAGAGATTATATTCGGCGCTTCACCGCTGAAGTCCGGTGTATTGCCTCCCTCAACCAAGCAGTAGCCTCTGCGGCATTCGAGCGCAACATCACTAACGCCGACCTCAAGGCGTCCCTTGCTAAGAAGCCTCCTCGAAACTTCTTAGAACTCCTACTTAGGAGTGAGAAGTACATTCGAGTGGAAGAGGCTCTCAACCCCCCCCCCCCCCCCACTCTAGAGGAATCATCTTCCAGGAACAAACGGAAGAATATGAGCGAAGAAGGGTCCCAGAAGCTCCAGAAGGACGACAATGGCCAATGCCGTCCAGCTCCTCATTTTGAGAAGTTCATCCCCCTCAATCTAGTATATCAACAGTTCTTATGGAGGTGGATAAAGAAGGGCTACTCCGTGCTCCTCCTAGAATGAATACCTCTAGCAAGAAAAGAAACAGGGATAAGTGGTGCCACTTTCATAGGTACCACGACCACGATACAGATGATTGTCGGGCTCTCAAAGAAGAGATCGAAGAACTCATACAGCGGGAACACCTGGACAAGTTTGTTCGAAGAGACGGGGCCGACCTTCCATCTCGAGGAGCCTACAAGTGAACAAAGAGGTCCGTCAAGTTCCAAGATTCCGAACCTGGGGCCGTCCTTCACCTCATCCAAGGAGGTCCAATGGGGGGAGAACTCAACTCCTCTTCCGAGTATTGACACTCTGATCGATGCCACTTCGGGACATGAACTCCTCAGCTTTATGGATGCCTTCTCAGGCTACAACCAGATCCGAATGTTCCCACCGGATATCCCGAAGACATCATTTGTGACCGATCAAGGCCTCTATTGCTACAGGGTTTGCCCTTCGGTCTGAAGAACACAGGAGCCACATACCAACGCCTCGTCAACAAGGTTTTCCAAGCTCAAATCGGCCGAAACATGGAGGTGTATGTTGACGACATGCTTGTAAAAAGCATCCGAGGTGCCGATCATGTGACCGACCTCTAAGAAGCGTTTAACGTTCTGAGAAAGCACAGCATGAGACTCAATCCGAACAAGTGTGCGTTCGGAGTCTCTTCAGGGAAGTTCCTCGGCTTCATGGTTAGCCAACGAGGAATTGAAGCAAATCCTGAGAAAATCAAGGCCATCTTAGACATGGCCCCTCCCAAAAATGTTAAGGAAGTTCAAAGGTTAACAGGCCGCTTAGCCGCCATTGGGCGCTTTCTCTCGAAGTCCGGGGAGAAATGCCTCCCCTTCTTCAAGGCCCTCAGGGGGGCTAAGGGTTTTGAATGGGGGCAGCAGCAACAGGAGTCCTTCGACCAGCTCAAGGCGTACCTCGTCAATCCTCCTCTCCTCAGCAAACCAATCCCTGGAGAACCCCTCTACCTCTACCTGGCAGCCTCCGAACAGACTCTCAGCGCCGTTTTAGTAAGGGAAGAAGACCAGGCTCAGAAGCCCATCTACTATGTGAGCAAGGTGCTTCGGGACGCCGAGCTCCGATACCCGAAGATAGAAAAGATGGCTTATGCCCTGGTGATGGCCGCGAGAAAGCTTCGCCCGTATTTTCAGTCCCATTCGGTGGTCGTTCTAACCGACCAGCCGCTGAAGTAGGTCCTCCACAAGCCAGAGACCTCGGATCACCTTATGAAGTGGTCTATCGAGCTGAGCCAGCACGATATAACTTATCAGCCTCGGACTGCGATCAAGGCTCAGGCCTTAGCAGAATTCATAGTTGAGAGTACCATCCCCGAGTCCAGCCAAACAGTGAAGGGACCACCCGTCTGGTCGGTTTATGTGGATGGATCCTCCTGCAATGAGGGAAGTGGGGCAGGGGTCATTCTGGCAGGCCCAGATGACTTCATCCTCCAATACTCCCTCCTTATCAACTTCAAGGCCTCGAACAATGAAGCAGAATACGAGGTGCTCATAGCCGGCCTTGGAATGGCTCGAAATGTAGGGGCCCAACGCCTCCGGATTTTTAGCGACTCTCAGCTAGTCGTCAATCAGGTCCTCGGCGAGTATGAAGCACGCGATGACAGGATGGTTAAATACTTGGCCAAAGTCAAGAGCCTCATGGCACTGTTTGAAGAAGCCATCATCCAAAGAATCCCCCGAGAAGAAAATGCTCAGGCCGACGCCCTCTCCAAACTAGCCTCCTCCTCCCTTCAAGGTCTCGAGCAGACCGTCTTGATAGAAGTCCTTCTGAAGCCAAGTATAGAGGACGGAACTCCCGACTCTATGGAGTCGCTACCTATCCTGCTCGAAGACAATTAGATGAAGCCCCTTGTCGAATTCTTAAAGGACGGACTCCTCCCCGAGGATCCCAAGGAAGCTTGAAGAGTGAGAACCAGAGCTGAGCGCTACACACTGATCGGAGGTATCTTATGTAAACGCTCCTTCACACAGGTAGACGGCCGACCCTACCTGAGATGCCTTTCCCCCGGACAGGCAGACTACGCCCTACAAGAGCTTCACGAGGGCATTGGCGGGGCACATTCAGGATCCAGATCCTTAGCCCGCAAAGTATTGAACTACAGATATTTCTGGCCCACTCTCCTACGAGACGCCGAACGACACGTTCGGCAATGCAGCTCCTGCCAGAAGTACTTCGACATCCGACGCTGCCCTCAAGCTCCACTCACTTCCCTATCAAGTCTGATCCCCTTCGCAATGTGGGGGATGGATTTACTAGGGCCATTTCCACCTGCTCCCGGACAGTTCAAATTCTTAGTCGTGGCGATCGACTACTTCTCGAAATGGATAGAAGCCGAGCCCTTGGCCACGATCACCGAGAACAAGGTTGTTCAGTTCTTTTGGAAGAGCGTGATCTGCCGATTCGGCGTCCCTAGGGTCCTGATAACAGACAACGGAACACAGTTCACCGAGGCTGCCTTCTGAGCTCTATGCGAAGACCTTGCCATCCAGCACCGTTTCTTCTCCGTTTCTCATCCCCAGTCAAATGGCCAAGCCGAAAATGCTAACCGACAGATCCTCTCCGACATTAAGAAGAGGTTAGATAAATGTTCCAAAGGCTTATGGGTCGATCAGCTTCCCAACGTGCTGTGGAACTACCGCACCACAAAACGGACCCCCACAGGAGAGAGCCCATTTAATCTCACCTATGGGTCCGAGGCCATCATCCCCCTAGAAGTCGGAATACTCTCTCCTCGTCTAATAGCTTATGAAGAAGAGCAAAATGCCAGAGAGCTCCGAGCAAGTCTAGACCTGATAGATGATATCCGAGAAAGAGCTGCCATTCATCAACAAAGCTACCGAAGAAGGATCGAGTTGGCATACAACAAGAGAGTCCGCCCCACGGACCTCAAAGAAGGGGACCTGGTTCTCAGCAAATTAGCCATCTCTTTCCCCGGTCAGAAGAGTAAACTCGCTCCGAACTGGGAGGGACCTTACAAGATCGTCAAAGAAGTTCGGCCCGGCACATACAGACTAGAAGACCTCGAGGGCAGGGAGATCCCTAGGACATGGAATGCCGACCATCTCTTAAAGTACCAAGAGAGGGCACCAACGCCTCTCTAAGCACTTCGAGATGTCGAACCGTTCCTCTCCAGTTACTTGTAATAATTTTCTTTTATTTTTCTCTTGTAATAACGGCTCGCAACTTTAGAAGCAGCCGGCCAATAGTCATCAATAAAGAGTTTTTTCATATTTTACTTGTAAAAATTGCTTACATCTCTGCCTTTACTCTTCACTCTACCGATGGTTCGGAGTACAACACTTGGCTCGATTCTACTTCGCCAGCCTGCTCCTCGGCGAACTAGAAGTAGGTCACCATTCGGAACTGCTCCCACAACCGTTGAACAACTCTACCGATGGTTCGGAGTCCAACACTTGGCTCGATTCTACTTCGCCAGTTCGCTCCTCGGCGAGCTAGAAGTAGGTCACCATTCGGAACTGCTCCCACAACCGTTGAACAACTCTACCGATGGTTCGGAGTCCAACACTTGGCTCGATTCTACTTCGCCAGCCCGCTCCTCGGCGAGCTAGAAGTAGGTCGCCATTCGGAACTGCTCCCACAACCGTTGAAAAACTCTACCGATGGTTCAGAGTCCAACACTCGGCTCGACCCTACTTCGCAAGTTCATTCGCAAGCGAGCTAGAAGTAGGTCGCCGTTCGGAACTACTCCCATAACCGTTGAACAACCCTACCGATGGTTCGGAGTCCAACACTCGGCTCGACCCTACTTCGCAAGTTCGTTCGTAAGCGAGCTAGAAGTATGTCGCCGTTCGGAACTGCTCCCACAACCGTTGAACAACCCTACCGATGGTTCGGAGTCCAACACTCGGCACGACCCTACTTCGCAAGTTCGTTCGTAAGCGAGCTAGAAGTAGGTCGCCGTTCGGAACTGCTCCCACAACCGTTGAACAACTCTACCGATGGTTCGGAGTCCAACACTCGGCTCGACCCTACTTCGCAAGTTCGTTTGTAAGCGAGCTAGAAGTAGGTCGCCGTTCGGAACTGCTCCCACAACCGTTGAACAACCCTACCGATGGTTCGGAGTCCAACACTTGGCTCGACCCTACTTCGCAAGTTCGTTCGTAAGCGAGCGAGAAGTAGGTCGCCGTTCGAAACTGCTCCCACAACCGTTGAACAACCCTACCGATGGTTCGGAGTCCAACACTCGGCTCGACCCTACTTCGCATGTTCGTTCGTAAGCGAGCTAGAAGTAGGTCGTCGTTCGGAACTGCTCCCACAATCGTTGAACAACTCTACCGATGGTTCGGAGTCCAACACTCGGCTCGACCCTACTTCGCAAGTTCGTTCGTAAGCGAGCTAGAAGTAGGTCGCCGTTCGGAACAGCTCCCACAACCATTGAACAACCCTACCGATGGTTCGAAGTCCAACACTCGGCTCGACCTTACTTCGCAAGTTTGTTCGTAAGCGAGCTAGAAGTAGGTCGCCGTTCGGAACTGCTCCCACAACCGTTGAACAACTCTACCGATGGTTCGGAGTCCAACACTCGGCTCGACCCTACTTCGCAAGTTCGTTCGTAAGCGAGCTAGAAGTAGGTCGCCGTTCGGAACTGCTCCCACAACCGTTGAACAACCCTACCGATGGTTCGGAGTCCAACACTCGGCTCGACCCTACTTCGCATGTTCGTTCGTAAGCGAGCTAGAAGTAGGTCGCCGTTCGGAACTGCTCTCACGACCGTTAAACAACTCTACCGATGGTTCGGAGTCCAACACTCGGCTCGATCCTACTTCGCAAGTTCGCTCGTGAGCGAGCTAGAAGTAGGTCGCTGTTCGGAATAGCTCCCACAGCCGTTGAACAACTCTACCGATGGTTTGGAGTCCAACACTCGGCTCGGTCCTAATTCGCGAGTTCGCTTGTAAGCCAGCTAGAAGTAGGTCGCCGTTCGAAATTGCTCCCACAACCGTCGAGCAACTCTAACGGTGGTTCGGAATCCATCGTTCGGCTCAACTGCGCTCACTCAAAACCCCGAGCCGAGCGGACGAGGAACCGACCCTCGTATATGGAGAAAAATTCTGCCAAACCGATTTCGCCGTTGGATCATCTCAAAATGCGTGCTAGAACGTGATGAATGGGTCTGATCGTGCCACGTGTCCACAAAACGACAAGATAGTGTTTTCTTGGAACTCGTGCCTCCCACCTTGTGATACGTACCACGATCATGATCGTCCGTCTGGATGTTGCCACGTGGCCGGGAACTGATGTCCGAGTTGTCGCACCTCGGAAGCGCACAGTCACCTCGGTATACTCCGAGCGAAAGACTAAAGTTCTGCAGCTAAAACATACAAAGAAGACAACTATGGGTCCTCATGGTTCGGCGTCAAGAATAAGGCAACCACGGCACAACGATGAACAAAACAACTTCGATTTTATTAAAACACTTGGTAAATTTACAAGGCAAACAGTTACAGCGGGAGAGCAACTAAATAAATCTACAAGGCATGTTATTACAACAACAGAGACGATGCAAGAAGTAAAAGGCTCGACATGACTCGTTCAGTGCCTCTTCGGGATAGGGATATTTCGATTAAGAGATAATCGGGGTTTCCGTCTTTTTATCTCCGAGCTTGTCTCTAGGCCGACGAACTGCGACGCCGCCTCGCCACTAATCCTAACGGTGGCTCCGACCGAGGCTCTACTCGAGCTAACAGCTACTCCGCTTTGTGCGTCGGCTGCTGTCCGACCAACAACTTGGCCACGAGTCGCTAACTCGTAAAACGTGATCCCTCGTTCTCTCTCCTCGCGAGTGCAAGAAGTTCTGCGGACATTAACTCTCACAGGCTGAGGCTTCAGTCGAGCCACCTCCTCCTCGAGCTCGACGATCTTATCCTTCAGAGTGTTGTCCTTAACCATTATCTTGAACCGAGGAAGCATTGCCGAACCGGGGTACTCAGCGCTGTCGGATATGATACGACGTAAGTTAGTCACCTCGATGCTCTTGTCAACCGTGACCCTCTGCAGCTCCTCGACCTTCTTCTCGAGCTCATCTTGCTCAGCCAGCACCGAGGCTAGCTCTGCCTCTTTCTCCGAGAGCTCCTCCTCGACTATCCGAAGATGATGCACCTCGGCCAGGAGCTCGCTGTTCTTCTTCTCCACGTTGAACATCAACCTTCTGGTGAGCTCGATTTCACCCACGAGGCAAGCCTCGTGAGATTGCTTAAACAGCTTGGCACGACGCCGAGCTGCTGCGGTATTGGGGGCGTGTTCGAGGATCTGAAATACATGAGCATCGCAATTGGAAAACTATACACCGACCCAAACACTTGGACAAATTTGAAGTAAAAATTTTTCATTCATAAAAAGGAGCGGTGGCCAGTCCGCAAAAAGGCATTACATATTTGAAAAAGAAAACAAAGACTACGAAAAGACGAGAAGATCAGGGGTCCACCTGCATCGCCGGCTCGACCACAGGCGCTTCACCAGATGGCCCCTCATTTCTCGCCTCGGCCAGGGGGTTTGTCGCCAAAGGGTCGGCGACCACCTCCTCCTCCTCGTCGCCCTCCACATCGTCACCTTCGCCTCCCTCCTCCTCGCCGTCCGATGGGGATCCAGGCCACAGTCTGTAGCCGACCCGTTCGAAGCCAGGGACGCGGTCCTGAACATGGTCGAGCACCCTCTGGTAGGACTTCTCCATGTTCGAGGCCATGTGCTTCTTCACCTCGGCCTCGACCACGGCCTTGATCTTCGTCGCCAAGGCCTCTTTCTCCGCCTTCACTTCAGCCAGAGCCTTCGCTGACGCCGCCAGATCCTCGGCAGCCTTGGCGGCTTTGGCAGACTCCTCAGCGAGCCGCCCCTTGACTCGCTCCAGGTCGGCCACAAGATCGGCAACCTGGACCTCCAAGCCCTCGGCTCGCCTCTACTCTGCTTCGAGCTGCCGAACCGCCTTCACCTTGTCCGCCCTGTCCTTATCACTGGCGGCCTTCAGCTCCTTCTCCTGTTCGGTGAACGCTTCGAGGAGATGGTTGAAATGACAAGTGGCCTGCCAAAACAAGATGATGGTGAGAACAGGGTAAGAGCCGAACGGCAGACTTAAAGAAATTCTATAAAAAAAGGTACACGAGACTTACCGATACAAGTGACTGGGCGACCTCATAAGTGTCGTTGCCAACCGTCCCCGCCTGCAGCGCGGCTCGATCCTTTGGGGTCGCCAAGTGTTTGACGGCCTGCATTGACATCTGCGAGTTGCCGAGGAATCCATCATGATTCTTCACTCGCCAGTTCGGAACGAACAGCTGCTTGTGCTGCTCAGTCAAGATCACCTCGGCCTGAGCAGTCAACGGCGGAGCCTCAAGCGACAACGCCACCGAGACGTCGAAGGCCCCACCGACCGGGGCAGAAGCAACGGGAGCCGAGGGCTCTTCGACAATGACCACTGTCGACGAGGGGACCTCAGTGACCGGGGGAGGCGGAATGGTAGTCGAAGCAACTTTGAGCTGCTGACCTGACGAGGCGGTCGTGCTCGGCCTCTTCCTCTTCCTACCATCAGCCACCTTGCCCCTCTCGTTCATCATGGCATTGAAGTCCATCTTCGGCGCTTCTGTACCAAACAACAAACAAATTAAGTCAGTAAAGCGAGCTAAAGACTTAGAAGAAAAAACATAATACGAGATGTCAGGAGCGTACTCGGGTCGATCGGACTTAGGCCTGACCCATACAGCACCTCCTCGGTCATCTCCCTCCAACTCAACATCGGGAGGGCTACGATCTTCCTCGCCACTTCCTCCTCAGCCGCAGTCAGTTCTGGGTCGGCCCTCGCAAACTTGGGCACCTCTACTTTCCATCGGCTCGAAACTTCAAGTATCGGTGGCCCCCTCAATATGAAGAACTTTTCCTTCCAGCCTTTGATCGAGTCCGGGTTTTCTATAATCCGAACACCCTTCCTCGGCGCCAGGTAGTATCAATGCTCGGTCTTGTGCATCCGGTTTATCCGATACATACTTCGGAAGACCGTCAGGTCCGGCTCGACCTCGGTATTGCGGCACTGAAGCAGGAAGGCGTTCACATGACGCCATGTGTTTGGCATGAATTGGGTCGGAGCCAGGCAGTACCATCCGAGGACCAGATGAATGAAGGGGTGCAGGGGAAACCGCAGTCCGACATTTAGAGAATCGTAGTCGAACATGCACATATCCGACGACAACAGCTTGGAGTTCGCTCGCATCCCAGGGCCGGGGAGAATTAACTTGTACTCCGGAGGGATGGCGAACCCCTTTCTGATCCGGAGCAGGTCCCTCTCGGATAGTACCGATCCGATTTCATCCGCCTCGGTAGTCAGAACCGGACTGTTCTCTTCGTAAACTTCCAACTGACCGAGGATCGCCTTCTTCATGAGGTTGCACTCGAACTGCCTAACCCCAGCATGCCCGGACAGTACACAGGGATATCGACCCGTCTCCGGGGCTTGCCTCGGATTCTCCACAATCACCTCGACCACAGGAGATTGGGCCACTACCCTCCTCTTCTTCTTCTCCTTCCTCACCTCGGCCACGGACGGCTCGGCTACTTGCTTCCCCGTCCTTCGGATCTCCATCTGCCTCCTCTCCTCGGCACCACTATCGCCCGAGGACGAGGCCTCACTCCCCGAGTTCACCCTTGACATCTCTATAAAAAAGCTAAGGCAAATAGACTGACCTTGAAGTGACGTTCACGGTCGGAATAAGCTTGCCGGAAATCGCCTGGCCCACATGACAGCTAACGTCACCGCCTTGGAGCAAAAGTCGCCGCTAGCAGAGAGCGCAGAGAGTGAAAGTAAAAGATTGGAGTAAAAGGTGAAATGAACTTGGGGGTGGGGGAGTGAGAGCTTATAACCCCAGTATGATGTTGGGCCTCCTTGGGAATCTAAAAGGACCACTAAGAAGCCAAAGCGTCAAGCGGAGAGTTGTGACATTTCACAAAGCAAAAGTTCCTCAAATCACTTAAGTCCACGACTCGGCCACCGGTCTGCCAAGCCGAGCTATCGAACAGCCTGGCTGAGCAACCGAGCTACTGAGTCCCTTCAAAACGTCGAACTCCATACCATGGCTAAAGGCACCGAGCATCCGAACCGAGGGGACGAGGAACCGACCCTCATATATGGAGAAAAATCCTTCTGAGGACAAATCACCGTCGGATCTCTCCAAAATTCGTGTCAAAACACGATGGACGGTTCAGATTGCGCCACACTCACAAAACGACAAGATAGCGTTTTCTCGTGATCTGAACCCAACCCTCGTGATTCACGCAATGATGAACGCTCCAGATCTGACCACGTGTACCTTCCGAGCTGCCTGCCACCGGTATGCTTAGCCGAGCTACCGAACAGCATGGCTAAGCAGCCGAGCTACTGAGTCGGAGGGTGGCGACGCTTCAAAGCCAAGACTTCAAAACGTCTAACTCCATACCTCGGCTAAAGGCACCGAGCATCCGAACCGAGGGGACGAGGAACCGACCCTCATATATGGAGAAAAATCCTTCCGAGGACAAATCACCGTTGGATCTCTCCAAAATTCGTGTCAAAACACGATGGACGGTTCAGATTGCACCACGCTCACAAAACGACAAGATAGCATTTTCTCGTGATCTGAACCCAACCCTCGTGATTCACGCAATGATGGACGCTCCAGATCTGACCACGTGTACCTTCCGAGCTGCCTGCCACCGGTCTGCCTAGCCGAGCTACCGAACAGCTTTGCTAAGTAGCCGAGCTACTGAGATGGGGGGTGGCGACGCTTCAAAGCCAAGACGTCTAACTCCATACCTCGGCTAAAGGCACCGACCTGCCGAGCCGAGGGGACGAGGAACCGACCCTCATATATGGAGAAAATATCCGCCGACCCTCCTCAGCCGTTGGATCTTGTCAAAAAACGCGCTCGTCATGATGGACGGCGCAGATCTTGCCACGTCCACTAAACGACAAGATAGTGTTTTTTGGGGATCCGCGCTGAGATGGACGTTCAGGATCACACCACGTAGTTCGGCTGATTCCGAGCTATGTGTCGACCTGCCAAGCCGAGGGGACGAGGAACCAACCCTCGTATATGGAGAAAATATCCGCCGACCCTCCTCAGCCGTTGGATCTTGTCAAAAAATGCACTCGTCATGATGGACGGCGCAGATCTTGCCACGTCCACTAAACGACAAGATAGTATTTTTTGGGGATCCGCGCTGAGATGGACGCCCAGGATCACGCCACGTAGTTCAGTTGATTCCGAGCTACATGCCGACCTGCCGAGCCGAGGGGACGAGGAACCGACCCTCGAATATGAAGAAAAAACCTGCCGACCATCCTCAGCCGTTGGATCTTGTCAAAAAGTGCGCTCGTCATGATGGACGACTCAGATCTTGCCACGTCCACTAAACGACAAGATAGCATTTTTTGGGGATCCGCGCTGAGATGGATGCTCAGGATCATGCCACGTAGTTCGGCTGATTCCGAGCTTGGCGCCGAGCAGCCGAGCCGAGGAGACGAGGAACCAACCCTCGTATATGGAGAAACTATCTGCCGAGGAGCACGGATCGTCTGATCGCCCAGAAAATCGCGCTTGCCGCTGATCAAGGGCCCAGATTGCGCCACGCCATAAATCGGTATTAAAAATCAATTTTTGTTTATTTTAATCGCTTTATTTATTTAAAAATTGCGAAAAAATTACTAAAAAATCGGGAAAATTAACTAAAAATTCTAGAAAAAAATAACAAATTCAGGGGAACATTTTTGAGCCCCTGAACGAACAATTATTACTTAGAATGCGTTGTTAAGACCTCCGAACGACTAGTTAACACATCGCAAAATTAAATAAATAATCCGAGAAAATAGATGGGAACCACCAAATATCCAGAGAAGCTTAAGAACAACTTACAGCTTGAAAAATTACCTCACTACCCCCTTCGAGATTCAAAACCTCCATTTAGACTCCGATATAACTCCACTAGCCATTAAAACAGCTAAACTACTCCTCAAAGGCTGATCAAACTCAGTCTTTAGGAGTGGGGGCTCGTGATATGGCTAAAAATGGGGTTAAATCGGAACCATCCAAATTGGGCACGAATCTTGAAGCTCAGGAGTAAAACGGTAATTTCACCTACCAACGGGTCTGAAGCGGGTACTGGTTATCTTCCCCGAAGACCCACTTACCCGCAAACAGATCCACCTCAACTGGGTGCGGGTTTCAACCCGTAGCAAACCCGGTCCGGAAGGGATAGAATTAGGGTTTCTGGTTAAATCCTGATCAACGGCCCTGATTCATATCTATCCCTTCACTGGGGATTAGAGATTACATTCCTTATCTAACCACAGGGGATTACATTCCTAATCTGATCCCAGCGGCGCCTATAAATACCTCCCATCCATCTCCATTGAGAGGTAATCAAACTTTCTCCAGTTTTTGCGTTCATTCTTAATCATTCCTGATTACTGACTTGAGCGTCGGAGGGTGCGTCGCCGGGAACAATCCCGGTGTCTCGCACTTTTTGCAGGTGAACGGCGGGAGCAACGGTCAAACTCCGACGAAACAGGTAAACAGGTTTGCTATTCAGTTTCCCTAAGAATCCACAAATACTATCTGTTTGCCCCCACACCAAATTTAGCGGCAATGCCACCATAGCTCAAATGAGAGAAAAATTTATCAAAAAAGTCAACGGTCAACGGTCAACCGTTGACCGCCACGTGTCAAGCTACCAAAGTCTCTCCTAGTTCGGAAATGGACCGGAGAGTTCTTACCACCGGAGCTCAAATGAGAGAAAAATTTGTCAAAAATGTCAACGGTCAACATTGACCGAGTCAACGGTCAACCGTTGACCGTCACATGTCAAGCTGCCGAAGTCTCTCCTAGTTCGGAAATGGAGCCGAGAGTTCTTGCCACCGGAGCTCAATCGAGAGAAAAATTTGCCAAAAAAGTCAACGGCCAACATTGACCGAGTCAATGGTCAACCATTGACCACCACGTGTCAAGCTGCCGAAGTCTCTCCTAGTTCGGAAATGGAGCTAAGAGTTCTTGCCACCGGAGCTCAAATGAGAGAAAAATTTCACCTCGAAATTCGCGCTCAAACACGACCTGCGGCTCAGATATGCACAAACAAACAACAAAAAGAAAAAGGGAGAGAGAATTTAAGGGGTTAACAGGTCGGATCCCGACCCGTTACCCAAAGGCAGACCCAAGCCCCTTCTCTCTCCTCCCCTTCTTCTTCTCCATTTTCTCGCCAAAAAAAAAGAGAAAACCAAAAATGAAAAAACCCAACGGCAGCCTCCGTGCTCCACCGTCCTCACCAATTCCTCGCCGAACCCAACTTCTCCAACACCGAGCTCCATGCCGATGTCCTTCCTCATCGACCTCCACGTAGCGAGCACCGACTCCGAGCTCTGCCAAGAGCACCAACATTCGTCTTCCTCTCGAAACTCTGATCTCCACGTCGCGAGCATCTTGAGCTCCATGCCGCGAGCATCCTTCTTCCAACTCCGACCTCCACGTCGCGAGCACCTACTCCGAGCTCTGCCAAGAGCACCAGCATCCGTCTTCCTTTCGAAACTCCGACCTCCACGTCGCGAGCACCTCGAGCTCCACGTCGCGAGCATCCTTTTGCCAACTCCGACCTCCACGTCGCGAGCACCGACTCCGAGCTCTGCCAAGAGCACCAGCATCCGTCTTCCTCTCGAAACTCCGACCTCCACGTCGTGAGCACTTCGAGCTCCGCGACGCGAGCATCCTTCTGCCAACTCTGACCTCCACGTCGCGAGCACCTCCAGCTTTTCGCCTCCGACGTCGGCCTCCACCTTCGTCGAGCTCCATTGGCGATGGAGCGTGAAGGTCAGCAGTGATCGCCAAGCGTTCGTGGCACCGGAGCCCAAACACGAGAAAAAAGCTCCCCTCCACTGCTGAGCTCCACGCCGAGCTCGACCTCTCCATCCCTCCGACGAAGCTCATCTCCTCGCAGAGCTCCAGCCCCGAGCTCCGAGCTCACTTGTCACGCCCTGCTTCTCAAAAAAAATACGGAATACGAGCACGTAATATTGGCCCAGCGAATGATTTTCATCATCCATAAGCTGTTCAAGAATCTTTACAACATTCACAAGAATCATCAGAGTCGGAAGTAAAGAAAAGTCAACCACATGCACATATATGAACCAAATACCAACAAGAATACTTGAAATAAAATATATTAATCTCAAATAGTCATGATTTGAATAACACAAATGATCCTGGGTCATATTGCCCAAATACAAGAATAAATCCAAATACAAGAATACAATTATTGTTCAAGCAAACTACAAAAAATAATAATAACAAGATCCAGCACGAATACTTCATGTCACCAATACCATCTGGAACCTGTTCTCCAAAATCTGCAATTCAATAATTACAGAAAAGAGGAAAAGAGAAAATAAGTACCCGTCAATTGCAAGTTACGGACCACTTATAATGTACGATACAAGCACATGGGGAAAACTAACTAATCACATGTCAACATATAACAACTAGCATGGTAAGGTGAATAGGTACAAGTGGCATATATCAATGTCAAGGGAACAAGTATCATGTAATCATATATCAAATGTCAAGTATCAAGTCTCAAGTAATCATGTGTCAAGTGTCATGTTTCAAGTCTCATATACCAAGTTCAAGTATCAAGCAAGCATATGTCAAGTTCAAGTTTCGAGTTCAAGTATCATGTGTCAAGTCTTGTAGTGATTACTGTCTAGGTAACACTTCATACGCCCTATATTATAACACATGGTTGCTACAACAAACAGTTTCGCTTTAGATTTCATAGTGGACTATAGAGGACAGTATACTCGGGGACAAGTAATCCAAATTATATACCAAATTCCAAATTAACCAAATCATATACCAAATTCCAAATAATTCAAATCATATACCAAATTCCAAATAATCCAAATCATATACCAAATTCCAAATAATCCAAATCATATACCAAATTCCAAATATGGGAAACATGGGCCCCCTTCCGAGTACACGTTTCTGAATTATCCACTACTAGATCTTTCCTATTAACCCCGGCTTGGTTATTTATTATTATAATCAGGCATGCATGTATGTGTCGCAAAACAAAGCAAGGATAACAGGGTATAAACATGTATTAGGTTCAGGGTGCAAGATAAACAAGTACAGGTACAAGATAACACATAACAGGGTAGAACAACTAATTTTCTAATTCAGGACAGCAAGACAGTGTTGTACAAAAATAGTGATTTCCGCTACTACAAATATCCAAATCTGGATCTGTTGAAGGATCTAGAAAATAGAGCCCCACACGAATCCAGCGAATATAAATAAGTCATAAAGTAATTCACAACATCATAACTCAAAACAGGTTTGAATCCAGAAAATATGTACAGCTAGAAATTAAGAAAACGAATTCTCAGTCAAGAAAACCACATCAAAATCTCTCAAATAAATGCAGAAAAATTCTGGGGTATTCCCCGGTATGTCTAGAATTAGAATATAATGTTTCATAATATTCCAGTAAAATTAGTTTAGTCATCAAACATAAGAAAACATCAAGAAAATGTACTTTGAAAAATCTGGAATTCCCAACACTGCTGTACAAAAATTAAGATATCTCGCAAGCCGTGAAACGAAATCCAAATCCGCCAAAAGGAGATGAAAATAGATAAAATATATTAACTTTTATATTTCACAAACATTTTTCATACAGTAAAAGGAGTCATAGTGAAAATAAGATTCTTTATAGAACAACGAGCAAAATACAACAAGAGTAGGTTTTATAAACGAGCATGAAACAACACATAAAACTCATCAATTAAATTCACCGAAATTCTTGGTAATCTCTAGATATGTATAGAAATACTGACCAAAGTTTTGGATCGAAATAATATGTGTAGCATAGTTCTTTAAAATGATTTGTCATCAAAATTACCGAAAAATAGAATCATGAAAAGGTTGACACCTCTGTAGTAAAACAGTCATATCTCAGTCATACGAAATCAAAATCAAGCAAGGTCAGGGGGTTTGAAAATAGACGAAATTATCTAAAACTCATATTTTATACTGAAATCAAGATACTGACTGCAACCCAGTCGAAAACAACAAACCAAACAGAACAGCGACAAAACTACAGATTTTTCCCCTTAAAACAAAACCAACATAGATTCAAGAAAATTGATCTAAACACATCCAAACTTGAAATAAAGTCTACAAAGTGTCTAAACATCATGAATTAGGGTTATTAACATGTTCATGCCAAATATATCTCATGGGTCTCAACCAAAACACAAGTTTGCACACAAATCTCACATACAAGTTCCAAATCAAGAATCGGGCGAATCCTAAGTTAAATCATGACAAGATTGTGTCGTGAGTCTTTTATGGCCAAAATATCATAATAGAGACAAAACCCATCAAGAAAAACACAATCATGAGTTGTCTCTCGACCCATCTAGTGAACTTTTTGACTTGTATCAAACAAATGAATTGTAGTACGAGTTACTTGCCTTAAATCGGGGATAAAGAACGATGCAAATCAAAAGTAGGAGCAAAAACCCACGAATGAAAATACACGATCCAAAGTAAATCACGAATCACACACGCACAAACCCACTTGTACGCGCGAAGCAACAAAAGAGCGAGAGAGATCAATCGGGAGAGCGAGAACCGAGGAAAAATACTGGTGACGGCTAAGGAGGAAATACACAGCATGGGAAGGTGTATAGGTAGTAATTATATATAAGAGAAGGTTAGGGATTGGTTGCAAAGGGGATCGGCACAGAACCAAAACCGGGTGGGCTATGCAGTTGGGCTTAGGTGGAATAGTAACAAGGAAAGTATGTGGGTGGGGAATATGCAGCTACGGTAGTGCAAAGGAAGGATATGGAAGGTTTTAAACTAGAAAAGGTGGGTATGAAAGATTTAATAGGTGATTAGTTAAAAAGCATATGTGGTTTTAATAAACAGGAAGTGGGTGGTTTGGTGCAGTAGTGTAGGGTTTTTAAATGGATAGTTACTGATGGTAATAGTTAATGGGTATTTTAAATGGAGGTACAACAAGTTTTTTAGCGTCTATTTTAAATTTCATGTCAGATTCTGATGTTTTATCTCTAGCTATCACATGTGGGTTAGAAGTTTGTGACACTGAGCGTATTGCCTTACTTCTTAACAAAATTCGGGGTTGGAAAACACAAAGAGTTAGGACATCTGACGTTAATGCTTTGGGAGTCGGCGCGGGACCGACTATCATTCTCGAGGATGTAGCCCTACACCCCCCACAACGTTCTCCCATTACAATTCCCCCCAATGAATACACTGTTTTGGAATGTTAGGGGGTTGGGGGATAGGGGTAAGAGGGGAATGGTGCGGGATGTCATTAACAACTCCAAGGCGGATATAGTAGGGTTGCAGGAGACCAAACTGCAGCACGGGCGCAAACTCAAAAGAGCTGGTGGTAACATGATCAAGGAATGGCTGATTCGCCCCTCTGTCGGTGCCTCAGGGGGGATTGCTATAGGGTTTAATTCCGACCTTCTATCCTGCGAAGAGGAACATCGTGGGACGTTCACCTTGACTGCCCGACTTAAGCGACGTTCAGATGATTGGACGCAGACAGTGACTGTGGTCTACGGGCCGAACGTGGCCACAGACAGAGAGGCCTTCTGGCAAGAACTGGCCGATATCCGTCAGCATTGGTCGGGACCTTGGATTGTGGGTGGGGATTTCAACATTACTAGATTCGCTTTTGAGCACAGGGGAAGAGGCGCTAGCGACAGGCACCGGGAGGAATTCAATAGAGTTATCACGGAACTTGAACTGATTGATATCCCAATCACTGACAGACTGTTTACTTGGTCTAATTTACAAGCGGAGCCGATTATGGCCAAGTTGGACATGGTGCTAGTCTCTATGGATTGGGAAGCCTTATTTCCTCTAGCTTCGGCAAGATCGATCCCCAGGCCAACTTCAGATCACACTCCGATCCTCCTAGATCTGGGGAGACAGGGAGCCCGCAGACCTAGGAAATTCAGATTTGAAAAAGCGTGGCTGGAAATCCGGGGATTTCATCATATGGTTATGGAGAACTGGTCTCTTCCAATAGCCGGCAGGGACGCGGCGTCTCGATGGTGTGGTAAAATTCGAAGGCTGAGAAAGAGGCTTTGTAGATGGAATCGATCTAGATTATCGACAATCTGGCGTGATAAAGAGTCCTATCTGGAGGGTATTGATGAGCTTGAGAGGGTGGAGGAAACTAGAATCCTTTCGCAGGAAGAGCGAAACAGGCTCTTAGAACTTCGTAATAACATTGCCAATCTGTATAGGTTAGAAGAGATTAAATGGCAACAGAGGTCCAGAATTTCGTGGCTCAAAGAGAGAGACGCGAATACGGCCTACTTTCACCGGGTTGCAAGCGCTAGAAGGAGATCAAATCTGATCCTCTCTATTCAGACAGATACAGGTACAGTGCAGGATGAAAAGATGATCTCCACTACATTCCAGTCATTCTATAAGGGTCTATTCGGGAAGAAGAATGACTTTAGGATTCCAATGGGGGCACACTTCTGGCAGGGGTATCAGGTTGATCCAGGTCAAAACTTGTCCTCCTTGGAGGAGCCATTCATGGAGGCTGAGGTCAAAACAGCCATTGATCAGATGGGAGCTGACAAGTCACCTGGGCCAGATGGCTTCCCTATGTTGTTCTTCCAAGTGTTCTGGGAAGAAATTAAAGGAGAATTTATGGATGTTATGATGGAATTTTTTCACAATAATCTGAGGTTGGGGATGTTCAACTTTGCAGAAGTTGTGTTGATCCCCAAACGGGAGGATTCTAAGTGCGTTGGGGATTTTAGACCAATTAGCCTGATTAACTGCTCGGCTAAGATCATCACTAAGGTCCTAGCCATCCGCTTGGGAGGCATCATGGACAGTCTTATCAGTAGAACGCAGACGGGATTCATTAAGGGCAGATGTATCTTAGACTGCGTGGCTACTACTGAACAAGTTATTCACCACTGCCACAAGAGCAACTCCAAGAACTTCCTTCTCAAATTGGATTTTAAGAAAGCATACGACTCTGTGGACTGGGAATGTTTGCTAGAGGCTCTCAGGGGGAGAGGTTTTGGGGACAAATGGATTAGATGGATTAGTCAATGTCTACAGTCTAGCAAGACGGCAATTTCAGTGAATGGGAGACCTGGTCCGTCGTTCCCGTGCAAGAAGGGACTCCGTCAGGGGGATCCACTATCCCCACTTCTATTCACTATTGTTGCGGATGTGCTCAGAGAAATGATGGATAGCTGCCAAAGAAAAGGATGGATTGTGCCTGTGGCCAGAAGCAAGTCTACTCAGGGATGCACGATTCTTCAATATGCGGACGACACTCTTATCTTCGGTAATGGGACTAGAGCGGAAACTATTTGCTTTAAAGGGATCCTTTACTGCTTTGAAGCCTGGTCAGGCCTGCGAATTAACTTCCATAAGAGCGCGCTAGTCCCTATTTCACTTTCAGAGGCCGAAATTCGGGAGCATGCCACCATTCTCAACTGCGCGATAGAAGAATTCCCTATCAAGTACCTAGGGCTTCCGCTCCGTCTAGGGAGGCTCACGAAGGCTGACTGGTTGCCTATCATTGACAGGGTGGAGGACAGACTGGCCGGATGGAAAGGCAAATCACTTTCTCTCGGGGGCAGAGTAGTTCTCATCAACTCTGTGCTATCCAATCTGCCCATATACTACATGTCCTTTTTTGAACTCCCAAAATGGGTGATCCAAAGGATCGATCGTATCAGGAAAAGATTCCTGTGGAAAGGTGCTGACTCAAATAAGGGAGGCTACCACCTTATTAAATGGAATATCGCATGTATGAAAAAGAGGCATGGAGGGCTAGGCATCATTGACCTCAGAGACATGAATCTGGCACTCCTGGGAAAGTGGTGGTGGAAAGTGTTCCATCACTGCGGGGAAGGATGGCAGGACTTTATCCAGCCTTACCTTCGTGGGAAAAGGACTAGAAGTCTTGGCTTCCGAGTTGGACCCAAAGTCTCCAGGTTCTGGAAAGGTGTTTCTAAAGCCAACGGACCTTTCAATTCAGCAATCTCTTCTTTGATCGGCAATGGTCGAACCACCAGATTTTGGTGGGACAAATGGTGTGGTCCTCACTCTCTTAAGGAAGATTTTCCAGAGCTGTTTGCTAAAACGAATCGTCCAAATATCTCGGTGGCGGAAACATGGAAAAGGGGGACTTGGAGACCGCCATTCCAAGGAACTCTTTCTCCGAGTTTGCTACAGCAACTGCATGGGTTACAAACACGCATAGACCAATCGGGGGTTATATGTGCCCAAGGTCCTGATCACGTGTGGTGGGGTCTCGAGAACAAGGGAGGGTTCTCGGTTAGATCACTTTACCACCGGATCCACTTCCGAGGATGCAGGCCCAGCTGGGCAGCGGTTCTTTGGAAGACAAAAGCACCTTTGAAAATTAGAGTCTTCCTTTGGCTTGTGCTCAACAATGCCATTCTCACTAGAGAAAATCTTGCCAAGAGGCAACCTCACATTGCGACCAATTGCGGGTTCTGCAACGTTCACGTGGAAAGTCTGAATCATCTGTTTCTTCACTGCACCAGAAGCAAATCCGTCCTGATAGAGGTGCTGAGAGCACTAGGAACAAATGACTACCCAAGAGACTATGAGGAACTGTGGGTTGGTCCCAGATTTGCATCAGTTCGTCAAGATATGAAAGATGCATGGTTCATTGCCATTGCGGCAAGTACATGGGTGTTATGGCTAGATAGGAACAATTTTTATTTCCGTGCTTCATGTAATTCTATTTATAGTAATCTTACTCATATCATGCATCTAATTTCCTTTTGGGCTACAGCTGCTGCCTCAGGTGCAAGGGGAAGGATCGCAAGGGTATTCCAGGTGGATGATTTTGATGACGAGGAGATAGAGATCGGGCCAACTCTAGACTGATGAGTGGACTCTCGCCTCATTACTTTTATTCTGTATCAGATCATGTGCTGGTATTTGTGTTTTGGTTACCTTTAGGATGGATGTTGTAACCCACCCCCCAGGGTTTTGTTGGGGGTTATGTTTTATTTCCTGCATTGTACTTTTGCTTTCCCGGGACTCCGGGGTTGTTTATTAATCTCTTATTAATGAAACAGGGTGGCTTTATTCCACCTTTTCCTCAAAAAAAAAAATAGTTAATGGGTATTAGAATGGGATAATGGGTATGGGTATGGGTATTAGGAAAAAGATAATGGGTTTTAAAATAGATTAGGATTTTTAAAAATTCAATAGAAAAAAAATAATTTAACCAATAAAAATATTGTTTATAATAAAAATGCGATTTGCATTACAAAATATAATTTATTTAAAATACTACAAATACAATTTGTACATAGAAATAGGTCGTTAATAACCAGTCAAAACTAATAACAATAATAACAATAATAATAATGAGATTTTTATTACAATATAAAATCACAGAAAATAGTTACAAATAAATTCATTTGATCGAAAACAGATTTTGAAATAGAAGATCCAAAAAAGAATACATTTTGACAAAAGAATTTGAAAACCGAAAAAAATAATTTGCGAAAATTTTTAAAATACACAAATATACATTTTTGGGAAAACAGGGGTTACATCACTCTCGAAGCTCCAACCTCCAAGCTTTGAACCAATCGTCAACCTCCTTCAAGTTCGCCGACCTTCTCCATCCCTCCGGCGAAGCTCATCTGCTCGCAGAGCTCCTGCCCCGAGCTCCGAGCTCGCTGTCGAAGCTCCAACCTCCAAGCGTCAAACCCATCAAGACCTCCCCCATTTCGAGCTTCTTCCGACCTCACCTCCAATAACCTTCGCCGAGCACCATCCCCCTCGTCGTTGAGATTTTGTCGCCGAGCTCCTCGCTAGTCGAATCAGATAAATGGCGGAATCAACGTCGAAGAAGTCGAGGCGTGGTTGTGGTCGGAAGAAGAAAAACGAAGAGGAGGAGAAGAGAACAGAGCGAGAAAAAAAAAGGTCGATGAATCGCCGTTGACCATGCCACGTGGCGTCGACGTGGACTTCGACAAATCTTGCCGACAATTCTTGCCACCGGAGCTCACATTGGAGAAAAAATGACCTCCTCCCGATGCGCGCTCGCTTGATCATGGTTGACGCACAGGATCGCGCCACGTCACCAGGTATTTATTTATTTATTTATTTATTTAATCGAATTAATTATTTAAAAAAATCCGAAATAATATTTAAAAATCGGAAAAAATTAATTAAAAATTCTAAAAATAATTATTAATTCGGAAAATAATTTTTAAATTCTGAAAATAATAATTATTAAATTAGAATAATTAATTAAACTTTTCGAAAATTAACTACTTAATTCGGAAATTAAATAAAAAATTCGAAAAAATTCAGAAAAATCTGGAAAAATCACAAAAAATCCAAAAAATTCTGAGAATAATTTTAGGTATTTTACAAGCTCAGAATAACACTGTTACACCCCGAGGTAGATCCAACTCCACCGAGAACCCCGATAAAATCTCGTACGCCATTAGAACAACAAACTACTCCTCAAAGGCTGTTAAACTCAATCTTCAGAAGTGGGGGGCTCGTGATATGGCTAAAAATGGGATTAAATCGAGACTATTCAAATCGGACACAAATCTTAAAGCTCAGGGGTAAAACAGTAATTTCACCTACAAACGGGTCGGAAATGGGAACTGGGTCTTTCTTCAAAGCCCAATAACCCATGAACCGATCTGCCTTACTAGGTACGGGTTTCAACCCGTTACAAACCAGTTCAGAAGGATAAAGAAGAATTCAGATTTATAATTATCCCTAAGAGGTAGTCTTAACCACTTTTATCCATCTACACTGGAAAGTAGAGATTGGTTCTTATCTCGAAACGGATCCCCAAGGCGACTATAAAAATCCCTCTCCCCCCACCATAAGAAGGTAATTAATCTTTTTCCAGTAAAAGCTCTTTCATAATCTTTATGATTACTGATAAGAGCGTTGGAGGGTACGTCGTCGGGATCCATTCCGGTGTTTCGCACTTTTTGCAGGTTCGCAGCAGCAGCAAGAAACCAAGTCAACACGTTGGTGAAGGTCAACAGGTTAACAGGTTTGCCTTGTTTGTTTTCTCAAGAATCCACAAATTCTATCTATTGCCCCCATACCAGATTTAGCGGCAACAAGCGACTTTACTTCAATTGAAACAAAATTAATGGCTCACATTCACCCCCAAAAAGACTTTTCCCTCCAAAAGTTTTTTCCCCAATACTATTTTTTTTCTCTCCAAAACAAAAATCATTCTCACTTTATTATTATCCATCTTTCCTCTCTTCACTTTTTTAGATTTCTCTCTCTCTCTCTCTCTCTCTCTCTCTCTCTTTCAACCCATAAATTTAGATTTTCAGATTTCAGATTAAATTTTTTATGTTTCTTTTGATTGCTTATGTAGATTATTTCACTAAGTTCCCTGATTGATTTTAAATGTAATGGAAGATTTAAATGAATCTTTCTATCTTTCTCTCTTTATACCTAGAAATTTTGATTTTTAGATTTCAGGTTTGTAAACTTCCGGGCTTCTCAATTTTTTTATGCTTCTTTTAATTACTCATGTAGAAAATTTCACCGAGTTCCTTGATTGATTTCAAATGCATTGGAAGATTAAATGGATTGTTCACTTGGGTAAATTTCAACCTCTAAAGTTACACTGAAAGAGGCAAATATCTTCTCAAAAATTAAATTTTATCATTTTGCATCGTCAAAGTTATAAGAAGTTGGATTTTACGCCCCATTTATAATTATTTTTCAACATATGCTGATAGAAACATGAACTTTTATTTACAACTAATTGATGTCTTACTATTCATATTTGAGTTACATAAACTCTATGATGGAAGTTTCAGATTCATGCATCTGAAATGTTGAAAACTAAATGTATCTCGTACTCTTTAAAACTGTCAAAAATTATATGATATGTTTCACTATTTATAGGACTTTTCATATGTTGCATCGTTCTGAAGACGTGCCGTAGGCACGTGCCCACGACAAACCTAGTCTACTTCTAATTTTTGGATATTTATCTTGTTAAATCCTAATCCTTCATTTTGAATTCAATTTATACATTGTTGGTTCTTTTTGTGGAATATTTTCCATACCAACTTAATGTAAGTTTTATAGTGTAATGTCTTGTGTGCTAGTAGATATTGATAGTACCAACTTACTTCTTCTTTTCTATAATATAATATCTTGTGTGCTATTATTTGTTGTATTTCTTTAGGTAACATTTTAGTTATTTTGTATAGTATTATTAAGTACTCTATTATTTTTTTATCAGTTATGTATTTTTTTTTCTATTAAATTTTTATCTCTGTATCTTATTTTAAATTCTGATACGCGTTTTAATCATAATTCATTTAGTTTTTGTGAAGTTTCTAGTTTTTTTTATAAGGTTTGAGAATCTATTTTTTTTTATAAGGTTTGAGAGCTATTATAGTTTATAATTTCTAAAATAAGGTTATATGGAATTTTTTATTTAGATTTTTAAAGTAAACTGGGTTAGTTTGGTAAATATTTTTGAAACGTGGGTTAGGTTGGTAATTAGCTCAGTCGCTCTCGAATCCAAACCAAAATGAACACTGATAACCCAACTAGTGGCATTTTCGTAATTGTCCGAGCAAGGACGCCCTATAAATTCCCAATGTTGAAGATAGGTCTGCCCAATTGAAGGTTTTATCTAGGGTTCTCTTGCCCCTCTCTCATTTTTGACGGCGGCTCTTCCAATCCGAACCAGAACCGACGATGACTGCTCAAAGCCAAGAAGAACTCCTCGCCGCTCATCTCGAACAGCAAAAGATCGATGTAAGATTCTCCTCAGATTCTCTCTTCCCCTTTCAGTTGATATCGATTTCGCTGAAATCAGTTTAGTTCGGAATGTTTTAGTTTTAGTAAATAGATCATATCTTTGTTGTATGAACTGTAAAAGATTAGAATTTTACTGCTGCCTTTCTCAATCATAATGTAAAATAAAAATTGTGTTTATTGGAATCAAGAAACACCTAGTCTAAAAGTAGTTAATCGCAACTTAGGTATGATAGATTAGTGTATATAGATGGCTCTACAAATGGGCAACAAAAGATGTGAAGATTACTTAATTTTCATTGTTAAGTGCTTACAACTAGATGGAATGGTAGTAATTTATTTTGACGAAATACCCTTTTGGGCTGTTGACGGAATGTGCAATTTAGTACGGGTAAAACATTACTTGATGGGTTATGAAGCAATAAAATGAGAATATGTTTTTTCTTTGTATGTGAATGATGCATGACTGTATATTTGAGCTGTTGTGTTTCTTTATTTTTTTCTGTAAAATTTTGGTTTACTGTGGGTGCAAAATCTATGATTATAGGAAGAATCTCTTAATGAATCATAGTTACTTTAGCTGTAAAATTTGGGTTTACTTTCACAAAATCTAAGTTGTGTTTCTTTACCTTTTTTAAAAATTTTGGTTTACTTTAGTTGCAAAATGTTGGTTTATACGAAAAATTTCTTAGGCTATGTTTGGGAGCGAAGTTAAGCTAGGATAACCAGAATTGTCTCTTGTAACTTTAGAAACCCTAGTATCTAACTTGGCATGTTTGAGACTCATTTTTGAGTTAAGATTACTACAAGTATCTTATCCATTATCTTACCCCTTTTATCTTACCCCAGGGAAAACTATAGTTATCTAAACTCCACTTTTACCTAAAATTTTGTAACTATGAAGATAACTTTAAAATGGAGGTAAGAAGTACTATGCCCTGTACGTCCAAAGTTGATAATAACTTTGGTTATGTAAAGTTTGTTCCCTTGACAGGGCCTTACTGAATCATAGTTTTTTCATATTTTGTGTGTTCATGGTTTCAAGATTCAAGGACTTCATTAACAGAGGAATTTGTGATGTAGTTTTTTATGGTTCACGGGTTTCCTGTTATATTAATTTTGTAGATCATTTGTATAGAGCAGAAATTTCGTTTGCTTTTATCAGTGTCGTATAAACTGTTATCTTTTATCATTTAATTATTGATAAAATTATTTTTGGTTTTCTTGACCGACTGTCTACTGGAATTTACAGTGTACTTGTAGGTGTAACTTTACTCTTTATCTTAATTTCTCTTTTTTATTAAACCACGTTCGAATAGTATACTTGCAATGGGATATTTTCAGTTTCTGTTGGCTTATAGTGCTCATTTTATCTTTAAGATTCAGTTTGCTTTTATTTGCTTAAACAATGTCATTCCCATTTTCTTTTTTATTTTATGTAATTCTATAATGACTGCATCCAGTGCTTTTTAAGCATTTTATATATGGATTCCTAAGCTCTTGGATTTTGTACCTTTTTTATGTTCAGTTTTGGTTTTACTGGGGTACTGTTGACAGAAGTTCATCTAAGTTTTTGGTATACATGCATAATTTGACCATAAGCTGCTTTCCAGTTAACACCCTGGAGAGTTTCTATATCAATTTTACTTTTATGGATCAACTCATGACTTGTATTTTCTGAATTGTGGATAGTTTAACTGAGTTCTGGGAAGATCAGCTAACTGTGGAATTATTTGATGAGTGAAAGTTACATCCTATGTAATGGGTGTCCCATTTTTTGCACCTGTGCATTAAATATTTTAAACACTTGAAAAGGGGATGTTGCAGTTTGTCTGTGTTTTTAAGTTCCTTTAATATTTTAAACAATGATGCATCAAAATATGAGTGCATCTTATGGAATTTTCTATAACAAGATCCTGACAGTTATAATAGAAGTTATTGTTCTCAAGTATTAGAACAAGAGTCATTAGTTTTTATCATACCTCTGGTTTTCGTTTATGGTTTATTTTGATCAGTTGCAAAAAAGTTTTGTACAATTTCTTTTCTTAGCTCGGTGCACCATCTGATGATTCACCTGTTCAGTTTGAATTCACTGTTTGTTTAACAAATTGTTCTGAGATTCACTCTGTTGTATTTTAGTGGTTCTTGTTCTTATTTCCCTTACACTGCAATTCTTGATAAATTCTTTTGTAATATCTTATTATCTCCTTATGCAGCCTGATGAGCCTGTAGTTGAAGACGAAGAAGATGATGATGATGATGAGGATGAAGATGATAAAGATGAGGAAGCGGAAGGTATGTTAATGGTTTATTATAACTCAAATTTTATATATAACAAAATTTATGTCTTTTTTACAGTATATGCTTCGGTATATGGTGTTAAATTTGTTGGAATTTGCTGGAAGCACAAAACATGTGAAGTGAATGAATCCAACATTCAAGTCCAATTTATGGAAGTCCCTTTGACACCATATGCTTTGGTATATGGAGTTAATTTGTCTGTACAACTATAAACATGTGAAGTGAATGAACCCAACATTGAAGTCCCACAATTTATAGTAGCTTGTAAATCATCTTTCTTTTCACCAAATTAAAAGTTATTAGTCTTTTTAATACCTCCATATGCTTTGATATATGGAGTTCAAATTTATTGGAAAATACTAGAAATATAAACATGTAAAGTTGAATGAATCCAGCATTTAGGGCCAGTTGTAATACCTCATAAGTCATGTTCAATTCGCCGACAAAGATTAACACCACATGCTTTTTGAGCCTTCGGTATATGGAGTTAAATTTTGTTGGAAAACACTAGAATGGTAACCATGTGTGAATGAATTAAATGTTGAAGTCCAGTTTATAATAGCTCAAAAATCATTGTACAACTCAGGATTCTTGGAAATTACAACGAGTTTATAATAGCTCAAAAGTCATTTTTCTAGTCAGCATTTACCATGCTTCCTTACTAGCCCAAATATATTACTTTTGGTAGACAAATGAACCCGAGCAAAAGTCTGCCAGCCAATTCTTCCGAATGAGAAGGTTAATAATCCACCAGTGAAGTTAGTTCCCTTGGTCTACATATTTTACAGTCTTCTTTTATTTAATATCGGTTTGCATGTCTATCAATGGTTATTCTTCTATTTCACTATACAATTAGAGACAATTAACTGCTCCTATTAGCTTAATGTTCCTGTTTTGTTATAGAGACAATGAACTATTAGCTTAATGTCCCTGCTTTGTTATTGAGGGATTATTTAGTTTCTGTATGATACATATACAGGACAAGAGCTTGATGCCACTGGTAGGTCAAAACAGAGCAGAAGTGAGAAGAAGAGCCGCAAGGCTATGTTGAAGCTTGGAATGAAACCCATCACAGGTGTCAGCCGTGTCACTGTCAAGAAGAGCAAGAATGTACGTTCTTGTAATAACCTTAAGATAATAATAGCTGCCATCTGTGTTTAAACTACTAATCTTCTGTTATTCTCAGATATTATTTGTCATATCAAAGCCTGATGTCTTTAAGAGTCCGAACTCAGACACTTACGTTGTCTTTGGAGAGGCTAAGATTGAGGATCTGAGCTCTCAGTTGCAAACACAGGCTGCAGAACAGTTCAAGGCACCCGATCTCAGTCACGTCATCTCCAAACCCGAGACATCAGCCATTACTCAAGATGATGAGGATGTTGATGAAACTGGGGTTGAGCCTAAAGACATAGAACTGGTTATGACCCAAGCTGGAGTTTCCAGATCCAAGGCGGTTAGGGCTCTCAAAGCTGCAGATGGTGACATTGTATCTGCTATCATGGAGCTGACAAATTAATATTGTTCTTTATGCATGCCAGCTGAAATTATGTGAATCATTTATCTTGTTTAAGAACAGTGATTCCTGGGTGTTTTCTCTATTGACAGTTATTATCCATGCGTTGTATTGGTGAAAGTTCTCTTTTGGGTTTTGTTTACTGCAGAGCTCTATTAGTCCCAGGGTCCTGTTAAGACTGTTTAAGTAGCTTCAGTTGTTGGAAAATGGTACAATTTTGGAGGTTGCTATGTTTGTTATGGTCCTTTCTAGTCATTCCGGTTTAATTTTGGAGTTGTATTAGATACGCCTTGTGCTGTATCATTAGTCACGCTGATTCTGCTTCCTTGCAACTTCTGCTATTGATTGTGGATATAATTTGTTTGCTGATTCTGCTTGGAGTTATTTGCGTCCATTTTTCTTAGGTTAACTTTGTCTGACTGCACCATTTTCGTGCTTTATTTTGTTGTTTTTGTGTTATTTAATATATGCTGCAGCATTGATGTGGTAATGTTAATGTTGAGACGAGATGCAGCATGGATGTGATAAGGTTAATGTTATGAAGAGAATAGAGAGGCCAGCAAGGTTAATGTTATGAAGTCTGGTTGGATCATCTTTTTACTCAAATCAGAAAAGAATTTAAGTTAATGTTATCAAAAGAATTAGATAAAAACGATATTCTTCTACTGTGGTTTGATGCTCATACTGTGAAATTCTAATGTCTATGTTCCAGCATAATTATAAAGTGAAATACGATGGAGGAATTTATATTTCCTGTATTCTACAAGTTGCTTTTATTCTGACCCTCATAGAGATAGATGTTGGAGGATTATTGTTTTATTTTATGTGCTTTTATTTTATTTGCTTGTACTTGTGCATTTGCCTAATCTTTTCAAGATGGTTTCGTTATAATTTTATTAATTTTATTAATGAAACAATGTAACTACCATATTTTCATTTTTAAAAAAAGAAATAAAATATGACTTTTAACTAGTTGAATATATCTATATAATAAAACACAAAGAAAGCTATCAAGTGGCTCTCTTTCAATTCCTGCAAAATCAAAGGTCCAGATCTAAACCTTACAAAACACATTTTCTCTCCAAAAATTTTTCCCGAAAACTCGAATTCAAACCCCCCCCCCCCCCCCCCCCCCCCCCCTCTTTCACCAAAAGAAAACAACTCATTTATTTATTTAATTATTTCTCTTTCTCTCTCTCTCTTTCTATATATATATATGGAAATATGGACTTTTATACCCCAATTTATAATTATTTACAACTAATTATTGTCGTACTATTCAAATTTCAGCTACA
Source organism: Hemerocallis citrina (assembly GCA_017893485.1). Taxonomy (NCBI): domain Eukaryota; kingdom Viridiplantae; phylum Streptophyta; class Magnoliopsida; order Asparagales; family Asphodelaceae; genus Hemerocallis; species Hemerocallis citrina. The sequence goes on along the minus strand of CM030360.1, from coordinate 160,303,414 downwards.
TAATTGTTGATTTATTGTTTACAAGACTTTTCATATGCTGTATCGTTATGAAGACGTGCCGTAGGCACGTTGCCACGGGCAAATCTAGTCTATATAATAAATTACAAAGAAAGCTATCAAGTGGCTCACAATCAATCCCCCCTAAAATTAAAGGCCTAGATCAAACATCACAAAACATATTTTTTCTCCAAAATTTCAAACCCCAAAGCCAAATTTTTCTCCCCAAAACTTAAAAACTTATTACTTTATTACTATCTCTCTCTTCTCTCTTCACTTTTTCATATTTCTCTCTCTCTCTCCCTGTCTCTCTCTCCCATTCTTTCTATATTTACTTAGAAATTTAGATTTTCTGAATTTTAATTTTTTTTTTGCACATGTTATTTTGAAAATAGTAGTAACATGTATACCCCCTCTATTACTCGAATCTCAAAGGGGTCTATAAATAGGGATGGCAAGTGGGCCGGGTCAACCGGCGACCCGCCCGTTGAACCCGACCCGTGAAAGCGTTTGGCGGGTTCGGGTCGAACCCGTGAACAGTAACGGGTCGACCCGGCCCGCGAACCCGTTACTGTTCACCCAAACCGTATGCCAACCCGCGGGTCGCGAACCATTGGACCCGTTCGGGTCGAACGTTCGACCCGTCACGGGTCGACCATTGACCCGCAGGTCAAACGAGCCGTTGGAGGGGGGGGGGGGGGCACTGTACAACAGAGAGCAAAAATGGCTATTATAGCCATTTTGCTTGGATTTTTTGGTTTTTTTTGGATTTTTTGTTTATTTTGAGCCTATAAATACCCCCCAAAACCCCATAAAAAAAATCACACCTTCTCTTACTCTCTCTACTATTATAACTCATTTCTAAGGAATTTTTTCAAAAATTCAAGTATTCAACAAGCAAGTCTTCAAGGTATATACACGATCAATTTTCGATCGTATCGAAATCAAAATTCAACAACGTCTTCAACTCTTCAACTCTCGTCCAACTCCAAGTGATCAAGTCGTTAATTCTCCTTCAAGCTCTCCTCAACTCTTCAATTCCGGAATCGCTTATTTCTAGTTCTACTACTGATATGGCTAAAAATGGGGGTTAATCGGAACCGCCCAAATTGGGTACGAATCTTAGGACCCAGGGGTAAAACGGTAATTTCGCCTACAAGAGGGTCCAAAATGGGTATTAGATCTTCTCCCCCAGGGGCCCAATAACCCACGAATAGATCCACCAACAAGAGGGTGCGGGTTTTAACCCGCTGCGCACCCAATCCAACAAGATAGAATCAGGGTCCCTGATTAATCACGATCAACGGCCCTGATGCACATCTATCTTTTCACTGGGATTTGGGGATTAAATTCCTTATCTGATTACGGAGAATATACCTTATCAGATTACAATCCTAATCTGTTGACAAGGGGAATATTCCATATCAGATCACGGGGATTACATTCCTAATCTGTTCCCTGAGACGCCTATAAATACCCCCATCCATCTCCATTAAGAGGTAATCAATCTTTCACCAGTTTTTGCGCTCATTCATAGTCTTCCTAGATTACTAACTTGAGCGTCGGAGGGTGCGTCGCCGGGAACAACCCCGGTGTCTCGCACTTTTTTGCAGGTCTACGGTGGGATCGACGATCGAAGCCCGACGGAACAGGTATACAGGTTTACTATTCAGTTTCCCTAAGAATCCACAAATTCATTTGTTTGCCCCCACACCAAATTTAGCGGCAACAGATTGGCGCCGTCTGTGGGAAACTAACGAATAGAGACCTCCCCTCTTTCCGGTGAACAGGTCTTCTCCAGCCATGCCGCCTCGCAAAGTCAGGTCAAGGGGGTCCAACCGAGCACCCAACCCTGATCAGCAGCAAGAAGTCCTTCCTAATCCCACTCAGCAACAAGGGCAACTTCCCCCTACCGCGGAAGACCCGCTCCAACAAAATCTTCCCCCTCCTGATCCGAAGGGTCCTAATCCTCAGAAACAACCCCTTCATCAAGAGAATGTCTCCATCCACAACGCCTCCACGGACTCTATGGCCTCCCATCATCCCCGAGCCTCTGGTCGCCACAATACCGCCCCTAATCGCCAGAAAGATGACGATCTCCGCCGCCATCTGGAAGAAAAACGGGCCCGAGAGGGAGCCTCCCGCCAATACCATCCGGGCGAGCGGTCTCCTCGCCACCGGTACCACAGGTCCCCCGTCCGCAGAGGGAGGAAAGAGTCCCCCGATCATTACCGAAGAAGGCACTCCCCCGCAGGCCGGCAACAGCCCAGGAACAATGAGGCACCAATCACCCGTGCCGAGTTCCAGCAGTTCCAAGCGACCGTCCTGCAGGCTCTCAACCTCCGTCAAAACCCTAATGAGCCGAAGGCCCCGTCCCCTCCTCCAGTCCGAAGCCCTCGCCGACGGTCCCCATCTCCTCGTCCTGCTCCTACCAACTCCCGGCGTACCCCAAGTCCTCGTCGCTCCCGAAGCTATCATCGCCGCAGCCCTCGCTCTCCCTCATACGAAGACGAGTCTCGAGGCTCGGCAGATTACCGTCGGAGAGATGACACCATGAACCGCCGTCTTCATGAAGTAGAAAGGCGCCTGGGTCAGATAAACCGAGAAGAGGAGCTTAGAGGAAGGACCCTACGTCCTAGCCGACCCCCTTTCTCCCGAACCATAGTGGATGCACCCGTCCCGTTCGGCTTCAAACCCCCCCAATTTGAGACTTACACCGGGGAGACCGATCCAGTTGACCACATCGAAAGCTTTAAGATTTTGATGCTCCTCCATCAAGCTTCCGATGCCCTCCTCTGCAAAACCTTCCCCGCAACTCTCAAAGGACCAGCTCGAGAATGGTACTCTCACCTCGCCCCCTCCTCAATATTCTCCTTCGAGCAGTTCGAAACCCTCTTCGTCACCCATTTCGTAAGCAGCCGTAGAGCTGAGAAAACAAGCATCTCCCTATTGCACCTCCACCAAAAAAAGGGGGAGAAACTGAGAGACTATGTGAAGAGGTTCACAGCTGAAGCCAGGTCTATAGCATCCCTCGACCAGTCGGTCGCTACGGCAGCATTTCAATCTAATATCCTCAATTCCAACCTCCGCTCCTCCCTTGCCAAGAAGCCTCCGCAGAACTTTTCCGACCTCCTCCTTCGCAGTGAAAAGTATATCCGGGCCGAAGAGGCCGAGCAGCGACCAAACTGGGAGGGGTCTTCCTTCGGGTTTAAGAGAAAGGGAACAGAGGAGGAAGGAGCCAAGAAGCTCCAAAAGGACAATGCCGGCCAGCGCCGAACTCCCCCCAGGTTCGAAAAGTTCACTCCCCTCACCACTGACGTCTCAACCATTTTGATGGAAGTCGAGAACGAGGGTATCATCCCCCCTGCTCCAAGGATGAACACCCCCGCCAAAAGAAGAGATAAAGAGAAATGGTGCCGTTATCACCGGGACCATGGGCATGACACCAGCGATTGTCGCGCCCTCAAGAACGAGATCGAAGCCCTTATCCAGAGAGGGCAGCTGACTAGGTTCGTAAGAAAAGACCGAGCCGAACTTCCTCCCCCGCCTCGGGGGGCTAACAAGCGTCCGGAAAGAGAAGAGACGCCAGACTTCGAGGAAGAGCGAGTCCTCCACCTCATTCACGGGGGCCCAATGGGGGGCTCCTCAAACTCCTCTCGGAAAGCCTTTATAAGAGAAGTCAACTCGGTCCGAACCACCCCTCCTCCCAAAGGCCTCAGAGTGCCTGTCACGTTCTCCGACGAAGATCTTGAAGGAGTTCGTACCCCACATTGTGATGCACTCGTCATTAGCCTCCACATGGCGAATTTCAAAGTGGAGAGGATCTTAGTAGACAACGGCAGCTCCGTGAACATCCTTTTCCTCTCCGCTTTTAAAGGCCTAAAGCTCTCCAGAGACAGACTCAAGCCCGCCGGCTACACTCTCCATGGGTTCACGGGGGTTCCGGTAACTATTGAAGGGGTAATCACCCTCGATGTAACTGCCGGTCAAACTCCTACCACCCGAACAGAGCCAATGGACTTCATGGTGGTGGATGTTCCCGCCGCCTACAACGTCATTTTGGGTCGGCCAGGCCTCGCAGCTCTGGAAGCTGTCCCCTCAGCATACCATCTTAAGATGAAGTTTCCCACCCGGTCCGGAGTCGGGGAAGTAAGGGGAAATCAAGAGACGGCCAGAAAGTGCGACATGACCTCAACCCTTGGACCCGTCCTCTCCTTAGAGACTCTGGAAATTCCTCAAGATACTGCAAGACCGACCTCCGAGCTGGTGGATGAACTGGAAGAGGTGCTCTTCTCAGAACAAGAGCCGACCCGCAAGTTCTTTGTTAGCAAGACCCTCCCGTCCGCTCTATACTCAGGTATTGTGAAATGCATCCGAGCCAATCAAGACCTCTTCGCATGGTCAGCAGCAGATATGCCCGGTATCTCCGAAGAACTCTTGGTCCACTGCCTGAGCGTCGATCCGGGGTCCAAACCGGTTCAGCAAAAGAGGCGCAAGTTCGCCCCCGAGCGTCAGCTCGCTATCAAAGAGGAGGTAAACAAGCTGTTGAAGGCCCGATTCATACAGGAGGTAAACTATCCTGAGTGGTTATCTAACGTAGTAATGGTGAAGAAGTCCAATGGGACGTGGAGAATTTGTATTGATTTCACCGACCTCAACAAGGCCTGCCCCAAAGATCCCTTCCCTCTGCCGAGCATTGACACTCTGATTGACGCAACCTCGGGACATGAGCTCCTCAGCTTCATGGATGCTTTCTCGGGTTACAATCAGATAAGAATGTTCCCCCCGGATATCCCGAAGACATCTTTTGTGACCGACCAAGGCCTTTATTGCTACAGAGTCATGCCATTCGGCCTAAAGAACGCAGGGGCGACATACCAACGCCTCGTCAACAAGGTTTTCCAGGCCCAGATCGGCCGGAACATAAAAGTGTACGTCGACGACATGCTTGTGAAAAACATCTGAGGTGTTGATGATGTGACCGACCTCCAAGAAGCATTTGATGTCTTAAGAAAACACAATATGAGACTCAACCCGAACAAGGGTGCGTTCGGCGTCTCATCAGGGAAGTTCCTCGGCTTCATGGTTAGCCAACGAGGAATTGAAGCAAATCCGGAAAAGATCAAGGCCATATTGGACATGGCCCCTCCTAGATATGTCAAGGAAGTTCAAAGATTGACTGGTCGCCTAGCCGCCATAGGGCGCTTTCTGTCGAAGTCCGGGGAGAAGTGCCTCCCGTTCTTCAAAGCCCTCAAGGGGGCTAAAGGATTCGAGTGGGGATAACAGCAACAAGACTCATTCGACCAGCTTAAAGCATACCTCGTCAATCCACCTCTTCTCAGCAAACCTATACCTGGCGAACCACTCTACCTCTACCTGGCAGCTTCCGAACAGACGCTTAGTGCGGTCTTAGTCAGAGAAGAAGAAAGGGCTCAGAAGCCCATCTACTACGTCAGCAAAGTACTTCGGAATGCCGAGCTCCGGTACCCGAAGATTGAGAAAATGGCCTATGACCTGGTAATGGCCGCGAGAAAGCTTCGGCCCTACTTTCAGTCCAATTCGGTGGTCGTCCTTATCGACCAGCCGCTCAAACAGGTCCTTCACAAGCCTGAGACTTCCGGTCGCCTTATGAAGTGGTCAATCGAGCTGAGCCAACATGATATAACTTATCAGCCTCGGACCGCGATCAAGGCTCAGGCACTGGCCGAATTCATAGTTGAGAGTACAATCCCTGAGCCCTGCCAAACAGTAAAGGGACCGCCGGTTTGGTCAATTTATGTTGATGGATCTTCTTGCAATGAGGGAAGCGGGGCAGGAGTCATCCTGGCAGGCCCAGATGACTTCATCCTCCAATACTCCCTCCGTATAAATTTCAAAGCTTTGAACAACGAGGCCGAATACGAGGCGCTAATAGCCGGTCTAAGAATGGCCCGAAATGCAGGGGCACAGCGGCTACAGATCTTCAGCGACTCCCAGTTGGTTGTCAATCAGGTCCTCGGTGAGTACGAAGCCCGCGATGATAGAATGGTTAAATATTTGGCTAAAGTCAAGAGCCTCATGGCGCTGTTTGAAGAGGCCCTTATCCAAATGATCCCCCGAGAAGAAAATGCTCAGGCCGATGCCCTATCCAAATTAGCCTCCTCTTCCCTTCAAGGTCTTGAGCAGACCGTATTGATAGAAGTCCTCTTGAAGCCAAGCATAGAGGACGAAACACCTGACTCCGTTGAAACATTGCCCGTCCTCCTCGAAGACAATTGGATGAAGCCCCTCGTCGAATTCTTAAAAGACGGACTCCTCCCCGAAGATCCGAGGGAAGCAAGAAGAATCAGGACCCGAGCTGAGCGTTATACATTGATCGAAGGTATCCTATACAAGCGCTCCTTCACCCAGGTAGACGGTCGCCCCTACCTAAGGTGCCTCTCCCCCGGGCAAGCAGACTACGCCCTGCAAGAACTTCATGAGGGCATCGGCGGAGCTCATTCTGGGTCCAGGGCTCTGGCACGCAAAGTGTTGAACTACGGGTATTTTTGGCCCACTCTACTACGAGACGCCGAACGACACGTTCGGCAATGCAGCTCCTGTCAAAAGTATGCCGACATCCGATGCCTTCCGCAAGCACCGCTCACCTCCCTATCAAGGCCGATCCCCTTCGCTATGTGGGGGATGGATTTACTAGGGCCGTTTCCACCAGCCCCCGGACAGCTAAAGTTCCTAGTCGTGGCAGTCGACTATTTCTCTAAATGGATAGAAGCGGAGCCCTTGGCCACAATCACCGAGCATAGGGTCGTTCAATTCTTCTGGAAAAATGTGATTTGCCAATTCGGCGTTCCCCGAGTCATAGTCACGGATAATGGAACACAGTTCACTGGGGCCGCCTTCCGAGCTTTATGTGAGGACCTCGCCATACAACACCGATTCTCCTCCGTCTCCCATCCTCAGTCGAATGGCCAGGCCGAGAATGCCAACCGACAGATTCTTTCGGGCATCAAGAAGAGATTAGACAAGTGTTCCAAAGGACTGTGGGTCGACCAGCTGCCAAACGTGCTCTGGAATCATCGCACCACCAAGCGGACCCCAACAGGCGAGAGCCCATTTAATCTCACCTATGGGGCCGAGGCCATTATCCCCCTAGAAGTCGGGATACCCTCTCCTCGTCTAATAGCTTATGAAGAAGAGCAGAACGCTAGAGAGCTCAGAGCAAGCTTAGATCTGATAGATGAAATCCGAGAGAGGGCTGCCATACGCCAGCAAGCTTACCGAAGAAGGATCGAGCTAGCATACAACAAAAGGGTCCGCCCAACGGACCTCAAAGAAGGGGACCTAGTCCTCCGAAAATTGGCCATCTCGTTCTCCGGACAGAAAAGCAAACTGGCGCCGAATTGGGAGGGACCGTACAAAATCTCAAAAGTGATCCGCCCCGGTGCATACAAGCTAGAAGATCTCAAAGACAGAGAAATTTCCAGGACTTGGAATGCTGACCATCTTTTGAAATACCAAGAGAAGGCAACTACGCCTCTCTAAGTAACTTGAGATGTCAAACCATTCCCATCCTTTTACTAGTAGTGATTTTTCCTTTTATTTTTTCATTGTAATAACGGCTAGCAACTTTAGAAGCAGCCGATCATTAGATATTAATAAAAAAAGTTTTTTTTTCATATTTTCACTGCTACTACATCTCTCTGCTTTTAACTCTTTAATCTAACAATGGTTCCGGAGTCCAACACTTGGCTCGATTCTACTTCGCAAGTTCGCTCCTAAGCGAACTAGGGGTAGCTCGCCATTCGGAACTGCTCCCATGGCCGTTGAATGGTTCGGAGTCCAACACTTGGTTCGACTCTACTTCGCAAGCTCGCTCCTAAGCGAGCTAGGGGTAGTTCGCCATTCGAAAATGCTCCCACAACCCTAAACTAATCTAACAATGGTTCCGGAGTCCAACACTTGGCTCGATTCTACTTCGCAAGTTCGCTCCTAAGCGAACTAGAAGTAGCTCCCATTCGGAACTGCTCCCACGGCCGTTGAATGGTTCGGAGTCCAACACTTGGTTCGACTCTACTTCGCAAGCTCGCTCCTAAGCGAGCTAGGGGTAATTCGAAAATGCTCCCACAACCCTAAACTAATCTAACAATGGTTCCGGAGTCCAACACTTGGCTCGATTCTACTTCGCAAGTTCGCTCCTAAGCGAACTAGAAGTAGCTCGCCATTCGGAACTGCTCCCACGGCCGTTGAATGGTTCGGAGTCCAACACTTGGTTCGACTCTACTTCGCAAGCTCGCTCCTAAGCGAGCAAGGGGTAGTTCGCCATTCGAAAATGCTCCCACAACCCTAAACTAATCTAACAATGGTTCCGGAGTCCAACACTTGGCTCGATGCTACTTCGCAAGTTCGCTCCTAAGCGAACTAGAAGTAGCTCGCCATTCGGAACTGCTCCCACAGCCGTTGAATGGTTCGGAGTCCAACACTTGGTTCGACTCTACTTCGCACGCTCGCTCCTAAGCGAGCTAGGGGTAGTTCGCCATTCGAAAATACTCCCACAACCTTTAAACTAATCAAACAATGGCGCCGAAATCCGACACTTGGCTCGATGCTACTTCACAAGTTCGCTGTTAAACGAACTGGAAGAAGCTCGCCATTCGGAATTGCTCCCACTTTAGAAGCCTCGGCGCGGCAGACAACAGTCGCAAGAGTAAAACACACAAGTTCGGCCACAACACTTTTATTGATGAAACAGATGCAGTACAAAGACAAACACAGCAGGATTACAACTCGTCAAAGAAAAAGTTACAATGCCGACTTATTACACTTAGCAAAAAACAAAAAATACACAAAAACTCGCGGAGTCGACGACTTTAGCACTTTTTGGGAGCCGGAGCGTTCCGCTTCAAAGACACTCGAGAATGACGACGCTTGTTTCCGGAGCGTGACCCCAAGCCGGCGAATTGAGACGTATCCTCGGCACCACTTCTAGTGGCTACTCCGATGGACGCTCCGCTTGACGAAATTGCCACCGAGCTCTGCGCGTCCCCCGGACTAGGTTGGCCGATCCGCTGACGAGTCGCCATCTCAGAGAAGGTAATGCCCCGCTCAATCTTAGCACGTGCACGACGTGCTTCGAATGTTGATCGGTCCTGAATGCGGCTTAAGACGAGCCACTTCTGCCTCCAACTTCGAGATCCGATCCCGCAACGAGTCGTCTTTGACATCGACTTCGAAACGTGGGGGTATCGCGGAGTCCGGCACTCCAGATCGGCTGGCGATGAGGCGCCGAAGGTGAGTGACCTCGATGCTTTTATCCACCGTCGCTCTCTTGAGCGCTTCGACTTCGGCAGTCAATTGTACCCGTTCGGTCGTCAACTTGGCCACCCCAGCCGTCAGCACCTCGCCCTCACTCCGAAGCTTCGCCTTTACGGACTGCAGATACTGTATCTCGGAAAGCAAGTCATCTCTCTCCGTTGTTATTTTGGACAAGTTATGACGGATGCACTGAACCCGAATCTCATTACTGAAATCAGTTGGCGAATATTCACCTTCGGGGATAAGCTCGGCGATCCTGCTCTCCAAACGGCGAATCTCGATATCTCGTCGGCCGAGGACGAGCTGAAGATGGGTCCTTTCGCTTTCAGCTCGGTGCAATCCGAGCTCGACCTCGTAGAGTCTCTCTCGGCACTTCGCCAGACACAGCCTCGACACCCCAAGGCCGACCTCGGCTCGAGCTCCTTCATCCGAGCGCAAAGGTTCGACTTCGTGGGCGATCACCATAAGCTGCAAAGAGATCGAAGTAATCAGCAAAAATGTCGAACACTGCCGGAGCACCACACTTGGAAAAATTTATTCTAAAAACAAGAAGGGAATATTCGGCGAAAAAGGGGGCAAAAGACAAAAACTTCCGAACATCAACACTTGCAAAAACTTTCTTTTCATTCATGTCAAAAAGTAGCGGTGGCCAGTCCGCTATTAGGCATTACAGAGGTTGAAAAGAAAAACAAAAAACAAAAACAAGAAAACGAAAGGCGGAGTCAAGGCTCGACCTCTTTCCCCGGGCGTCGAGGTGGGGTAGGGGTTGACTTCGCCGAAGGAGACACCGCCGCCAGCGGGGTAATCGCGGTGCTGGGGACCTCATCAGTAGCCCCGGCCCCGGCGCCGGCTTCGTCATCGCCCTCCTCCTCTTCTTCCCCTTCGGACTCGGGGTCGAAGCCCTCGACGTGTCTGGGGAATAGCCGCCACCCCGAGACGTCCACCCCGGGGTACGCTTCTGACACCCGCTCGAGTGCGGTGGCGAAGGCCTTCGCCATGTTCTGCGCGAGGAACCCTTGGGCCTTCTTCAGGGTCGCGTCCTCTGCCGCCTTCACGGCTGCCGCCTGCACCGCCTCGACCTCGGCCAACTGCTTGGCCGACCCCTCCTTCTGCCGAAGGAGCTCGCCCTCCAGCCTCTTCACCTCGGCCTCGAGGTGCTGGATCCTCACCGACCTGCCCTCATGCTCGACACGGAGCTTGTCGAGCTCGTTCGACATCCGAGCTTTTTAGTTCCGAGCTTGGTCGAACTCCTGCTTCAGCTCTTTCTCCAGAGCTGTCAGCCTCTCGGTGAGGTGGCCGAAGTGGACGATGATCTGCAGCAAAGAAGAACTAAAAGAGTTAGAATTTTTTTTTAATTCAGGAAATTCAACAGATGAGGAGAAGCTTACCGATACCGCCGAACGAGCGATCTCGATCACGTCGTCGCCTTCTCTCCCCACCTCCATGGCGGCTCGGTCCTTCGGGGTGGCAAGATGCTTGATGGCCTGCATGCTCGCCAACGAGTTCCCGAGGAACCCATCGTGCCTCTAGACTTGCCAGTCCGGAATATGGATCCGCTTGTGCTCCTCCGTCAGGAGCTCCTCGCCTGCCACGGTCAGCGGCGGTGTCGGCATGGCGAGAGCGGCGGCAATGGGGAACTCCCCCGCAGGTGCAGGAGCCGAAGTCCCCGCCACGGTGACGACCGGGTCGTCGAGGATCTCCACCCCCTCGATAGGGGCCGCGATCCTCGGAGCCTTCGAGGTCGAGGGCAGCTTGGACGCTACCCTCTTGCGCTTCTTCGGTGCCTTTCTCACAAGTCCTGCCCTGAGCGCCAAGACCGCGTCGTAGTCCATGGATTCTGCATCAAAAGTAAAAAATTGATTAGCACATAGAAAACAACAAGGCAATGAGTACGGGAAAAGAAAAAACATGACGAGAGTCGCGTACTAGGATCTACGCGGCAGAGCCCTCCCTTGTAGAGGACGTCCTCCGTCAGCTCCCTCCAATCGTACTTTGGCCGGTCAAGGAGGATCCGGACCGCCTCTTCTTCCTCTACTGAGAGCTTCGGCATCGCCTTTGCCCTCTTCGGCACCCCTTCTACCCAGGCAGAGGGGATCGGCCAGGACTCTCAACTCCGCACGACGAACCACTTCTCTCGCCAGTGCTTAATAGAGTCAGGGCAGATGACGAGTCTGCCGTCGTGCCTCGGAGTCAAATAATACCGGTACTCCGACTTATTCCCTTGGTGGAGCCGGTATAGAGTCCGAAGCACGTTCAGCTGCGGCTCGATCCCTGCGGCCTGGCAGTGGAGAACGAAACCGTTAATCACTCGCCACGCGTTCGGCATGAGTTGGATGGGGCTGACCCCGAACCAACTCACCACGGTAATTGCGAACGCATGGAGAGGTAGCCGAGCACCGGCGATAAAGGCATCGACCGGCCAGCAACACATGGTCACTGGCAGTGGCGAGTTGGCCCTAACTCCGGGGCCCGGCAACATGATTTCGTACTCCTCCGGGATAAGAAAAGAACCCCGGATCACTGCCAGATCCTCCTCGCGCAGGATCGACGCCGCATCGTCCGCCTCCGTCGTCTCCCTCGCGACATTCTCCTCGAAGGACCTCCCCCTCCCATGGACAATCCGCTCGGCCTGATCCTCCGGGAGCTGCCTGACTCTGTGAAGCCCTGTCAACGGACCTGGCAGTTGCCCGAACTCCCCCATTCTCTTCGGATCCACAACGATCGAATCCTTGCCGAACACCTTGCCTTTGGTCGGGGTCGGAGTCGAGTCCTCGACGTCTTCAAGGGAGGGCTCGGACCAAGAGACTTCGTCGGAGACAGAAGCTACAGACATAGTTGATGATAAATTACCTTAAGAGAATAGCTGCCGGAAAACTTCGCCTGAACCAAACGCCGACGCTGGAAAAACTCGCCTGAGCACAAGAAACCGTCTGAGCAAAAGAGAGGAGAAATGAGAAATGAGAGAGGGGGGTGAGGATTTATAGAGAGGGGCGCTCCAAACGAGGTTAATGGGCTCGTACGACCGGCCCATTCAAACGAAACGATGGAGCGACCCCAATCGTCGCCTTGCTAACCACGCCAAATCATGAGTCGAATTTAATGCGCGCCCCATCTGACAGAAGCCCAAGGTCACTGCAATTAATAAACGTCCCATCTGTCAGAGTTGTCAGAGCTATCAGAAGCTGTCAGAAGTTCAGATGGCGCACAGAAGAAACAAACTCCTAAAAACGACAAGTTTGGAAGCTCGGCACTCACTGCCGAGCGTTCGTGACACCGACCTTGTTACGGGGTAAAAATCAAGTTCGGCACTCACTGCCGAGCGTTCGTGACACCGACCTTGTTACGGGGTAAAAATCAAGTTCGGCACTCACTGCCGAGCGTTCGTGACACCGACCTTGTTACGGGGTAAAAATCAAGTCCGGCACTCATTGCCGAGCGTTCGTGACACCGACCTTGTTACGGGGTAAAAATCAAGTTCGGCACTCACTGCCGAGCGTTCGTGACACCGACCTTGTTACGGGGTAAAAATCAAGTTCGGCACTCACTGCCGAGCGTTTGTGACACCGACCTTGTTACGGGGTAAAAATCAAGTTCGGCACTCACTGCCGAGCGTTCGTGACACCGACTTTGTTACGGGATAAAAATCAAGCTCGGCACTCACTGCCGAGCGTTCGTGACACCGACCTTGTTACGGGGTAAAAATCAAGTTCGGCACTCACTGCCGAGCGTTCGTGACACCGACCTTGTTACGGGGTAAAAATCAAGCTCGGCACTCACTGCCGAGCGTTCGTGACACCGACCTTGTTACGGGGTAAAAATCAAGTTCGGCACTCACTGCCGAGCATTCGTGACACCGACCTTGTTACGGGGTAAAAATCAAGTTCGGCACTCACTGCCGAGCGTTCGTGACACCGACCTTGTTACGGGGTAAAAATCAAGCTCGGCACTCACTGCCGAGCGTTCGTGACACCGACCTTGTTACGGGGTAAAAATCAAGTTCGACACCCACTGCCGAGCGTTCGTGACACCGACCTTGTTACGGGGTAAAAATCAAGTTCGGCACTCACTACCGAGCGTTCGTGACACCGACCTTGTTAAGGGGTAAAAATCAAGTTCAACACTCACTGCCGAGCGTTCGTGACACCGACCTTGTTACGGGGTAAAAATCAAGTTCGGCACTCACTGCCGAGCGTTCGTGACACCGACCTTGTTACGGGGTAAAAATCAAGTTCGACACTCACTGCCGAGCGTTCGTAACACCGACCTCGTTATAGGGTAAAAAACAAGTTCGGCAGATCGCCAGACTCACTCCTAGTGCTCGCAGCTATGCCGAACTCGCTTTCCTCTCCGGAAAAGCTTGCCGAACTGCATATCGACCTCGACCCTCTAGTCAGCGAGCCCTAGGGGGAGTCAAAGGCGTGATCCAAATGTATAAGACCCCCGAACGACGAATTGACGCTTCGCGAAGATAAAAAGGATATCCCTGCAAGAATACCACATGACCATCAGAGCTCATGAGCAACTCGGAGCTCAATCCACTAGGCAAATCACCTCACTACCCCCTCAAGATTCAAAACCCTCCATTTGAACACCGATACAACTCCGTTAGCCATTAAAACAGTTAAACTACTCCTCAAAGGCCAATCAAATTTAGCCTTTAGGAGTGGGGGGCTCGTGATATGGCTAAAAATGGGGGTTAATCGGAATCGCCCAAATCGGGTACGAATCTTGGGACCCAGGGGTAAAACGGTAATTTCGCCTACAAGAGGGTCCAAAATGGGTATTAGATCTTCTCCCCCAGGGGCCCAATAACCCACGAATAGATCCACCAACAAGAGGGTGCGGGTTTTAACCCGCTGCGCACCCAATCCAACAAGATAGAATCAGGGTCCCTGATTAATCACGATCAACGGCCCTGATGCACATCTATCTTTTCACTGGGATTTGGGGATTAAATTCCTTATCTGATTACGGGAAATATACCTTATCAGATTACAATCCTAATCTGTTGACAAGAGGAATATTCCATATCATATCACGGGGATTACATTCCTAATCTGTTCCCTGAGACGCCTATAAATACCCCCCATCCATCTCCATTAAGAGGTAATCAATCTTTCACCAGTTTTTGCGCTCATTCATAGTCTTCCTAGATTACTGACTTGAGCATCGGAGGGTGCGTCGCCGGGAACAACCCCGGTGTCTCGCACTATTTTGCAGGTCTACGGCGGGATCGACGATCGAAGCCCGACAGAACAGGTATACAGGTTTACTATTCAGTTTCCCTAAGAATCCACAAATTCATCTGTTTGCCCCCACACCAAATTTAGCGGCAACAACTACTATTCTTATTTTCACGGTTTATTTTATATACGCATATCCGCGGTGAACGGTATCAAAATTTCATACCTCTCTCGTTATTTTATTTTTGTGTTGTAGTTATAATTATTGTTGGTTTTTTGATCTTCTCTATCTCAACCCTCTTGTTTTTTAGATTTTTTTTTATAATTCACCGTTTCTACATTGTGTATTTTTTTTACATACATTAGTACATTACTACATTATGTCTAGATCACGCGGCAGCGGTCGTAGCGGGCAAGATTCCTCCTCCTCCTCTTCCTGTAGGCCACCAATTGTCCCAATTAGTGAGCTCGCCCAAGAGTACCATGATCCTCCTACCCAACAATGGGGTGCACACAACGAGTTTGTAGGTGACATACAATTAGAAGAAGAAGAACAACAACAACAACCAACCGAAACCATACAACCCCGTAGTAGTAGGAAAAGTAGAGGAGAAAGTAGTGATTGTCATAAGTTTTACGATTATATCTCGGACGAACAAACCCCGGGTATAGGTTTGAAAGTTTGTAAAACATGTTCTAAAATATATAAATTCAAGAGGGGTGATGGCACCGGTACAATTAGTAAACACATCCAACATAACCATAAAAACCTTCTTGCTGACCTACAAGGCCAACAAAAAATCAACCCTAGGACCGGTTTAGTTGATAGCCACCCTTATGATCCCGATCTCGTTCGTCGGGAAATGACCCGATTAGTCATAAAGAAAGAGTTACCATTTTTCTATCCCGAGAGTAGGGACTTGAAAATTTTTAACCAAACGGCCTTAAACCCTCATTTTAAAAGAATTCCGAGAAATACTTGCAAATCGGATTATTTTAAAATGTACATCAAAATGAAGGACGCTTTGATTGCAATTTTATGGAGTTTAACTTGTAGAGTTAGTTTAACTTCGGATTGTTGGACGGGTGTCAACAATATTCCAATAATAGAAATAACCTGTCATTGGATCGACAATGATTGGATTCTTCAAAAAAGAATCATATCACTTGCGGCGTTGCCGTATCCCCATAGTGGCGCTGAAATAGCAAACCGTATTTTAGAAATTTGTGATGTTTTTTATATTCGCGATAAAATTATGTGTATTAGTGTTGATAATGCATCTAACAACAATGTAGCAATTACTACTTTAAAATCCGTATTAAATCCTCCATCTGACAATTTTTTCATGTTAGATGTGCATGTCATATTTTAAATTTATGTGTTCAAGATGCATTAAAAATAGCCGATCCATTTATAGTTAAAATTAGAAATTGTGTACATTTCATTGTATTAAGTCCAAGCGGATTTCAAGAATGGAAAGCTTGGTGTAGGCTTAAAAATGTACCTTTTAGAAAATTTCCAAAGAATGTTACACACCGATGGAATTCTACTTTTGATTTACCACATGTTGTTACCGAATATAAAGCAGTTGTAAATGATTTTTGTATCGCATTTTATATGCCAAATTTTGAAATAACTCCCACCGATTGGTATTATGTCGAAGCTTTGTTGAAAATTTTAGAACCGTTTAAAACCGCAACTTTAAAATTTTCAAAAACATATGAATCTACTTCTAGTAGCATTTTTATTTCATTAGTTAGCATGATGCAAACATTTAACGAAATGTTAAATGATCCCAATGTTGGTGAGATTGTAAAACCTACATACAAAATTTTTTTGAAGTATTATTTTTCTTCTCCTATGTTGATTTGTGTTGTTACCGTTATGGATCCTCGTATCAAATTAGAAGGTACGAAGAGTTTGATTGAAATATTTTTTGCATTACTTGGAGAAAATGTAGAAATAGTAATTGATTGCGCTACTTTTTTAGTTCGGTTTGAATCTACATTAAATAACTTGTATGATTATTATGATAGATGTTTTGCTTCTAGTAGTACTACTTTTGTAGTTAGTTCTTTTTCTGGTATTTCTAAAGGTAAGGGTAAGAGTAAATTTGATGATAGAACATTTAATTTACTTACACAAATTCAATAAAAAAACCTAGGACTAATCAACCAAATGAATTAAATTGGTATAACCAACAAGATTCTGAGCCTTCTTCTTCTCCACTAGATATTTTACAATGGTGGAAAGACCATGAACACACTTTTAGTATTCTGTCAATTATGGCTAAAGATTTACTAACTCCTCATGTCTCTACAGTTGCTTCTGAAAGTGTATTTTCTTCAAGTGGCAGAGTTCTAACTGATTACAGGAATCGCTTGAAGCCCGACACGTTGGAGATGCTCGTTTGCACAGAAGACTAGCTGAAGGCTGAAGATAGGACACAAGAGAAAACACTATCAACGTCCACAAGTGGGAGCAACTTGTCGGAAGGACAACAACAACAACAACAACAATAGCTTTGCTTGTAATAGCAACTCGACCGACACGTTAGAAATTGTATTATGTCTTTGCTTGTTATGTTAAATTAGAAAAATTGGAGTTAATTAAAATTGTATATAAAAAAATATGTTAGTGTATAAAACATATTTGTGAATTGAATTCTTTATTTCATTAGAAATTGTGAAAATTGTATAACTTAAATTCATATGAATAATATTTCAATATTTTTTTGCCAATTTCACTCTTTCAATCTTATTATTATTATTACGATTTTTAATGTTTATTAGTATTATTAGTATTATTATTATTATTATTATTTTAAGTTAAAAATATTTATAAAAAAAACTAATCTATCTAAACGGGCCAACCCGCGGATCGACCCGACCCGACCCGGGTTGGACCCTAAAGGGTTTACGGGTTGGGCGGGTCGCCTAAAACAACTTTAGGCCCGGCCCAGCCCGGTCTGGCTAAGTCGCCAAACCGGCCCGAGCCCGTCCAAGTCAAGGTCCAATCCGGACAGGTTCGGCCCGACCTGGCCGGTTCGCCCCGAATGCCAACCCTATCTATAAAGGTTATTTAGGCAAAATTTAAAAAAACGTCACAATAGTTTGGCGCTGTTTAAAAAAAGTCACAAAACTTTCACTTTTTAAAAAAACCGCACAATGTTTAACTTTCAACTCACGGAGTTATCCAACCGTTAACTGAGATAATAGTTATGTGATGTTTTTTTAAACAAATAGGAACTTTTGTGATACTTTTTTAAACAGAATAATAGTTCTGTGTTGTTTTTTTAAACAAAACAATAGTTTTGTGATTTTTTTTAAACATTACGTATAACCCAGTTAACGGTTGGATAACTCCGTGAGTTGAAAGTTAAATATTGTGCGGTTTTTAAAAAAAATCAAAGTTTTGCGACATTTTTTTAAACTGTGCCAAACTATTGTGATATTTTTTTAAATTTAGCTGGTTATTTATGATTAGTTTCTAGTAGAAGTTTCTACATTATCCTACAAATGAAAGCACGGGAGCTGCACATGAACATAAAATTAATTTTATGACTGCCAGTCACTTCAAATGGAAGGAAGAGAACAACCATAAGATCCTATACTTTGTCCTCCTCGCTTCGTTCTTAGTCAGTATCAATGCCGACAAATCCCAGTCAACATTTTCTTCAACACGCACCCTTTCCCTATTGGTTCCGAACCATGTCCCCTGTTCTACCCTCTCCATCAGATCCTCCACTTAACCAAAATTCCCCTCCTTATTAGAGTATATCTGTAGTCGCAGTCGTTCCAACCCAAGTTTTGGGTATTTGGCACTTAGAAAATAAAATTTTGGGTTTGAGCTGCAGTTATAGTCGTTCTAATCAAAATTTTGGGTTTTCAAAATTTTAAATTGACAAACGAAAGATAATGTCTCGTCACAAAAAAAAAAAAAAATCAAAACTTGAACGGATGATGTATGATTTCTCATTTCTTCAAAAAAATAAATAAATAAATAAAAACCGACGGGAAATGATTTCTTGTTCGTGGATTTTTTTTTGTTTTTATTTTGTGGGAAGCGTAATCATTTACCGTCGGAGGAATTCTTTTTGTTTTATTTTGTGGGACGCGTAATCATTTACCGTCCAAGGAATTTTTTTTTTTGTTTTAATTTGTGGGACGCATAATCATTTACCGCCCGAGGAGGTGTTTTTTTGTTTAAATCGATCGAACGAAAGATGATCTTTCGTCTGATTGAATGGACGAAAAATCATATTTCGTCGGCTATTTTTTCCAAAAAAGCCATTTTGTCTTCCAAATATAGCAGACGACTGTTTACCCAATACCCAAATTTTAGGGTATATAGCGAACGAGTGCAACATCATTTTTTCTATTTTTTCCCCAAAAAATGAGTATATAGCCAATGACTACAGATGCTCTTGCTCTTAAGTAAGGCACCGCCAAAAAAGCAAACCCACCCTTAATTACTTTTTTTTAATATTTATTTTTTCAAAATTATTTGCAAAAAATAGGACACTTTTCAAATTTATTGCGCTTGGGAACTCAACAACTACACTAGCCGTTCTCAAGGCGAGCTTAGTTATTTCGTGCACTGCGTTGGGACATGGAGATATTGTTTTTGTGTGTGTGTGTGTGTGTGAGAGAGAGAGAGAGAGAGAGAGTGAAACTCGCCGTTTTTTGTTTAAATTTCCAAACAAGACTATGTTCCCAACAGTGAGGTGCTTTATACTAGATTTGTTGTTGGAAACGGCGACTGTACAATTTTTGAAATTTTACAAAAAGTAAACTCCGTTGGATTTGGTAAATTTTCGAAAAAATCCATAAAAGAGCTCACTGTTGGGAACAACGAGGGAAAATATACTAAACTCGCTGTTGGGAACATCTAGTTCAGTGGGCCACCACTTTATTCACCGGAATTCAATCTCTTCTTCTCTCATTTCACTACTTCTATCAATCTTGATTCATCTTCTACTTCATGAACCAAAACCCTAGCTCTCATCTTCATATTCTACTTCAGTTGCTGGTTGATAAATTCAGTAATCCGAAGGTCTAACATTCTCCAACAAATCTCTATTGACTATGCTCGTATTCAGATCACAATTATCCACAGAAAGATATGTTTTAATTTGACTCATACAATGCATTTGGATATGGTTAGGGTTAGGGTTAGGGTTAGGATTATGATTATGTTTTAAATTGAATGCACGGTTAGGGTTAAGATTAGGAGTTGAAGAAAGATTGTGTTTGGTTTCAATTGATGGATTTTTGTTATGCACATAAGGTATTTAATGTATTGCCTGAGTGATCAAATTGTAGGTTATGTACATTGGGTGTTTGATGTATTGCCTTAGAGTTCATAATTGAATTTAGGTGACCCTACATTTTTTGGTGGAGACATGTTTTCGATCAAGTATATTTGTAGATAGTTGTTGTACGTGAAGATTGCTAAAAAGCAAAACCGGTAAATGCAATGCTTTCACTTCATATATTTCTTAGTTTTTGGTGATGTGTATATGTTTGATATACTTCTTTTGAATATGAAGATTGTTAACAATAATGCATTTTAGGATAATTGCATTGTATGTGAACTTGAGTTAATTAAATAATGCATTTTTGTCAGCTCATAATGACACGATCTAGTGGTTCTGGACGCCATCCTCCTACTACAGCGGAGCGAGGAAAAGCTCTTGCAGTGGTAAGAGTTGTTTAATCTTCCAATCAGCCAATATCGTTTCTTCTGATGCAGGATGTTACTGACCCCCTACCGATGTCCCCCAACCACCACATGCACCTGCCGATGCACCTGGAGGTCCCGGTCCAATAGACCCATCACTTCTCAGGATGCAAGCGACTCACCGATCGAGTTCTATATGAAGAGGTGAGACGAAAGACTTGACATTCCGAAAGCACAAGATGTTGTCCCTACACGATCGTATTATCCCGTTTTTTGTGGAAGCGTGATTCTATGGAGTTGTAGTCATAGGGTCAGTGAAGTTGGACAAAGGTCTTCTAACAGCTCTGATCGAGAGAAGGCGGCCAGAGACTCATACATTCCACCTGCCTCATGGTGAGATGATGGTAACCTTACAGGATGTTGCCGTTATTATTGGATTTCCAAAAAAAAAGATGTCGCCAAGACTGGAAGCATGTGCTTTGATAAGTTTCGTCTTATTCGCGAATACCTCGGTTAGGAGCTGACCGAATATGCTTTTCTTAGTACATCTCTTTAACTATCATGGTTGAAGAAGTCGTTCATCGAGTACTTGAAATTGGATTCGACTGATTATCATGTAGAGTGTTACACCCGAGCCTACCTTATGACACTTTTTGAAGGTGTTATATTTTTAAACTCAATGGGAAACCAAGTACTGGTGATGTACTTGCAATTGACCGCCAATATTAGAAAAGCCGACCGATATAGTTGGGGTAGTATGTAACACCCCGAATTTCAAATACAACTAAATTCGAGATTCCACAGGATCTTTACTTCACTTCGTATAATTTTACAAGGAATTTAAAACTTTCACTTTACATCAGAGTTACAAATGAATCTTTACACTTTACAGCGGAAGCAAAATTACAACATTTACATGAATGAAATTACAACAACATTTAAATAATCTCTAAGCATCACTTCTTCTTTAATCTTTATCATGCTATTTATCCTACATATGAAACTGTGGGCACGTCAGTTTATTCAACCGACGAATATTATACACGGTCATCCTCTCTTTGTCGGAAACAGTATAATGATTTTCCATACTTAACAAACACAAATTTGTTCACAAATCAAACTAAGGGGAATATCCTATTGATGTCGTGTTGTGATTGTGCACTTAGTCCCTAATGCAGTTATTTATATTATATGACACTAATGCGCACTTGTTCGGATTCTATGCATCCCATACTACATAGGTCCGAGGGCAAGCCCTTAATCGTTCTTCATCTTGTAGGGTTCAATTCCTCGTTATGACTTAATCTACTACTATAACTACGGTAAGTATCCTAGATATTCTATGAGTAACGAGCTCATGTACAGACAACTTGGAAGGGAATCCCACGTCATGTCACGACGCATCGTGAAGAAAACTTATGGACAGTTCAGCCTTCGTCATGGCACATGATCCTTTCACAGTCACTGTTGTGCAATCTAGCTACCTAAATAAATAGATAAAACTAGACACAAATTATAAACCTCGCAAGTGCACGAATCGTTTAGAAAAGCGTAGCAATAGCAAGAGTCGATCCCACAGAGATTGTAGACTTTAACTTACTAATCAATAAAAAGAATAAAAATCATAAAGAGTTGTTTTGAAAGTCTAAAAGAAATAAAAAGATTAAAACTGAATGAAGAAGTGTTAAATCACAAATATTTATGAAGTAGTTGGGTTTAGATCTCCACCAATAGTTAGTAATGCTAAGTCACCTTCTGAACTTCTTCTTATTACTCATATTTGTTCACTTCAAGGGCATGGTATCTACTCCTTAAAGTATTGTTTCCCTAGGCCAAGAATTAGGCATGGTATCTACTCTAATTCGTTTTTTTCGTTAAGTGTTTAGCATGGTATCTACTAAGTTGCACTTAAATAAAACATAAGATCAGTGGAAACGAACAAACACTCAAGGTTCTAGAAATTGGTATCAGATCTAGATCCCTTAAGTTGATTGAACCAGGAACCCCTAAATATTCCTTTGTTACAATTACGGGCACGAGATACGGGTCGTCTCAATATGCTCATATAACAGATTCAGATGGATGGTAATGCAAACTTGATATGCTCAAGTTCTGTACGTCAGTCGACTGGCTCTCACCTCAGTCGACTGCTCTCAGAGCTTTGAGAACAAGTCTGATTACCATCAATCTATACCAATACAATCGGGTTCAATCAATAAGTAAATAGAAGAATTTTAGAAGAACATAACATTACATAACTACGGCTTCAATCTACCCAACTATAGAATTTAGTTCCACATAATAATACTTTTATTAATCAACAAGTTCAAATACATGATCAACATAAAAGAATAAAGAGAAGAGAAATAAACTAATGAAGTCCGGCAATAAGTCGACTGTCTGTCACACGGTAGACTGCCTTCGAGTACTGGATCTCTTCTCTCCTTCTTCGATGCTGATAGAATGATGCACTGGTTGATAACTTGATGATTTTGCAACTCTGTGATTCGGTGGTGGATGATGGGGAGATGACGAGGGCCGAGAGAGAGAGAGGGAAGAGGAGAGATGCGATATCTCTTGACTGATATTTATAGAGCGCGGCCAAAGAATTAGGGTTTCCCCCCTTTTTTCAGGAAAGTCCCTTTTTTCTTTCTTCCCTTATTTGATTAGCTGATTTATATCTTTCTCTTTTCTTCTTTTATTCCTTATCTGCTACCCACGTGCTCTTGGGAATCCCCAGTCTCTAGATTTGATTTGCATAATTCTGGATTCAAATAGATTTGAAATTAGATTTGGATGAATCTTCGAATATCTTATCTGTTTACTCCGCCGCCTATCAGTCGACTGCCTCTGGATGTAAGTCGACTGTGTCGAGACTTTAGTATTTTCATGATTCATCAGCCCAGTCGACTGTTGTGTAAACTTGAGTCCCTCTGTCCAGTCGCCTGTAAGCATGATCAGTCGACTGATCTCTTCAGCTTCCTGTGTTTCATCCTTACAATCCTGAATTTGCTTCGTTTTGCTGCTATAGACTGTTTCCTATGGAAAAGAGAAAATAAGAGTTAAATACCACATATAGAGCTTTTAAATGTGCATTTACATTAAGGTTATTGCTTCTAAATGTGAATAATAATGTGTTCATCAAATACCCCCAAACTTAGATTTTTGCTTGTCCTCAAGCAAACTAGAATTACGAACAAGGGTATAATAATAATGCCAGCCTCAACCACCAAGAGTTCTTATTATGTGGATACCAACATAGAAAAGTATAAACAATTTCAGATAAAGTAAAATTAATCATACCCACTTTCTCTAGTGCAATTGTTTCGTCACAACTCCAAACTCAACTACACTTGTCATGCAATTAATTATAGTTATAGTATGTAATTACTCAATCTGTGATTATCCCCTTTTCTCTACTACAAACCGAGTAGCAAACTAGAGTTTTTTTTTTTTTTTTTTTAGTCGCTTCTCTAAAGTTGTCACTTGCCTTTTTACGCGAGTGCAAAACATTTGCGATGAATCCACCCGGTTACTCAGCAAGTCACAAACTCTAAAGTGCTTTGCATACTCATATTTCAAGTTGCCGTTTGACGTAAAGGTAAACATTGGTGATGAATACCCCTAGTTACTAAGCACTCAAAATATTGGAGTAGATTGACTTTATTTGAATATATATATTTATATATTTTTTTTTATCACTCTATTTACTTAAACTCAATTTAGGACTAGATCTAAAGGGAATAATCAACAGAAAAGGCATCACATTTGTTTATTATGTATAATTGCATGACTCATATAATCTTGTAGGAACTTGTGAAACTCAACAATCCTAAAGTAAATAAGTATACTTCTTCTTACTTTATAAGAAATTGTTTATCCTAAAAAAAATCAAAGGATTCCAAATGTAAATAACTACCTAAAAAATCAAAGGATTCCAAATGTAAATAACTACCTAACACCCCCAAACTTAGATGGAACATTGTCCTCAATGTTCGAAAGAAAATGTAAAAATAGGCATATGTCACATCTAGTAAGGAGAGAAAAATAAATAATAACTCAAAGAAAAAATGAATAACTGAAAGAAAATAAAGGGAAAGTGTAAATACTCCCCTAAAAATTGGGTTGCCTCCCAATAAGCGCTGTGTTTTCTGTCTTCAGCTAGACATGATGAGTTCATGCCATGTATTGAATGGATTGAAGATTCACATCTTCCTCTTGAGGTTCTATGCTCATCTCTATGTATGGCTTCGCTCTATGCCCGTTCACCTTAAACGTTTGATTCTTCTCTTTGCTATGAACCTCCAAAGCGCCATGTGGAAAGACTCTCGTGACAGTGTATGGCCCATACCATCTTGACATAAGCTTGCCTGGAAAAAGTCTCAATCTTGAGTTGTATATCAATACCTTCTGCCCTTCATAAAACTCCTTCCTTGCTAACTGTTTGTCATGGTACAACTTTGTCCTTTCCTTGTACAATTTTGCATTCTCATAAGCATCGTGCCTCAATTCTTCAAGCTCATTTAGTTGAAATCTTCTTTTGTCACCTGCTTGTTTCATATCAAAATTGAACCTTTTGATGACCCAATATGCTTTGTGCTCCAACTCAACTGGCAAATGACAGGCTTTTCCAAAAACCAAACGGTATGGTGACATGCCGATGGGTGTTTTGTAAGCCGTTCGATAGGCCCATAATGCATCGTTCAAGCGCAGCGACCAATCCTTCCTGCTTGTGTTGACTGTCTTTTCCAAAATGCTCTTGATTTCTCTGTTGCTGATCTCCACCTGTCCACTCGTTTGAGGATGATATGGGGTGCCCACTCTATGTGTAATACCATACTTCTTCATCAAAGAAGCAAAAGGAAAGTTATTGAAGTGGCTCCCTCCATCACTTATTATTGCTCGAGGTGTACCAAACCTACTGAAAATGTTTTCCTGCAAAAACTTGACAACAACTTTGTGATCATTAGTTCGTGAGGGGACAGCCTCGACCCATTTAGACACATAATCCACACCAACAAGTATATATAAATAACCAAATGAGTTAGGAAATGGACCCATGAAGTCGATTCCCCAAACGTCAAAAAGCTCGATCACTTGGATGTTTTGCAGTGGTATTTGATTTCTAGAAGAGATGTTTCCTGTTCTTTGGCATTTGTCACAAGTCCTGCAAAAAGAAAAAGCATCTTTGAATACTTTAGGCCAATAAAATCCAGATTGCAATACCTTGAGTGCTGTTCTTTTTGGTCCAAAATGTCCTCCACATGCATATTGGTGGCAATGTTGAAGAATACTCATTTGCTCCTCTTCTGCCACACATCGTCTTATAATTTGATCAGGGCAAAATTTGAGCAAATAAGGATCATCCCAATAGTAGTGCTTGCACATAGCCACCAGTCTCGTTCTTTCCTGACTTGTCATACCTGGAGGGAAAACATGAGCTGTTAGATAGTTTACAATGTCAGCAAACCATAAAAAATTTGTGCAATGAGATATCAGTCGACTGGTCCTGGTACCAGTCGACTGTCCCGAGGATATGTTTATTTGAAAGAGATGTTCATCTGGGAATTTTTCGTCAAGTGGGGGCACAATTCTCTCTTCCTCCTGCAGTAGCCTGGACATGTGATCTGCAACAACATTGTCGCTTCCTTTTTTATCTCTAATCTCAAGATCGAATTCTTGAAGCAACAGCACCCATCTGATTAACCTAGGCTTAGCATCCTTTTTAGCAAATAAATATCTCAAAGCAGCATGGTCAGTGAAAACAATAACTTTAGAACCAATCAAATATGATCTAAACTTCTCTACAGCAAAAATAACAGCTAACATTTCTTTTTCAGTAGTAGAATAATTTAGCTGTGCATCGTTTAAGGTTCGAGAAGCATAGTAAATAATATGGGATTTCTTATTGATTCTTTGACCTAAAACAGCCCCTAAAGCATAATCACTTGCATCACACATAAGCTCGAAAGGATGGCTCCAATCTGGTGCCATGACAATAGGTGCAGAAATGAGAAGATTTTTCAATGTATTAAAAGCATTTGTGCACTCTTCTGTCCATACAAACTCAACATCCTTAGCCAACAAGTCGCAAAGGGGTTTGGAGATTTTTGAGAAATCTTTTATGAATCTTCTATAGAACCCTGCATGTCCTAGAAAACTCCTAACACCCTTAACTGTAGTGGGAGGGGGTAGTTTTGATATTATATCGATTTTTGCTTTGTCTACCTCTATTCCCCTTTTGGACACCACATGTCCCAACACAATACCTTGTTGTACCATGAAATGACACTTTTCCCAATTCAGCACTAAATTGCATTCTTCACATCTTTTAAGCACAAGCTGCAAATGGTTAGGGCATTCATCAAAACAAGATCCAAAAACACTAAAGTCATCCATAAATACCTCGATGAACCTTTCCACCATGTCTGAAAATATACTCATCATGCATCTTTGAAATGTAGCTGGAGCATTGCACAATCCAAAGGGCATCCTCCTGTATGCAAAAGTACCAAAAGGACATGTAAAAGTGGTTTTTTCTTGATCTTCTGGAGCAATAGCAATTTGATTATAGCCACTATAACCATCTAAAAAACAATAATGACTATATCCTGCTAATCTTTCTAACATTTGATCAATAAAAGGAAGAGGGAAGTGATCTTTCCTGGTTTCATTGTTCAGTTTCCTGTAATCAATGCATACCCTCCAACCTGTAGTCACTCTAGTGGGAATAAGCTCATTCTTTTCATTTGTCACCACTGTGACTCCACTTTTCTTAGGCACTACATGTATAGAACTTACCCATTTGCTATCTGAGATAGGGTAGATGATGCCAACATCTAGTAGTTTCAGAATCTCTGCTCTTACCACTTCCTTCATGTTTGGGTTAAGCCTTCTCTGTGCCTCCCTGCTTGGTTTTGCATTGTTTTCAAGAAGTATTCGATGCATGCATTTGGATGGACTTATTTCCTTGATATCTGCAATGGTCCATCCTATTGCATTCCTGTGTTCTCGTAGTACCTTTAGCAACTTCTCTTCTTCCTGTGCACTTAGGTTTGCAGCAATTATCACTGGTAGTGTCTGGTTCTCACCCAAATATGCGTGCTTCAAATGGTCGGGCAGCTGCTTAAGCTCTGGGTCTGTAAGTTTCGGTGCAGTCGACTGTCCCCTGGTAGCAGTCTGGACAGTCGACTGATTCTCTTCATCAGTCGACTTGGCCAGTGCACCAGTCGACTTGTCTGTAGAAACAAAAATGTCATCAGTCACCAATTTTTCAAATACTGGTGCAAACTTACCTGAGTATGACTGTGAAGTGTCAAGGTGATGTATTGTCTCTGCAATCTCCCAGTCTTCATATTCCTGTTCAACATTAGATAAAGTTAGAGATTGTGTAATTGTGGCTTGTAATGGTTCAACGCTGTGTACCTGAAATGTCTGATCAACAATATCCTGCACCACATCAACATTATAGCATTCATGATCATCGTGTGGAAATTTCAGTGTATCAAACATTTTAAATTCAACATTCTCTCCATTTATTTTCATGCTTATAGTACCCTTTTTAACACAAATTTTTATATCAGCCGTACTCATAAAGGGTCTACCTAAAATAATTGGTAGAGAAGATGGCATTGAAGATTCCTCCATGTCTAATACAACAAAATCAGCAGGCAAAATGAAATCGTTTACCTGAACTAGGACATCTTCCAAAATACCTCTAGGTCTTTTGATACTGCGATCTGCCAACTGTAACGTGATGGATTTTGGTTGGAGTTCTCCCAATCCTAACTTTTCATAGATGGTGTATGGGAGAAGATTGATGCTTGCCCCCAAGTCTAGTAGTGCTTTTTCAAAGAAGTGCTCACCAATCCTGCAAGGAATAGTAAAACTACCTGGGTCTTTTAATTTAGGAGGTAATTTTCTTAATAAGATAGCGCTCACTTCTTCTGTCAAAGCCACATCCTCCCTAACCTGAAATGTTCTTTTGTGAGTACAACATTCTTTCAAAAATTTAGCATAAGAAGGAATTTGTTTAATAGCATCAAGTAGGGAGATATTAATTTCTACCTTTCTGAGAGTTTCAAAGATGTCAAATAAATGTTGATCTTTCTTTTGTTTGACTAACCTTTGAGGGAATGGTTGCAAAACTGTTCTTTCTTTTTCACTTACCTTGTTGGACCCCACAATTTTTGATGGTTGTTCTTCTTTTTCTTCGGTATGTGTTCCAACTTTGTTGTCAATTATCTTACCACTTCTTAATGTTGTGACTGCCTTGAGCTGTTCTTGGCCTCCAGGGTTTGGTATAGTTTGTGATGGAAGTTCCCCTGCCTTTCGCTCGCTTAACTCTTTAGCAATTTGGCCAATTTGTGTTTTCAACTTCTGAATTGCTTGCCCTTGTTGGTTGCTTGTTTGATGTTGTTGTTGGAGCAATTGAAGAACGGTGGATTCAAAATCCAACTTCTTCTATTCTTGAACTGGCCTATCAATCCCACTTCCCATTTGGAAATTCCGTGCATGTCCTTGTGTGAATTGAGTCCCTTGATTATTCTGATTATTGCTCCATGAGAAGTTTGGATGATTCCTTCACCCTGGGTTGTATGTGTTTGAGAATGGGTTGTTCTTTGGTGGAAACACTCCTCGACCTACATAATTTGCATGCTCCTGATCTGTGAAAGAAGACATGGGACATGTATCAATGGTATGGTCTACATGAGAACAAATTGCACAAATTTCATTTGTTTGATTTTTAACTCCACCCATCATAGACATTGCATTAACAAGCATATCAATTTTCTTATTCATGTTTACCATTTCCAATTGAATGTTATTGCTACTAGAAATTTCATAAACTCCCTGTTTTTTCGACGGGCCCCTCCTTGTTGAGAATTGTTGTGAATTCTCGCTGAGTTCTTCAAATAGTTCTATGGCCTCTTCGCCGCTTTTCCTCATCAAGATCCCGTTGCAAGCTGAATCTACAATTGCCTTGTTAGTATCATTTAAACATTCATAAAATGCTTGTACCTGATCATCTTTAGGCATGTTGTGTGTTGGACACTTGAGAAGTTTGTTCTTGAAATCCTTCCATGCTTCGAAAAATAAATCTCCATCCTTTTGTTGGAAGAGTTGAATCTCCCTTTTCAGCTGTTTGGTCTTTTGGGCTGGAAAGAATTCTTTTAAGAACTTTGTCACCAATTGCTCCCATGAGTTTATTGATCCTGGTTCCAAAGAATTATACCATAGTTTAGCGTTAAGTTTTAAGGAAAAAGGAAACAATATTAACCTGATTTGCTCAGGGGTAAGCCCTTGGACGCTTTGTGTCCTGCAGAGATCGAAAAAATCTTGTAAATGGAGATGAGGCTCTTCATCTGGTCTGCCACTGAAATGGGGAACCATACTAAGTAACTGAGGAGATAGATGCATGTTCCCTGTGACATTGGGTTGATACGCAATGCAGGGGGGTTGTTCAATGTTCTTAGGCGTAAATTTATCCTGCATTGGTATGCGATTGGGTATTTCTTCTGCCATGATTTCTTGTGACTTAGGTCGCTGAGCAGTCGACTGGGTTCGTGCAGCAGTCGACTGGTTGGTCGCAATCAGTCGACCTAACCTGTGCAAAGTGCGTTCTGTTTCTGCGTCAATTGGTAGTAGCTCTGGACGAAGTGATCTCCTTCCGTGCATCCACCAAAATCCTGTAACCTAAAAGAAAAACTTATTAATAAACTAAAAGAAAGAAAATAAAAACTTCCTACTGATCTGTAAGTTAAAATACTAGACAATCCCCGGCAGCGGTGCTAAAAACTTGTTGTGCAATCTAGCTACCTAAATAAATAGATAAAACTAGACACAAATTATAAACCTCGCAAGTGCACGAATCGTTTAGAAAAGCGTAGCAATAGCAAGGGTCGATCCCACAGAGATTGTAGACTTTAACTTACTAATCAATAAAAAGAATAAAAATCATAAAGAGTTGTTTTGAAAGTCTAAAAGAAATAAAAAGATTAAAACTGAATGAAGAAGTGTTGAATCACAAATATTTATGAAGTAGTTGGGTTTAGATCTCCACCAATAGTTAGTAATGCTAAGTCACCTTCTAAACTTCTTCTTATTACTCATGTTTGTTCACTTCAAGGGCATGGTATCTACTCCTTAAAGTATTGTTTCCCTAGGCCAAGAATTAGGCATGGTATCTACTCTAATTCGTTTCTTTCGTTAAGTGTTTAGCATGGTATCTACTAAGTTGCACTTAAATAAAACATAAGATCAGTGGAAACGAACAAACACTCAAGGTTCTAGAAATTGGTATCAGATCTAGATCCCTTAAGTTGATTGAACCAGGAACCCCTAAAGATTCCTTTGTTACAATTACGGGCACGAGATACGGGTCGTCTCAATATGCTCATATAACAGATTCAGATGGATGGTAATGCAAACTTGATATGCTCAAGTTCTGTACGTCAGTCGACTGGCTCTCACCTCAGTCGACTGCTCTCAGAGCTTTAAGAACAAGTCTGATTACCATCAATCTATACCAATACAATCGGGTTCAATCAATAAGTAAATAGAAGAATTTTAGAAGAACATAACATTACATAACTACGGCTTCAATCTACCCAACTATAGAATTTAGTTCCACATAATAATACTTTTATTAATCAACAAGTTCAAATACATGATCAACATAAAAGAATAAAGAGAAGAGAAATAAACTAATGAAGTCCGGCAATAAGTCGACTGTCTGTCACACGGTAGACTGCCTTCGAGTACTTGATCTCTTCTCTCCTTCTTCGATGCTGATAGAATGATGCACTGGTTGATAACTTGATGATTTTGCAACTCTGTGATTCGGTGGTGGATGATGGGGAGATGACGAGGGCCGAGAGAGAGAGAGGGAAGAGGAGAGATGCGATATCTCTTGACTGATATTTATAGAGCGCGGCCAAAGAATTAGGGTTTCCCCCCCTTTTTCAGGAAAGTCCCTTTTTTCTTTCTTCCCTTATTTGATTAGCTGATTTATATCTTTCTCTTTTCTTCTTTTATTCCTTATCTGCTACCCACGTGCTCTTGGGAATTCCCAGTCTCTAGATTTGATTTGCATAATTCTGGATTCAAATAGATTTGAAATTAGATTTGGATGAATCTTCGAATATCTTATCTGTTTACTCCGCCGCCTATCAGTCGACTACCTCTAGATGTAAGTCGACTGTGTCGAGACTTTAGTATTTTCATGATTCATCAGCCCAGTCGACTGTTGTGTAAACTTGAGTCCCTCTGTCCAGTCGCCTGTAAGCATGATCAGTCGACTGATCTCTTCAGCTTCCTGTGTTTCATCCTTACAATCCTGAATTTGCTTCGTTTTGCTGCTATAGACTGTTTCCTATGGAAAAGAGAAAATAAGAGTTAAATACCACATATAGAGCTTTTAAATGTGCATTTACATTAAGGTTATTGCTTCTAAATGTGAATAATAATGTGTTCATCAGTCACCAAACACCCCACAAGCGTCGCCAAGATCCCGATAATTCCGAAGTAGTGCCCACATCATGTCACGACGCATCGTGAAGACAAACTGTGAATTACATCCACATCGTAAACTCAAGGCCCTCATGCTTGTGTTTTTCTCTCACTTTCATCACATCTTCACTATGTACTAGTCCTTAATTTAATGAAATCATGAACAAAATCAATCTCTTAAGGTCAGCACTCTCACTAATACCGGTCTTATTTCTTTCATTTCACCATGACCCAAACTTGGCATTTTCATTATCAATTATCATATCTCATTTCTTTTAACTGCCGGTGTGAGTCTTGGCTACACCCTAATTCTCAATTTCAATTCACAATTACGATGTTGAATTATCATACTCAAAAATCTCTTTTCCATTTAAAAATGATTTCTAATCTTTTCTATGAATCAAAATTCATACATATAGTTCAATTGTAAATCATGCATTTCATAACCAACAACTATTTCCATATTAATTTCATATCGCAAAAACTTTTCCTTTAATTAACCAAACTATTCACCAAGTCATGATCACCACATACTACTCATTTGGCAAAATAAACTCATACAAGTCGTTTTTATACTTTATTTCCATCAATCCTCCTTTTTAACATTTATATTAATCACCTAATAAAATCACACATTTTTATGAAATTATAAAGGTAAGAAAAAATTGTTGAAAATACAATTTCACCTAAAAATATACTTTATTTTAGTCCAATAACTCCCAATTAATTTATGTAGGCTGTATATGATTTTAGAATAATAAAGATATTTTTCAGAATTTTTGTAAGTCAAGAAAGTCCCAAAAAATAAAATTGTCAAAAAAATAAAATCTGGCTATAACCAGAATCGAACCAGCAACCTTGAAGAAGATAGGCCCACGCGCCGACCACTAGGCCGAAGCGCGCTTGTGATATAAAGGGGAGTCAGAGAGTCATATATACTCTCGGTTTCGGTCTCGGATTATTTAAACCAACACACAAAAAGAGTGAGTGCAGGGTATCGAACCAGTGACCCCAGAGCCGACTCGCCGACCACTTTATTTAAATGAATATAAAGTGGCGCCCACGTCACAGTAGCGCCAGAGCCGACTCGCCGACCACTTGAGCTACGTGCTCAAGTTGTCACAACTACAGCTCGAAATTCATTTACCTCGACTTTCTGTTTTATTAAACATTTTTGATGTTCAAAAACTCTTATATTCATTTTACTTGCACATACTGTTATGAAAATCTCCAGAATACTGATTTTATCTCAAATCAACGCCCGGGTATTTTTAAAATAATTTTTTGACATTAAAACATATATTTCTTATGGCAATTACAAATTCTTATGCCTACATAAACAGTATTTCAAGATAGTAATTTCTCTACCAAAACAACTCATAAATAGAACTATAATTTGCTGTTCTTTTCTTTTATTAACAAACAATGTATGTGATAAGTTTCATTCTTTAGAATTTGCAACACAATAGTTCATTTAGTGCACAAATTAACAATTTATTCTACTAGCAATTCATAATCGATTTCTACATTATCATGGTTCCAATTTAATATTTTCATAACTACAAAGCAATTTTTTTTTACTACAATATTAAGATTCATGATAAATTATCATACAATTCACCAAGCATTTACTAAATCATGTAGCAAGTCCTTTTTCAAGTTAAATGTACTCTTATTAGTTTCTTTCATGCTAATTATATCATCATTCCTAGCATGGTATCTAGAATTAGAAGTAAGGAAAATCACCCACCTATTTTGGAGAGAAAAACCCAAAAACGACTCCTAGAATGAAAAAGCTATTCTCCTCCTAGCTTGAGCTTACCCAAAAGTGTTTCTCCTTCTTGCTTGGAGTGCAAGCCGAGCCTCCTTGGATGTGTTGCCGGTCTCCTTTCAAATGCAAGCACACTCAACTCTCTCTCTCTCAATCTTTTATTCTCACTCTCTACTAACACAACATCAACTACTAACAAGTGTTTTTTCCACTATAGGTTTGATGAATTAGGCTGGGGGGGGGGGGGGGGAGAGTATTTATAAAAGAATTTGGGACAAATAGAAGGCTAGGATTGATCTAGGAGTTAGGAAACAAGAGCTAGGATTCAATGGGAAGTTGTAGCAACCAACCATGATCACAAAACCACCTCCCACAACTCCACTCTATCTTTTTCCCTCCCATTCCTATCCATCCAACCAATGAACAAGCACAAAGACACGTGCCAGTACAATGCACGTGTCTCTAAAGCCCTGATATGGCTAAAAATAGGGGTTTAATCGAGACCGTCCAAATTGGGCACAAATCCTGAAGTCCAGAGGTAAAACAGTAATTTCACCTGCAAACGGGTCTGAAGTGGGTACTGGGTCTCCTTCTCACAGATCCGATAACCCGCAAACGGATCCACCTCAACTGGGTGCGGGTTTCAACCCGCAACAAGCCCGGTCCAGCAGGATAGAATTAGGGTTTCTGATTCATATTAATCAACGGCCCTGATTCATATCTATCCCTTTACTGGGGATTAGGGATTACATTCCTTATCTATACACAGGAATTACATGCCTAATCTGTTCCCGGAGACGCCTATAAATACCCCCCATCCATCTCCATTAAGAGGTAATCAATCTTTCACCAGTTTTTGCGCTCTTTCATAGTCTTTCAGATTACTGACTTGAGCGTCGGAGGGTGCGTCGCCGGGAACAACCCCGGTGTCTCGCACTTTTTGCAGGTCTACGGCGGGATCGATGATCGAGGCCCGACGGAACAGGTACACAGGTTTACTATTCAGTTTCCCCAAGAATCCACAAATACTATGTGTTTTCCCCCACACCAGATTTAGCGGCAACAGATTGGCGCCGTCTGTGGGAAACTAACGAATAGAAACCTCTCCTCTTCCTGGTGAACAGATCTCCTCCAGCCATGCCTCCTAGGAAAGTCAGATCAAGGGGGTCCAACCGAGGACCCAATCCTGATCAGCAGCAAGAAGTCCTCCCTAATCCCGCTCAGCAACAAGGGCAACTCCCCCCTACCGCAGAAGACCCGCTCCAACAAGACCTTCCTCCTCCTAATCAGCCACCCCCGAAGGGTCCTAACCCTCAAAAACAGCCTCTTCACCAAGAACACGTCTCCATCCACAATGCCTCTACGGACTCTATGGCCTCCCATCATCCCCGAGCCTCTGGTCGCCATAATATAGCCCCCAACCGCCAGAACGATGATGACCTTCGCCGCCACCTGGATGAGAAGCGGGCCCGAGAGGGAACATCCCGCCAACACCGTCCGGACGAGTGGTACCCTCGCCACCAGGAGTATAGAAGGTCTCCTAACTGAAGAGGTCGGAAAGAATCCCCCGAGCACTACCGAAGAAGGCCACACTCCCCCGTAGGTCGGCAACAGCCTAGGAACAATGAGGTACCCATCACACGTGCCGAGTTCCAGCAGTTCCAAGCGACCGTCCTACAAGCTCTCAACCTCCGTCCCAACACCATCGCACCCAAGCCTCCATCTCCTCCCCCGGTCCGAAGCCCTCGTCGACGGTCTCCCTCTCCTCGTCCTGCTCCTAGCAACTCCCGGCGTACCCCAAGTCCTCGTCGCTCCCGAAGTTACCATCGCCGTAGCCCTCGCTCTCCCTCATACGAAGACGAGTCTAGGGGCTCGACTGATTACCGTCGGAGGGATGACACCATGTATCGTCGTCTTCATGAAGTAGAGAGGCGCCTGGGCCAGATAGACCGAGAAGAGGAGCTTAGGGGGAGGACCCTACGTCCTAGCCGACCCCCTTTCTCCCGAACCATAGTGGATGCACCTGTGCCGTTCGGTTTCAAACCTCCCCAATTTGAGACTTACACCGGGGAAACTGATCCAGTTGATCACATCGAAAGCTTTAAGACTTTGATGCTCCTCCATCAAGCTTCCGATGCCCTCCTCTGCAAAACCTTCCCCGCAACTCTCAAGGGACCAGCTCGAGAGTGGTATTCTCGCCTTGCCCCCTCCTCAATATTCTCCTTCGAGCAGTTCGAAACCCTCTTCGTCACACATTTCGTAAGCAGCCGTAGAGCTGAGAAAACCAACATCTCCCTATTGCACCTCCACCAAAAGAAGGGGGAGAAACTGAGAGACTATGTGAAGAGGATCACAGCTGAAGCCAGGACCATAGCATCCCTCGACCAGTCGGTCGCTACGGCAGCATTTCAATCTAATGTCCTCAATTCCAACCTCCGCTCCTCCCTCGCCAATAAGCCTCCACAGAACTTTTCCAACCTTCTCCTTCGCAGCGAAAAGTACATCCGGGCTGAAGAGGCCGAGCATCAACCCAACTGGGAGGGGTCTCCCTCCGGGTTTAAGAGAAAAGGAACAGAAGAAGAAGGGGCTAAGAAGCTCCAGAAGGATAATGTCGGCCAGCGCCGACCTCCCCCCAGATTCGAGAAGTTCACTCCCCTTACCACTAACGTCTCAACTATTCTGATGGAAGTCGAAAAGGAGGGGATCTTACCTCCAGCTCCGAGGATGAACACCACCGCCAAGAGGAGGGATAAAGAAAAATGGTGCCGTTATCACCTGAGACCATGGGCATGACACCAACGATTGCCGTGCTCTGAAAAACGAGATCGAAGCCCTTACACAGAGGGGGCAGCTGACGAAGTTTGTAAGAAAGGACCGAGCCGAACTTCCTCCCCAGCCTCTGGGGGCTAACAAGCATCCGGAACGAGAAGAGACGCCAGACTTTGAGGAAGAGCGAGTCCTCCACCTCATCCATGGGGGTCCAATGGGGGGCTCCTCGAACTCCTCTCGGAAAGCATTTATAAGAGAAGTCAACTCAGTCCGAACCACCCCTCCTCCCAAAGGCCTCGGAGTGCCCGTCACTTTCTCTAACGAAGATCTTGAGGGTGTCCGCACCCCTCATTGTGACGCACTCGTCATCAGTCTCCACATGGCCAACTTCAAAGTGGAGAGGATCTTAGTAGACAACGGCAGCTCCGTCAACATCCTCTTCATCGACGTTTTTAAAGGCCTAAAGCTCTCGCAGGACAGACTCAAGCCCGCCGGTTACACGCTCCACGGGTTCACGGGAGTGCCAGTGACTATTGAAGGGGTGATTACCCTCGACGTAACCGCTGGCAAAACTCCTACTACCCGAACGGAGTCGATGGACTTCATGGTCGTAGATGTCCCAGCAGCCTACAATGTCATTTTGGGTAGGCCTGGTCTGACCGCCCTTGAAGCCGTCCCTTCCGCCTATCATCTCAAAACGAAATTCCCCACTCGGGCCGGAGTAGGAGAAGTAAGGGGCAATCAGGAGCAGGCCCGCAAGTGTTATATGACCTCTACCCTCGGACCCGTCCTCTCCTTAGAAACACTGGAAATCCCCCAAGATGCTGCTCGGCCGACTTCCGAGCCGGTGGACGAATTGGAGGAGGTCCTCTTCTCTGAGCAGGAGCCGACCCACCAGTTCTTTGTTAGCAAGACCCTCCCGTCCGCCCTATACTCAGATATTGTAAAATGCATCCGAAGCAATCAAGACCTCTTCGCATGGTCAGCTACAGATATGCCCGGTATATCCGAAGAACTCTTGGTCCACCGCCTGAGCGTTGATCCGGGGTCCAAACCGATTCAGCAGAAGAGGTGCAAGTTCGCCCCCGAGCGTCAGCTCGCTATAAAAGAAGAGGTAGACAAGCTGTTGAAGGCCCGATTCATACAGGAGGTAAACTACCCTGAGTGGTTGTCAAACGTAGTAATGGTGAAGAAGTCCAACGGGACTTGGAGGATTTGTATTGATTTCACCGACCTCAACAAGGCCTGCCCCAAAGATCCTTTCCCTCTGCCAAGTATTGACACTCTGATTGACGCAACCTCGGGACATGAGCTCCTCAGCTTCATGGATGCTTTCTCAGGTTACAATCAGATAAGAATGTTCCCCCCGGATATCCCGAAGACCTCGTTCGTGACCGACCAGGGTTCTATTGCTACAGAGTCATGCCATTCGGTCTAAAGAATGCAGGGGCAACATACCAGCGCCTCGTCAACAAGGTTTTCCAGGCTCAGATCGGTCGGAACATAGAAGTGTACGTTGATGACATGCTTGTGAAAAGCATCCGAGGCACTGATCATGTGGCTGACCTCCAAGAAGCATTCGACATTTTAAGAAAGCACAATATGAGACTTAACCCGAACAAGTGTGCGTTCGGCGTCTCATCAGGGAAGTTCCTCGGCTTCATGGTTAGCCAACGAGGAATAGAAGCAAACCCGGAGAAGATCAAGGCCATATTGGACATGGTCCCCCCAAGAAATGTCAAAGAAGTTCAGAGATTAACTGGTCGCCTAGCCGCCATAGGGCGCTTTCTGTCAAAGTCCGGGGAGAAGTGCCTCCCGTTCTTCAAAGCCCTCAGGGGGGCTAAAGGATTTGAGTGGGGGACAGCAGCAACAGGAGTCCTTCGACCAGCTCAAGGCTTACCTCGTCAATCCACCTCTCCTTAGCAAACCGATCCCTGGCGAACCGCTCTACCTCTACCTGGCAGCCTCCGAGCAGACCCTCGGTGCAGTCTTAGTGAGGGAAGAAGACCGGGCTCAAAAGCCCATCTACTATGTCAGCAAAGTGCTTCGGGACGCCGAGCTCCGGTACCCGAAGATTGAGAAAATGGCCTATGCCCTGGTGATGGCCGCGAGAAAGCTTTGCCCCTACTTTCAGTCCCATTCGGTGGTCGTTCTTACCGACCAGCCGCTGAAACAGGTTATCCACAAGCCCGAGACTTCCGGTCGCCTTATGAAGTGGTCGATCGAGCTGAGCCAAACATGATATAACTTATCAGCCTCGGACCGCGATCAAGGCTCAGGCACTAGCCGAATTCATAGTTGAGACCACTATCCCCGAGTCCCACCCAGCAGTGAAGGGACCACCTGTCTGGTCGGTTTATGTAGACGGATCCTCGTGCAACGAGGGAAGCGGGGCAGGGGTCATTCTGGCAGGCCCAGATGACTTCATCCTTCAATACTCCCTCCGTATCAACTTCAAAGCCTCGAACAACGAAGCCGAATACGAGGCGCTAATAGCCGGCCTTGGAATGGCCCGGGATGCAGGGGCGCAACGCCTCCGAATCTTTAGCGTCTCTCAGCTAGTCGTCAATCAGGTCCTCGGCGAATATGAAGCACGCGATGACAGGATGGTTAGATACTTAGCCAAGGTCAAGAGCCTCATGGCGCTGTTTGAAGAGGCCCTCATCCAAAGGATCCCCCGAGAAGAAAATGCTTAGGCCGACGCCTTATCCAAATTAGCCTCCTCTTCCCTTCAAGGTCTTGAGCAGACCGTATTGATAGAAGTCCTCCTGAAGCCGAGCATAGAGGACGAAGCACCTGACTCTGTCGAAACATTGCCTGTCCTCCTCGAAGACAATTGGATGAAACCCCTCGTCGAATTCTTAAGGGACGGACTCCTCCCCGAGGATCCGAAGGAAGCAAGAAGAGTCAGAACCCGAGCCGAGCGTTATACATTAATCGAAGGCATCCTATATAAACGCTCCTTCACTCAGGTGGACGGTCGGCCTTACCTGAGGTGCCTTTTCCCCGGGCAAGCCGACTACGCCCTGCAAGAACTCCACGAGGGCATCGGCGGGGCCCATTCTGGGTCCAGGGCTCTAGCGCGCAAAGTGTTGAACTATGGGTATTTTTGGCCCACTCTCCTACGGGATGCTGAGCGACACGTTCGGCAATGCAGCTCCTGTCAGAAGTATTCAGACATCCGACGCCTTCCACAAGCACCACTAACCTCCCTATCAAGTCCGATCCCCTTCGCCATGTGGGGGATGGATTTACTAGGGCCGTTTCCACCCGCCCCCAGACAGCTTAAGTTCCTGGTCGTAGCAGTCGACTATTTCTCGAAATGGAAAGAGGCCGAGCCCCTGGCCACGATCACCGAACATAAGGTCGTTCAGTTCTTTTGGAAAAGTGTGATCTGCCGGTTTGGCGTTCCCAGGGTCCTGGTTACGGATAACGGAACGCAATTCACCGGGGCCGCCTTCCGAGCTTTATGTGAAGACCTCGCCATACAACACCGATTCTCCTCCGTCTCCCATCCTCAGTCGAATGGCCAGGCCGAAAATGCCAACCGACAGATCCTCTCGGGCATTAAGAAGAGGTTAGACAAGTGTTCCAAAGGCTTGTGGGTCGATCAGCTGCCTAACGTGCTCTGGAATTACCGCACCACCAAGCGGACCCCAACAGGCGAGAGCCCGTTTAATCTCACCTATGGGTCCGAGGCCATCATCCCCCTAGAAGTCGGGATACCCTCTCCTCGTCTGATAGCTTATGAAGAAGAGCAGAACGCTAGAGAGCTCAGAGCAGGTCTAGATCTGATAGATGAAATCCGAGAGAGAGCTGCCATACGCCAGCAAACTTACCGAAGGAGGATCTAGCTAGCATACAACAAAAGAGTCCGCCCAACGGACCTCAAAGAAGGGGACCTAGTCCTCCGAAAATTGGCCATCTCGTTCCCAGGACAGAAAAGCAAATTGGCCCCGAATTGGGAGGGACCCTACAAGATCTCAAAAGTGATCCGCCCCGGTGCATACAAGCTAGAAGATCTCGAAGGCAGGGAGATTCCCAGGACTTGGAATGCCGACCATCTCTTGAAATACCAAGAGAGAGCAACGACGCCTCTCTAAGTAACTCGAGATGTCGAACCATCCCCTTCTTGTTACTAGAAGTGATTTTTCCTTTATTTTTCATTGTAATAACGGCTAGCAACTTTAGAAGCAGCCGATCATTGGATATTAATAAATAAAGTTTTTTCATATTTTTGATACTGTTACATCTCTCTGCTTTTAACTCCTCAATCTAACGATGGTTCGGAGTCCAGCACTCGGCTCGACTTTACCTCCCCGGCTCGCCCCTAGCCGAGCCGGAGGTAGATCGCTGTTCGGAATTGCTCCCACAGCCGTTGAATGGTTCGGAGTCCAACACTTGGCTCGACTCTACTTCGCAAGTTCGCTCCTAAGCGAGCTAGAAGTAGCTCGCCATTCGGAATTGCTCCCACAACCTCAAACTAATCTAACGATGGTTCGGAGTCCAGCACTCGGCTCGACTTTACCTCCCCGGCTCGCCCCTAGCCGAGCCGGAGGTAGATCGCCGTTCGGAATTGCTCCCACAGTCGTTGAATGGTTCGGAGTCCAACACTTGGCTCGATTCTACTTCGCAAGTTCGCTCCTAAGCGATCTAGAAGTAGTTTGCCATTCGGAATTGCTCCCACAACCCTTAAACTAATCTAACGATGGTTCGGAGTCCAGCACTCGGCTCGGCTTTACTTCCCCGGCTCGCCCATAGGCGAGCCAGAAGTAGATCGCCGTTCGGAATTGCTCCCACAGCCGTTGAATGGTTCGGAGTCCAACACTTGGCTCGACTCTACTTCGCAAGTTCGCTCCTAAGCGAGCTAGAAGTAGCTCGCCATTCGGAATTCTCCAGCACTCGGCTCGACTTTACCTCCCCGGCTCGCCCCTAGCCGAGCCGGAGGTAGATCGCCGTTCGGAATTGCTCCCATAGCCGTTGAATGGTTCGGAGTCCAACACTTGGCTCGACTCTACTTCGCAAGTTCGCTCCTAAGCGAGCTAGAAGTAGCTCGCCATTCGGAATTGCTCCCACAACCCTTAAGCTAACCTAACGATGGTCGGGGTCCTATGGCTCGACTTTACCTCACCGACTCATCCCCAAACGGGCCGGGGTTAGATGGCCACTCCGACCTGCCCCCACGACTATCGAGCCGGGCGGACGAGGTACCGACCCTCGTATATGGCAAAAAAATCTTCCGAGGCGAAACCACCGTCAGATCGTCTCATAATGTGTGCTAGAGTGTGGTCAACGGATCTGATTCAGCCACGTGTCCACAAAACGACAAGATAACGTTTTCTTGGGAACTGGACCTGCCTCAAGATTCGTGCCACCATCCAACGGCTCTGATGACCTCACCTCGCTCGGCCCCAAACGTTAAGCAACCGGCAATCCGAATCAACTTTCTTTCGCAATCACCTCGGCCGACGAGCCGTATGAACACTGCCAACCTATTACGAAGCAAAAACTTAGTCTCTAAAAGTTCGAGTTAAGGTTTTAGGGGACCTCCCCCGGATTCCGGACTTTGGTCATCACCTCATCCACCATGATCTCCCCTGACCCTGACACCCGCCTCGGAGCCGTCTGAGTCAGGAGAAGACAATGGTGGAAGAGCGACCACCTTTCCTCCCGAAGAGCCTCTCCCTCAGGTCCGGACTACGGTCGCCAACTCTTCTGCCTTGTCCTCCCCCGCCCTTGACACCCACATCGGGTACGTCAGGAACGGGAAAAGAACAAGGCAGTAGAATGACCACCCTTCCGAATCTCTCGAGGCGAAAGTTTTTTCAAAACTAGCATCTGCCCAAGGGCAGACGCCATCGATGCCACAAGAGCTCTAGACTGCAATGACAAACTACAAGGGGGGGTGTGGGATTTATAGCCTTCCCCCAAGAGACCGTCATTATGACCTTCGGGAGTCCAAAAGTCGCACCTAGGGAGCTGGAGCGCCGCGTATTAATTAAGGGGCACCGTTCTCAATGCCTTTGGGAAGGCGAAATGCCCCCCACAGATCCCGGAGTGCCATTAATACTGTTAGGGGACTAGTCCCATCTTTTCAGAACCACGCTCGGACGTCCGAGGGCCCACATCCCTAATCAGGCCACGAGGCCGCAGCTTCGAAACGGCTGTACCTTAGCCGCCGAACCGAGCCGCGCTTGAAGGCGCCGAGCAAGGCTCAGAATTGCGGCAAAAGTGAGTTTTGAGGTCAAGATGCTCGACAAAGCAAACACTTGCCTCACGATTCATTTCGAGCCTACCCTAGCTAGCACGATTACAGCACAATAAGAAGCCAGCAGATAACAGTTCGGATAAATCAACTCCAATTTTATTAATAACTTGGATAAATCTACAAAAAGATTACAACAAAACACAGTTCGGAAATCCGAAGACAAGACACGACCCGTTTACTGCCTCCGAGGAAGGGGTACACTCCGGTTCAGCGATACCTTGGGTCGGCGCTTCTTGACCTCCGAGCTCGTCTCCAGACCAACGAATCGAGACGCCTCCTTGCCGCTGACCCTGACGGTTGCTCCAACCAAAGCACCACTTGAAGACACCGCTACGCTGCTTTGGGCGTCGGCTGCTGACCTGCCTATGATAGGAGTCCGGCTCGCAGCTTGATAAAACGTGATCCCTCGCTCGATCTCTTAGCGAGTGCACGAGGTGCTCCGGACATTAGCCCTCGCCGGCGGAGGTTTGAGCCGAGCAACCTCCTCTTCCAGTTCGACGATCCGGTCCTTCAACGTGTCGTCCTTCACAATCACTTTGAATCGAGGAAGTTTCGCCGAACCAGGATATTCGGCGCTGTCAGATATGACGCGTCGCAAGTGGGTCACCTCGATGCTCTTATCGACCGTCACCCTTTGCAACTGTTCTACCTTCCTTGCAAAATCATCTCGTTCGGCCGAGACCCGAACCAACTCTTCCTCCTTCGCAGATAGTTCGGCCTCGACTATCCGTAGGTGGTGCAGCTCGGCCAACGCCTCACTATGCCTAATCTCTAAGTTGTAAAGTATCCACCTCGTCAGATGAACCTCACCCTCAAGACGGTCCTCCCGCGACTGCTGAAACAGCTCTGCACAGTGCCGAGCTGCCGTGGAGATAGCAGTAGGCTCGGCGATCTGAAATAATAAATGGACAACATTGAAGTACTGAATGGCCGAACCAAATACTTAGACAGAAGTCCAAAAACAAAACATCACTTTTCATTCATCGTCAAAAGCGGTGGCCAGTCCGCAAAAGGCATTACACTTTTGAAAGAAAAAACAAAACAAGAAACTACAAAGAATTTGCGAGGGGATCAGGGGTCCACCTGCGTCGCCGCGTCGACCTCGGGCGCGTCGTTAGATGGCCCCTCGATCCTCCCCTCGACCTGGGCGTTCGCCGCAGGAGGGTCGGTCCCCTCCTCCTCGTCGTCGCCTTCGTCCTCCTCGCCTTTGCCCCCTCCTCCTCGCCACCTGAAGGCGACCCTGGCCACAGTCGGTAGCCGACCCGCTCGAAGCCTAGGACCCGTTCTTGGACATGGTCGAGTGCCCTCTGATAAGACAGCTCCATGTTCTTAGACATGTGCTTCTTCGCCTCGGCCTCGGCCTCCTTCTCCACCTCGGCCCTGATCTTCGTCGCCAAGGCCTCCTTCTCTGCCTTCTCTTCGGCCAAGGACTTCATCGCCACAGCTAGCTCCTCGGCGGCCTTGGCGGACTCCGCGTCGAGGCGCCCCCTGGCTTTCTCCAGGTCGGCAACAAGGTCGGCCACCCGGACTTCCAAGGCCTCGGCTCGCCTCTGCTCGGCCTCGAGTTCCTTGACCGCCCTGGCCTTTGCCGTCCTGTCTTTGTCGCTAGCGGCCTTCAGCTCCTTCTCCTGCGCGGCGAACGTCTCGAGGAGGTGGCCGAAGTGGCAGGTGGCCTGCAAAGACAACGATCAGTGTGATGCGCAAGCCGAGCAACAAACTTGAAGAAATTCGCAAGAAGACACTTACCGACACAAGCGACCGAGCGACTTCATAGGTGTCGTCGCCGACCGTCCCCGCCTTCAACGCGGCTCTGTCCTTCGGGGTCGCCAAGTGCTTGACGACCTGCACTGACATCTGCGAGTTGCCAAGGAATCCATCGTGATTCTTCACCCGCCAGTTCGGCACAAACAACTGCTTGTGCTGCTCGGTCAGGATTTCCTCGGCTGCTTTGGTCAATGGTGGGGCCTCGAGCGCCAGAGCCGCGTTAACGTCAAAATCCCCCTCTATCACGGTCGGGGCCACAGGGACCGAGGCCTCCTCGGCAACAACCACCTCCGAAGGCACCTCGGTAACCGGAGGAGGCGGGGTGGTGGTAGAGGCAACCGTGGGCTGCGGAGTCGACGAGGCAGCCTCGGTCGCCCTCTTCCTCTTTCTGCCCCCGGCCAACTTGGACCTGTCGGCCATCATAGCGTTGAAATCAATCTTCATCGCTTCTGTATCGGACAACAAAAAACAAATCAGCAAGACGAACTAAAGACTTGAAAAACGAAAATAAATGAGATGTCAGGAGCATACTCGGGTCGATGGGGCTTAGGCCGGA
The DNA here is from genome assembly GCA_017893485.1 of Hemerocallis citrina. Taxonomy (NCBI): domain Eukaryota; kingdom Viridiplantae; phylum Streptophyta; class Magnoliopsida; order Asparagales; family Asphodelaceae; genus Hemerocallis; species Hemerocallis citrina. The sequence continues at coordinate 160,258,621 of CM030360.1, read as the reverse complement.
CCCGAACAGCACCTCCTCCGTCAACTCCCTCCAACTCAACAGCGGAAGGGCCATGATCTTCCTCGCCACCTCCTCCTCGGCCTCAGACAGTACAGGGTCGGCTCGCGCAAATTTCGGCACCTCCACTTTCCACCGGGTCGGAATGTGCCGTATCGCCTCGCCCCTTATTATAAAATACTTCTCCTTCCAACCCTTAATTGAGTTGGGGTTTTCTACGATCCTAACACCCTTCCTCGACCCCAAGTAGTACCGATACTCCGTCTTGTGCTGCCTGTTTATCCGATACAGGCCTCAGAAGACTGTTAAGTCCGGTACTACTTCAGCCTTGCGACACTGAAGCAAGAAAGCATTCACGTGACGCCATGTGTTCGGCATGAATTGGGTCGGCGCGAGGTAGAACCAGCCGAGAATCTGGAGGATGAAAGGATGCAGCAGAAAACGCAGTCCGGCATTCAAGGAGTCGAAGTCGAACATGCACATGTCCGACGATGATAGCTTGGAATTCGCTCGCATCCCGGGGCCGGGGAGCATCAGCTTGTACTCCGGCGGGATGGCGAATCCCTTTCTGATCCGAAGGAGATCCCTTTCGGACAGCACCAAAATAAGCTCGTCGGCCTCGGTGGGAAGAGCCGGGTTGGGTTCCTCGAGGATTTTCGACTTTCCATAAACCGCCTTCTCCAAAAGGTCACCCTCGTACTGCCTGACCCCCGAATGCCCGGACAGAACAGAGGGATATCGTCCCATCTCGGGAGCTTGCTTTGGGTTCTCCACGACCACCTCAACCACGGGAGATTGGGTCGCCACCCTCCTCTTCTTCTTCTCCTGCCTTACCTCGGCTACAGACAGTTCGGCAACCTGTTTACCCTTTCTCCGGATCTCCGACCTCCTCCTCTCCTCGGCACCATCATCGCCCGAGGACGAGGCCCCACTCCCCGAGTCCACTCGTGACATCTCTAGAAAAAAGGCTAAGGCAAAGTAGACTGACCTTTGAAGTGACGTTCACGGTCGGAATGCACTCGCCGGAAATCGCCTGGCCCACGCGACAGCTAACGTCACCACCTTGGAGCAAAAGTCGCCGCTAGCAGAGAACTTAGAGAACAAAAGTGAAGTCTTGGGAGTAAAAAGTAAGAAATGAGCTTGGGAGTGGGGGTGAAAACTTATAACCCCTAAAATGTTGGGCCTCCTTGAGAAACGTGAAAAGCCCACTAAGCCAAAGCGCCAAGCGGAGAATTGCGACGTTTCGAAGAACGGAAGGGCTCCCCAAATCACTAAGTAAACGACTCGGCCACCGGTCTCCCAAACCAAGCTACTGAGTCCCTTCAGAACAGCCAACTCAGCGCCTCGGCCAACAGCGCAAAAATGCCGAGCCGAGATGACGAGGTACCGACCCTCGTATATGGAGAAAAATCATCCCGAGGCGAAGTCACCGTCGGATCTCTCCAAAATTCGCGACATAATCTGATGGACGGTTCAGATTGCGCCACACCTACAAAACGACAAGATAACGTTTTCTCGTGTCTGAACCCCATACTCGTGATGCGCGCCATGATGAACGCCCCAGATCCGGCCTTCCGAGCTGCCTGCCACCGGCTTACTCAGCCGAGCTACCGAACAGCTTAGTCAAGTAGCCGAGCTACTAGGCACGGAAGGGTGGAACCTTCAAGGAACGTTTCCTCCAAAATAGCCAACTCAGCACCTCGGCCAAAAGCGCGAAAATGCCGAGCCGAGATGACGAGGTACCGACCCTCGTATATGGAGTAAAATCATCCCGAGGCAAAGTCACCGTCGGATCTCTCCAAAATTCGCGACATAATCTGATGGACGGTTCAGATTACACCACGCCCACAAAACGACAAGATAACGTTTTCTCGTGATCTGAACCCCATCCTCGTGATGCACGCCATGATGAACGGCCCAGATCCGGCCACGCGTACCTTCTGAGCTGCCTGCCACCGGCTTACTCAGCCGAGCTACCGAACAGCTCAGTCGAGCAGCCGAGCTACTAGGGCACGGAAGGGTGGAACCTTCAAGGAACTTTTCCTCTTAAATAGCCAACTCAGCACCTCGGCCAACAACACGAAATTGCCGAGCCACGATGACGAGGTACCGACCCTCGTATATGGAGAAAAATCATCCCGAGGCGAAGTCACCGTCGGATCTCTTCAAAATTCGCGACAGAATCTGATGGACGGTTCAGATTGCGCCACACCCACAAAACGACAAGATAACGTTTTCTCGTGATCTAAACCCCATCCTCGTGATGCGCACCATGATGAACGGCCCAGATCCGGCCATGCGTACCTTCCGAGCTGCCTGCCACCGGCTTACTCAGCCGAGCAACCGAATAGCTTAGTCGAGCAGCCGAGCTACTAGGCACGGAAGGGTGGAACCTTCAAGGAACGTTTCCTCCAAAATAGCCAACTCAGCACCTCGGCCAAACAGCGCGAAAATACCGAGCCGAGATGACGAGGTACCAACCCTCGTATATGGAGAAAAATCATCCCGAGGCGAAGTCACCGTCGGATCTCTCCAAAATTCGCGTCAGAATCTGATGGACGGTCCAGATTGTGCCACGACCACTAAACGACAAGATAGCGTTTTATGGGGATCCACGCTGAGATGGACGGCTCAGATCTTTCCACGTCCCTCGGATCCTCCAAGCCGAGGTGCCGACCCTCGTATATGGCGAAAAAACTCGCCGACCCATATCAGCCGTTGGATCTCGTAAAAAAGCGCGCTCATCATGATGGAAGGTCCAGATCTTGCCACGTCCCTCGGATCCTCTGAGCCGAGGCACCGACCCATCGAGCCGGGGCGTTGTTCCTCCGAGCCGAGGTGCCGAGGTGCCAACCCTCGTATATGGCGAAAAAACTCGCCGACCCATATCAGCCGTTGGATCTCGTAAAAAAGCGCGCTCGTCATGATGGAAGGTCCAGATCTTGCCACGTCCCTCGGATCCTCCGAGCCGAGGCACCGACCCATCGAGCCGGGGCGTTGTTCCTCCGAGCCGAGGTGCCGACCCTCGTATATGGCAAAAAAACTCGCCGACCCATATCAGCCGTTGGATCTCGTAAAAAAGCACGCTCGTCATGATGGAAGGTCCAGATCTTGCCACGTCCCTCAGATCCTCCGAACCGAGGCACCGACCCATCGAGCCGGGGCGTTGTTCCTCCGAGCCAAGGTGCCGAGGTACCGACCCTCGTATATGGGGAAAAAACTTGCCGACCCATATCAGCCGTTGGATCTCGTAGAAAAGCGCGCTCGTCATGATGGACGGTTCAGATCTTGCCACGTCCACTAAACGACAAGATAGCATTTTATGGGGATCCACGCTGAAATGGACGGCCCAGATGATGCCACGTCCCTCGGATCCTCCGAACTGAGGCACCGACCCATCGAACCGGGGCGTTGATTCTCCGAGCCGAGGTGCCGAGGTGCCGACCCTCGTATACGGCAAAAAAGCATGCCGAGGAGCAGGGACCGTCTGATCGTTAAGAAATTCGTGCTGCGCCCTGATCGATGGTCCAGATTCTCCCACGTCATAAATAAGTATTTAAAAATCGATTTTTATTTATTTAAATCGTTTTATTTGTTTAAAAATTGCGAAAAATTGCTAAAAATTCGGGAAAATTAGCTAAAAATTCTAGAAAATAATTATAAAAAAATTCGGGGGGATATTTTTGAGCTCCCGAGCGAACAGTTATTGCCCAGAATATACAGCTAAAACCCCCGAACGATTAGTTAACACATCGCAAAATTAAATAAATAGCCCGAAAAAATAGATAAAAACTCGATACACCATATGACCCCAAAAAAGAAGAAGAAGTTACCTCACCACCCACTTCGGGATTCGAAATCACCCATTCGGACTCCGATACAACTCCACTAGCCGCTGAAACAGTCAAACTACTCCTCAAAGACTGATTGCCCTCAGTCTTTAGGAGTGGGGGGCTCGTGATATGGCTAAAAATAGGGGTTTAATCGAGACCGTCCAAATTGGGCACAAATCCTGAAGTCCAGGGGTAAAACAGTAATTTCACCTGCAAACGGGTCTGAAGTGGGTACTGGGTCTCCTTCTCACAGATCCGATAACCCGCGAACGGATCCACCTCAACTGGGTGCGAGTTTCAACCCGCAACAAGCCCGGTCCAGCAGGATAGAATTAGGGTTTCTGATTTATATTAATCAACGGCCCTGATTCATATCTATCCCTTTACTGGGGATTAGGGATTACATTCCTTATCTATACACAGGAATTACATGCCTAATTGTTCCCGGAGATGCCTATAAATACCCCCCCATCCATCTCTATTAAGAGGTAATCAATCTTTCACCAGTTTTTTCGCTCTTTCATAGTCTTTCAGATTACTGACTTGAGCATCGGAGGGTGCGTCGCCGGGAACAACCCCGGTGTCTCGCACTTTTTGCAGGTCTACGGCGGGATCGACGATCGAAGCCCGACGGAACAGGTACACAGGTTTACTATTCAGTTTCCCCAAGAATCCACAAATACTATCTGTTTGCCCCCACACCAGATTTAGCGGCAACAAGCCCCCTATTCTAAAAAGTTGTGCATACAAATATTATAAAAAGTCTATGAAAATGTCTACCTTACACGTTGTGAGGATTAAAAGAGAAAATAAATTGATGAGCTTTTATTTAGTGGGCCAAAATAGTTTACATTTAAAATAAATTAGATTGGGCTCAAAATAAAGAAATACTTATGTTTATCAAAATAGGCTTTAATTAAAACAATAGAAAAGACATATATATATATATATATATATATATATATATATATATATATATATATATATATATAGAGGAGTGATCCAATGAGAAACATTCTTAAATGAGAAAATAAGAAACAACAATTTATACCGTTGGATACGAGGGGATTGAGATGAACGGCTGAAATTTCTCCCACTCTCTCAATTATGATGGAGGGGTGTTGGGGTCATTTCACTCATTCTTAAATCCCTCAATCTTCTTCTTTCTCATCGTTCTCTCTCATTTCTTCTTCTCTTTCTCTCTCTCCGAAATCCATCTCCTAATGGGTCGTATTTATCGGTGCTTAATCTAGACATTGGAAGGGGTGTGGACAAAGAGTTCGAAAGGTTAATTAATAGTCTGGCTCCAACTACAACTAAGTATCTCCTTCGTCTATATTATTTTTGCTCTTCTAAAATTTCTTAGCTGTCTCAATTTATTGTCTGATGATTCTGTACAACCAATTAATTACGAAATTAGATTGTTCGTAATAAAATTCATGCTGTGAGTCAGAATCTTGATCCATCAAATCACCATGAATCTAAGACTCGCGCAAACCCAAAAACAACAAGTTTTAAACGTAATAGCCACAAATTTACTCATTAATAGTCCTAAGTTCAATTGGATTCGCTTGTTATATATCTACTACTCACAAGCTATGTCGTGTAAGCTAATTTTTTTAGCTTTCTTTGAGGATTAACCACAGAAAATTTTCTCAATGTTTCTTTAAAGAATATATAGAAATGACTACAGTTATCGATCTCCACAATCCTGGTATCGATTTAAAGAACAGGGTCAATATCATAATAAATCTCAAGGGGAACGAAGAGAGAAAGAATAATATCAAGCAACAAAAACAACAAGCGCTAAACCATCTTTGAGACCCATTAGGAGATGGATTTCGGAGAGAGAGAAAGAGAAGAAGAAATGAGAGAGAACGATGAGAAAGAAGGAGATTGAGGGATTTAAGAATGAGTGAAATGACCCCAACACCCCTCCATCATAATTGAGAGAGTGGGAGAAATTTCAGCCATTCATCTCAATCCCCTCGTATCCAACGGTATAAATTGTTGTTTCTTATTTTCTCATTTAAGAATGTTTCTCATTGGATCACTCCTCTATATATATATATATATATATATATATATATATATATATATGTATGTATACTCATTTGTTTATGTAATGAAAAATAAATTTATAAAAATAGAATTTATACAAACAAGATTTGCACGTGTACGTACAATTTAATAATACAAATTAATAATTCTCATAAATGAAAAATCAGGGTATTACAACACTCCCTCCTTAGAATAGTTCCGTCCCCGGAACTACAGTCAAGAGCGAGAAACAAAACACATCCAACGAGCCAAAAAAAGAAAAGAAACAAACACAAATCAAGCAAAGAGCTCAGGATGATCCCTCAACCTCCTCTCCTCGGACTCCCAAGTAGCATCTTCAACCAAATGGTTTCTCCAGACTACCTTGACCATCGGTATCGTCTTATTCCTCAAGACTTTCTCTCGACGATCAACAATCTCAACAGGAGACTCGATGTAATTGAGATCCAATTGCAAACCTTCCGGCACTTCAGACAAATGATGACTCGGATCTGGAATATAATCTCTTAGCATAAACACATGAAAGACATTGTGCACTTGAGATAACTCTTCTGGTAACTCAAGCCGGTAAGCAGTTTTTCCGGTCCTTTTCAATATCTTATACAGGCCTATAAACCTTGGGGCTAACTTCCCGCCTTTGCCAAATCGGATCACACCTTTGCTGGGCAAAACTTTCAGAAAGACGAAGTCACCTTCCTCAAACTCAAGGTCCTTTCTCCGGTTGTCTGTATAGCTCTTCTGCCTGCTTTGAGCCTCTACCAACCTCTTCCTGATCAGATCAATCTTTTCAGAGGTTTGCTGCACAAACTCAGGCCCAAACAGCTGACGCTCCCCAACTTCAAACCAACAAACCGGTGTTCTGCACTTCCTGCCATACAAAGCTTTGTACGACGTCATCCCAATACTGGTCTGAAAACTGTTGTTGTAGGCAAACTCTACCAAAGCTAGATGCCTTTTCCAATTGCCTCCAAAATCAAGTATACAACATTTGGTCAGGACGAATGAGTGGCTGTGAAGCATCACCGAAGTATATCCTCAAGAATACGGTTGACTCTCTCGGTCTGCCCATCGATTTGCGGATGAAAAGCAGTGCTGAAATCTGTCTTGGTACCCAAAGCTGTCTGAAGACTCCTCCAAAAATACGAAGTAAACCGCGCATCTCGATCAGACACAATAGTTGACGGAATACCATGGAGCCTGACGATCTTGCCAACATACAACTCGGCTAACTTGTCCATCGAAGTAGTGAGTTTCATCGCCAAGAAGTGAGCGGACTTGGTCAGTCGATCGACTATAACCCAAATCGCATCATTGTCCTTAGAACTCTTGGGCAATCCCGTAATGAAATCCATACTGATGCTATCCCACTTCCATTCCGGAATAGGTAACGGCTGTAATAGACCTCCGGATCTCTGATTCTTGGCTTTGACTTGCTGACAAATCTCACACTTCGCCACAAATTCAGCCACATCCTGCTTCAAACCTGACCACTAGAAATGCGGTTTGATGTCTTTGTACATCTTAGTACTCCCAGGATGTACCGACAAAAGAGTAGTATGCGCCTCCTGAAGAATACTCTCTTTCAGGTCTGCCTGATCCGGAACACACAGTCTATCTCCAAACCACAGCACTCCATCCCTGATTTGAAATCCGGACAACCTTCCAGCATCAACCTGCTCCTTCATCTCCAAGATATCAGCATCAACCTCCTGACTTGCAATAATCCTTCCATTCAGTGTAGGTTGAAGCCTCAACTGAACTAAGGATGCTCCCAATCCTTGCAAGATAACTTCAATACCAGCCCGATCCAATTCTTCCACCAGATGCTTCTGAGTTGTAATCAAACTGGATAAACTGCTCTTGCGACTAAGTGCATCAGCAACAATATTAGCTTTCCCAGGATGATACTTGATCTCAGGTCGCATGTCCTCAAGCACTTCCAACCATCTTTGCTGCCTCAAATTCAGATCCTTCTGCTGGTATATGTACTTCAAACTCTTGTGGTCCGTGTACATGTTCAATTTCTCACCGTACACGTAGTGTCTCCATTGCTTCAAGGCGAAGATAATCGCAGCCAACTCCAGATCATGAGTCGGATAATTCTTCTCATGCGGTCGTAGTTGCCTAGACCCATAAGCGATCACTTTTCCTTCTTGCATCAAGACACAACCAAGCCCACGATGTGAAGTATCGCTGTAAACATTATACTCAACACCTGCTCTTGGCAAAGCCAAAATAAGTGTAGTAGTCAGCTTCTCTTTCAACTCCTGAAAGCTTGCCTCACATTGCTCAGTCCACTTGAAGTCTACATTCTTTTTGGTCAAACCAGTGAGCGGCACGGCTAACTAAGCATAACCTTGAATGAATCTTCTGTAGTATCCAATCAATCCAAGAAAACTCCTGATTTCCTTCACTGTAGTAGGCCTTGCCCAATCTCTCACTACCTCTATCTTCTGAGGATCAGTTGCCACTCCCTCCTTAGAAAGGAATTGACCTAGGAATGCCACTTCAGATTTCCAGAAATCGCACTTGGATAACTTGTCATACAACTCCTGCTCTTCCAGCTTCTTCAAAACTGCTGTCAGATGCTCAGTGTGCTCCTCCTCTGACTTGGAGTACACGAGAATATCGTCGATAAACACCACGACGAAAGAATCAATGAATGGCCTCAGAACTCTGTTCATCATGTCCATGAAGATTACGGGTGCATTCGTCACTCCAAATGGCATAACTAAGAATTCGTAATGCCCATGTCGAGTTCTAAATGCAGTTTTGTGCACATCTTCAGCTTTCACTCGAACTTGATGATATCCTGATCGAAGATCTATTTTGGAGAAAATAGCTGCTCCTTGTAGACGATTAAAACAAGTCATCAATTCGGAGAATAGGATACTTATTCTGAACAGTGACCTTATTCAGCTCTCGGTAATCGATACATATCCTTATCGATCCATCCTTCTTCTTTACCAAAAACACTGGTGTTCCCCAAGGTGACGCACTAGGTTGAATAAAGCCTTTCTCCAACAGTTCCTCAATCTACCGTTTCACCTCATCCTGTTCCACAGGAGCCATCCTATATGGTGCCTTAGAAATGGGTGCACTTTCCGGTTGAATGGTGATGCTGAACTCTACATCACGTTGCGGGAGTAACCAAGGCAAATCATCCAAGAACACAGTCGGATAGTCCCGAACCACAGGAATCCCTTGCACTACTGCAGGAATCTCTTCCTTGCGGATAGCTGCCACTAGCCTGGAACACTTCTTCTTCCCTTGGAAAGTGACCTCAGGTCCACCTGGAGCCTTCACTATTACTGTCTTGATCTTGCACTCGATACTTGCACTATACACCGACATCCAATCAATGTCAATGATAACTCGACCCCCAAGATAGTCAGCTCGATTAGGTCAATCCCGAAAATTCTGTCCCTAATCTTGATCTCGCAATCCGCATAGTATCGATTAGTGGTTAAAGTCTCCCATAATGGAGTACCTACTGCTAAAACCTTGCCTGGAAATATCTTCGGTTCGAATCCTAGAACTTTAGCAAATTTAGGTGATACAAAAGTATGAGAGGGCCCAGTATCAAACAAAACAACAGCTTTCATTCCATTCAAATAAAGTTCTCCTGTTTCATAACACACACTCGTTACGTAACAGTTCACTAAATAAGTGGGAAAAAGGACAACAAGAACCTCTAAACATCCGCCTTGCTGCAACGCCAGAAATTCCATGGCCTTATTCTCCTGGACGTCTGAGGAAAAATAATGACTGCGGAATTCCTCCAGAAATTCCTCCCAGCCAAGACCCAAGCCTCCCATCGTCCGCTTCATCGACTGCCACCACACAACCGCATCCTTCTCAAGCTGCAGAGTTGCTAACTTCACCTTGCTGCCCTCCGGGGTTTCCAAAACTTCAAAGATAGTCTCTACCTGCCGGATCCAATTGTCAGCCGTGTCAGGGTCTGACTTCTCCTCAAATACTGGTGGTTTCATCCGTTTAAATGATTCCACGAGTTTGATTGCTTCGGGTACTGGATTCGCAGGCACCCTTCCCTGATTCTGATTCATGGCAACGACATTAAGTGTCTGATAGACCCTCGCTAGCTCCGTTTCCAAGTCCAGACCTTCACCATTTCGAGCTCGTCTTCCAGCCATAGTCTGATGCAAAAGATCCATTAAATTCGAAGTATAAAACAGGAACTTTTAAGTCAACATTTCCATTTCATTAAATTTCAAACTTTATACATTCGAATTTAAAATATTTCTGACATCAAAATGAAAGTAGTAGATGATACAATGATCTAACTCCTACGGTTCCTCTTGGCTTCACGAAGCTCTCCCCGTAGTTCCTCTACTTCCTCCTTCGGTACATCGGTCATATTTTTTCTCTTCTCGAGTTCCCACACACGATGACTGAGAACTGCAAAGTCATCCTTGCATTTCGCCAATTGAGCCTCCAATAGCCCGACTCTCTCCCGTAGAGTCTCTACCTGCTTCTGAAGAGACACAATGAGATTACCCAGAACTAGTTCCTCTTCGTCAGAAGAATCATCAGATCAATCCGGAGGTGGAGTGATCTCTCGGGACTCTGGCCATTCCTCTTCCACTTCTTCGGGATCTTCCTCGTCTGAATCAGCTTGCCTGGGGTAGTAATCTTCCTCAATAATGTGCCAGTTGTCATCTCCAGCTGGGTCGAAGTGGTCAACCATCTTAGAGATAGAGAGGAAGAAGCATAAATCATAGAGCAACACAAATGTAAGTGACTTACATTTAAATCTCTAGACTCGACCCACACTTTAATGTCCACTTCTAGGGTGTCGTTCCTTATAAATTTGTACTACTTAGAAGCATGCTCTGATACCACTCTGTAACACCTCGAATTTCAAATACAACTGAATTCGAGATTCCACAGTATCATTACTTCACTTTGTACAATTTTACAAGGAATTTAAAACTTTTACTTTACATCAGAGTTACAAATGAATCTTTACACTTTACAGCTGAAGTAAAATTACAACATTTACATGAATGAAATTACAATAACATTTGAATAATCTCTAAGCAGCAGTTCTTCTTTAATCTTTACCATGCCATTTATCTTGCATATGAAACTGTGGGTACGTCAGTTTATTCAACCGACGAATATTATACACGGCCTTACTCTCTATGCCGGAAACAGTATAATAATTTTCCATACTTAACAAATACAAACTTGTTCACAAATCAAACTAAGGGGAATATCCTATTGATGTTGTGTTGTGATTGTGCACTTAGTCCCTAATGTAGTATTTATATTATATGACACTAATGCGCACTTATTCGGATTCTATGCATCCCATACTACATAGGTCCGAGGGCAAGCCCTTAATCGTTCTTCATCTTGTAGGGTTCAATCCCTCGTTATGACTTAATGTACTACTGTAACTACGGTAAGTATCCTAGATGTTTTATGAGTAACGAGCTCATGTATAGACAACCTGGAGGGGAATCCCACGTCATGTCATGACACATCGTGAAGACAACCTATGGACAATTCAGCCTCCGTCAAGGCACACGATCCTCTCGCAGTCACCAAACACCCCACAAGCATCGCCAAGTTCCCGATAATTCCGGAGTAGTGCCCACGTCATGTTACGACACATTGTGAAGACAAACTATGAATCACATCCACATCGTACACTCGAGGCCCTCATGCTTGTGTTTTTCTCACTTTCATCACATCTTCACTATGTACTAGTCCTTAATTTAATGAAATCATGAACAAAATCAACCTCTTAGGGTCAGCACTCTCACTAATACCGGTCTTATTTCTTTCATTTTACCATGACCCAAACTTGGCCTTTTCATTATCAATTATCATATCTCATTTCTTTCAATTGTCGGTGTGAGTCTTGGCTACACCCTAATTCTCAATTTCAATTCACAATTACGATGTTGAGTTATCATACTCAAAAATCTCTTTTCAATTTAAAAATGATTTCTAATCTTTTCCATGAATCAAAATTCATACATATAGTTCAATTGTAAATCATGCATTTCATAACCAATAACTATTTCCATATTAATTTCATATCGCAAAAACTTTTCCTTTAATTAACCCAACTATTCACCAAATCATGATCACCACATACTACTCATTTGGCAAAATAAACTCATACAAGTCGTTTTTATACTTTATTTCCATCAATCTTCCTTTTTAATATTTATATTAATCACCTCATGAAATCACACATTTTTATGAAATTATAAAGGTAAGAAACAATAGTTCGAAATACAATTTCACCTCAAAAATATACTTTATTTAATTCCAATAACTCCCAATTAATTTTTGTAGGTTGTATATGATTTTAGAATAATAAAGATTTTTTTTTATAGAATTTTTGTAAGTCAAGAAAGTCCCAAAAAATAAAATTGTCAAAAAAATAAAATCTGGCTATAACCAGAATCGAACCAGCAACCTTGAAGAAGATAGCCCCACGCGCCGACCACTAGGCCGAAGCGCGCTTGCGATATAAAGGGGAGTCAGAGAGTCATATACTCTCGGTTTCGGTCTCGGATTATTTAAACCAACACACAAAAAGAGTGAGTGCAGGGTATCGAACCAGTGACCCCAGAGACGCGCCCACGCTACAATAGTGCCAGAGCCGACTCGCCGACCACTTGAGCTATGAGCTCAAGTTGTCACAACTACAACTCGAAATCCATTTACCTCGACTTTCTGTTTTATTAAACATTTTTGATGTTCAAAATCTCTTATCTTCATTTTACTTGCACATACTATTACGAAAATCTCCAGAATACTGATTTTATCTCGAATTAACGCCCTAGTATTTTTAAAATAATTTTTTGACATTAAAACATATATTTCTTATGGCAATTACAAATTCTTGTACCTACATAAACAACATTTCAAGATAGTAATTTCTCTACCAAAACAACTCATAAATAGAACTATAATTTGCTGTTCTTTTCTTTTATTAACAAACAATGTATGTGATACGTTTCATTCTTTAGAATTTGCAACACAATAGTTCATTTATTGCACAAATCAACAATTTATTCTACTAGCAATTCATAATCGATTTCTACATTATCATGGTCCCAATTTAACATTTTCATAACTACAAAGCAAATTTTTTTTACTACAATATTAAGATTCATGACAAATTATCATACAATTCACCAAGCATTTAAATCATCTAGCAAGTCCTTTTTTCAAGTTAAATGTACTCTTATTAGTTTCTTTCATGCTAATTATATCATCATTCCTAGCATGGTATCTAGAATTAGAAGTAAGGAAAATCACACACCTATTTTGGAGAGAAACCACAAAAACGAATCCTAGAATGAAAGTGCTCTTCTCCTCCTAGCTTGAGCTTACCCAAAAGTGTTTCTCCTCCTTGCTCTTAGTGCAACCCGAGCCTCCTTGGATGTGTTGCCGGCCTCCTTTCAAATGCAAGCACACTCAACTCTTTCTCTCAATCTTTTATTCTCACTCTCAACTAACACAATGTCAACTACTAACAAGTATTTTTTCCACTATAGGTTTGATGAATTAGGCTGGGGGGGGGGGTATTTATACAAGAATTTGGGACAAATAGAAGGCTAGGATTGATCTAGGAGTTAAGAAATAAGAGCTAGGATTCAATGGGAAGTTGTAGCAACCAACCATGATCACAAAACCACCTCCCACAACTCCACTCTCTCTTTTTCCCTCCCATTCCTATCCGGCCAACCAATGAACAAGCACAAAGACACGTGCTAGTGCAATGCACGTGTCTCTAAAGCCCCCTATTCTAAAAAGTTGTACATACAAATATTATAAAAAGTCTATGAAAATGTCTACCTTACAAGTTGTGAGGATTAAAAGAGAAAATAAATTGATGGGCTTTTATTTAGTGGGCCAAAATAGTTTACATTTAAAATAAATTAGATTGGGCTCAAAATAAAGAAATACTTACGTTTATCAAAATATGCTTTAATAAAAACAATAGAAAAGACATATATATATATATATATATATATATATATATATATATATATATATATGTATACTCATTTGTTTATGTAATGAAAAATAACTTTATAAAAATAGAATTTATACAAACAAGATTTGCACGTGCACAATACGTACAATTTAATAATACAAAATAATAATTCTCAGAAATGTAAAATCAGGGTATTGCACAGTACGGTTTTGGCAATCTTATACATGAATCTGTGTCATGGTTCCTTAAACACCGTATAGGCGGCAGGGCCGATGGTGATACGTCAAGTATGGTTGATGTTGCAGAATTTTCGTATCACAAAAAGTTTCATCTCATTTATCTTTGTTTATATCATATAGTTAGTTCGTATCACACACAAATGTTTATATGACACATTCTAATTTATAGGCGGAGAACGCATGGGAGATTGCAAGAAGTGCCGCTCGACGGTTGTCGAGTATCGCCTCCGATGTGACCGATGCTATGAAAGAGTCCGCACACGCGATTTTTACACCGTGTAGAAAATCTCTTGATGCGGTGGGTGAAGGCCCTGCATTCGATGCATTTATGTCACAACACACAAGCCATCGTGTGGCTACGCCTCCCTCCATTACGCCACTGGAACCCGAAGAAGAGAGGAAACCTCATGATACATTTTTGGAAATCCAAAAATATACATTTTCTATATATACAACCTCATTTCTTTCATTTCTCTTCCCAAATTCACTCAACCCTCTCAACAAATCAACAACTATCAACAATTCTCTTGCAAGTATCAACACCGACAACAATCAACAACAATCAACAACAACTACAAGCTCTCAACTCTCTCTACTTTCATTCTTCAATTTACATTCTACACTCATACAGTATTTTAGTGTTTGTTTAATTTGTAGATTTAGCATTGTTGATTGTTCTCATTTATTTCTCTTAATTAGATTGTATTTTGTTGTACTTCTTCTTCTTCTTCTTCTTTTTAAATTTATTTTTAAAATTTGGTAAACATACACTAGTTAACTCATTTAATTGATGTTGTTTTATAGAAATATTTTTTCGTCTTTTTAGATTTTCATTAATATACACTAGTTTATACTAGAATTTTATTATCTTTATTTGTTTTGTAGAATTATTTTCTAAAACATACACTAGTTTATCTGTTGCCGCTAAATCTGGTGTGGGGGCAAACAGATAGTATTTGTGGATTCTTGGGAAAACTGAATAGTAAACCTGTGTACCTGTTCCGTCGGGCTTCGATCGTCGATCCCGCCGTAGACCTGCAAAAAGTGCGAGACACCGGGGTTGTTTCCGGCGACGCACCCTCCGATGCTCAAGTTAGTAATCTGAAAGACTATGAAAGAGCGCAAAAACTGGTGAAAGATTGATTACCTCTTAATGGAGATGGATGGGGGGTATTTATAGGCGTCTCCGGGAACAGATTAGGCATGTAATTCCTGTGTATAGATAAGGAATGTAATCCCTAATCTCCAGTAAAGGGATAGATATGAATCAGGGCCGTTGATTAATATGAATCAGAAACCCTAATTCTATCCTGCTGGACCAGGCTTTTTGTGGGTTGAAACCCGCACCCAGTTGAGGTGGATCCGTTTGCGGGTTATCGGATCTGTGAGAAGGAGACCCAGTACCCACTTCAGACCCGTTTGCAGGTGAAATTACTGTTTTATCCCTGGACTTCAGGATTTGTGCCCAATTTGGACGGTCTCGATTAAACCCCTATTTTTAGCCATATCACGAGCCCCCCACTCCCAAAGGCTGAGGGCAATCAGTCTTTGAGGAATAGTTTGACTGTTTCAGTGGCTAGTGGAGTTGTATCGGAGTCCGAATGGGTGATTTCGAATCCCGAAGTGGGTGGTGAGGTAACTTCTTCTTCTTTTTTGGAGTCATATAGTGTATCGAGTTTTTATCTATTTTTTCGGGCTATTTATTTAATTTTGCGATGTGTTAACTAATCGTTCGGGGGTTTTAGCTGTATATTCTGGGCAATAACTGTTCGCTCGGGGGCTCAAAAATATCCCCCCGAATTTTTTAATTATTTCCTAGAATTTTTAGCTAATTTTCCCGAATTTTTAGCAATTTTTCGCAATTTTTAAATAAATAAAACGATTTAAATAAATAAAAATCGATTTTAAATACTTATTTATGTCGTGGGAGAATCTGGACCATCGATCTGGGCGAAGCGCGAATTTCTTAATGATCAGACGATCCCTGCTCCTCGGCATGCTTTTTTACCGTATACGAGGGTCGGCACCTCGGCACCTCGGCTCGGAGAATCAACGCCCCGGTTCGATGGGTCAGTGCCTCGGTTCGGAGGATCCGAGGGACGTGGCATCATCTGGGCCGTCCATCTCAGCGTGGATCCCTATAAAACACTATCTTGTCGTTTAGTGGACGTGGCAAGATCTGAACCGTCCATCATGACGAGCGCGCTTTTTTACGAGATCCAACGGCTGATATGGGTCGGCGAGTTTTTTCGCCATATATCAGGGTCAGCACCTTGGCACCTCGGCTCGGAGGATCAACGCCCCGGCTCGATGGGTCGGTGCCTCGGCTCGGAGGATCCGAGGGACGTGGCAAGATCTGAACCGTCCATCATGACGAGCGCGCTTTTTTACGAGATCCAACGGCTGATATGGGTCGGCGAGTTTTTTCGCCATATACGAGGGTCGGCACCTCGGCTCGGAGGATCCGAGGGGCGTGGCAAGATCTGAACTGTCCATCATGACGAGCGCGCTTTTTTACGAGATCCAACGGCTGATATGGGTCGGCAAGTTTTTTCGCCATATACGAGGGTCGGTTCCTCGTCATCGCGGCTCGGCATTTTCGCGCTGTTGGCCGAGGTGCTGAGTTGGCTATTTTGGAGGAAACGTTCCTTGAAGGTTCCACCCTTCCGTGCCTAGTAGCTCGGCTGCTCGACTAAGCTGTTCGGTAGCTCGGCTGAGTAAGCCGGTGGCAGGCAGCTCGGAAGGCCGGATCTGGGCCGTTCATCATGGCGCGCATCACGAGGATGGGGTTCGGATCACGAGAAAACCTTATCTTGTCGTTTTGTGGGCGTGGCGCAATCTGAACCGTCCATCAGATTCTGTCGTGAATTTTGGAGAGATCCGACGGTGACTTCGCCTCGGGATGATTTTTCTCCATATATGAGGGTCGGTACCTCGTCATCGCGGCTCGGCATTTTCGCGCTGTTGGCCGAGGTGCTGAGTTGGCTATTTAGGAGGAAACGTTCCTTGAAGGTTCCACCCTTCCGTGCCCAGTAGCTCGGCTGCTCGGCTGAGCTGTTCGGTAGCTCGGCTGAGTAAGCCGGTGGCAGGCAGATCGGAAGGTACGCGTGGCCGGATCCGGGCCGTTCATCATGGCGGGCATCACGAGGATGGGGTTCAGATCACGAGAAAACATTATCTTGTCGTTTTGTGGGGTGGCGCAATCTGAACTGTCCATCAGATTATGTCGCGAATTTCGGAGAGATCCGACGGTGACTTCGCCTCGGGATGATTTTTCTCCATATACGAGGGTCGGTACCTCGTCATCGTGGCTCGGCATTTTCGCGCTGTTGGCCGAGGTGCTGAGTTGGCTATTTAGGAGGAAACGTTCCTTGAAGGTTCCAACCTTCCGTGCCCAGTAGTTCGGCTGCTCGGCTGAGCTGTTCGGTAGCTCGGCTGAGTAAGCCGGTGGCAGGCAGCTCGGAAGGTACGCGTGGCCGGATCCAGGCCGTTCATCATGGCGCGCATCACGAGGATGGGGTTCAGATCACGAGAAAACGTTATCTTGTCGTTTTGTGGGTGTGGCGCAATCTGAACCGTCCATCAGATTATGTCGCGAATTTCGGAGAGATCCGACGGTGACTTCGCCTCGGGATGATTTTTCTCCATATACGAGGGTCGGTACCTCGTCATCTCGGCTCGGCATCTCAGTGCTGTTTGCCGAGGTGCTGAGTTGGCTGTTCTGAAGGGACTCAGTAGCTCGGTTTGGGAGACCGGTGGCCGAGTCGTTTACTTAGTGATTTGGGGAGCCCTTCCGTTCTTCGAAACGTCGCAATTCTCCTCTTGGCGCTTTGGCTTAGTGGGCTTTTCACGTTTCTCAAGGAGGCCCAACATTTTAGGGGTTATAAGTTTTCACCCCCACTCCCAAGCTCATTTCTTACTTTTTACTCCCAAGACTTCACTTTTATTCTCTAAATTCTCTGCTAGCGGCGACTTTTGCTCCAAGGCGGTGACGTTAGCTGTCGCGTGGGCCAGGCGATTTTCGGCGAGCGCATTCCGACCGTGAACGTCACTTCAAAGGTCAGTCTACTTTGCCTTAGCCTTTTTTCTAGAGATGTCACGAGTGGACTCGGGGAGTGGGGCCTCGTCCTCGGGCGATGATGGTGCCGAGGAGAGGAGGAGGTCGGAGATCCGGAGAAAGGGTAAACAGGTTGCCGAACCGTCTGTAGCCAAGGCAAGGCAGGAGAAGAAGAAGAGGAGGGTGGCGACCCAATCTCCCGTGGTCGAGGTGGTCGTGGAGAACCCAAAGCAAGCTCCTGAGATGGGACGATATCCCTCTGTTCTGTCCGGGCATTCGGGGGTCAGGCAGTACGAGGGTGACCTTTTGGAGAAGGCGGTTTATGAAAAGTTGAAAATCCTCGAGGAACCCAACCCGGCTCTTCCCACCGAGGCCGACGAGCTTATTTTGGTGCTATCCGAGAGGGATCTCCTTCGGATCAGAAAGGGATTCACCATCCCGCCGGAGTACAAGCTGATGCTCCCCGGCCCCGGGATGCGAGCGAATTCCAAGCTGTCATCGTCGGACATGTGCATGTTCGACTTCGACTCCTTGAATGCCGGACTGCATTTTCCGCTGCATCCTTTCATCCTCCAGATCCTCGGCTGGTTCTGCCTCGCGCCGACCCAATTCATGCCGAACACATGGCGTCACGTGAATGCTTTCTTGCTTCAGTGCCGCAAGGCTGAAGTAGTGCCAGACTTAACAGTCTTCCGAGGCCTGTATCGGATAAACAGGCAGCACAAGACGGAGTATCGGTACTACTTAGGGCCGAGGAAGGGTGTTAGGATCGTAGAAAACCCCGACTCAATTAAGGGTTGGAAAGAGAAGTATTTTATAATAAGGGGCGAGGCGATACGGCTGGAAAGTGGAGGTGCCGAAATTTGCGCGAGCCGACCCTGTACTGTCTGAGGCCGAGGAGGAGGTGGCGAGGAAGATCATGGCCCTTCTGCTATTGTGTTGGAGGGAGTTGACGGAGGAGGTGCTGTTCGGGTCCGGCCTAAGCCCCATCGACCCGGGTATGCTCCTGACATCTTATTTATTTTCGTTTTTCAAGTCTTTAGTTCGTCTTGCTGATTTGTTTTTTGTTGTCCAATGTAGAAGCGATGAAGATTGATTTCAATGCTATGATGGCCAACAGGTCCAAGTTGGCCGGGGGCAGAAAGAGGAAGAGGGCGACCGAGGCTGCCTCATCGACTCCGTAGCCCACGGTTGCCTCTACCACCACCCCGCCTCCTCCGGTTACCGAGGTGCCTTCGGAGGTGGTTGTTGCCGAGGAGGCCTCGGTCCCCGTGGCCCCGACCGTGATAGAGGGGGATTTTGACGTTAACGCGGCTCTGGCGCTCGAGGCCCCGCCATTGACCAAAGCGGCCGAGGAAATCCTGACCGAGCAGCACAAGCAGTTGTTTGTGCCGAACTGGCGGGTGAAGAATCACGATGGATTCCTCGGCAACTCGCAGATGTCAGTGCAGGTCGTCAAGCACTTGGCGACCCTGAAGGACAGAGCCGCGTTGAAGGTGGGGACGGTCGGCGACGACACCTATGAAGTCGCTCGGTCGCTTGTGTCGGTAAGTGTCTTCTTGCGAATTTTTTCAAGTTTGTTGCTCGGCTTGCACATCACACTGATCGTTGTCTTTGCAGGCCACCTGCCACTTCGGCCACCTCCTCGAGACGTTCGCCGCGCAGGAGAAGGAGCTGAAGGCCGCCAGCGACAAAGACAGGACGGCAAAGGTCAGGGCGGTCAAGGAACTCGAGGCCGAGCAGAGGCGAACCGAGGCCTTGGAAGTCCGGGTGGCCGACCTTGTTGCTGACCTGGAGAAAGCCAGGGGGCGCCTCGACGCGGAGTCTACCAAGGCGGCCAAGGCCGCCGAGGAGCTGGTGTTGTGCAATCTAGATGATCTAAACTAGACACAAATTAAAAACCTCGCAAGTGTACGAATCGTTTATAAAAGCGTAACAATAGCAAGGGTCGATCCCACAGAGATTGTAGACTTTAACTTACTAATCAATAAAAAGACTAAGAATCATAAAAAGTTGTTTTAAAAGTCTAAAAGAAATAAAAAGATTAAAACTAAATTAAGAAGTGTTGAATCACAAATATTTATGAAGTAGTTGGGTTTAGATATCCACCAATAGTCAATAATGCTAAGTTACCTTCCGAACTTCTTCTTATTACTCATGTTTGTTCCCTTCAAGGGCATGGTATTTACTCCTTAAAGTACTGTTTCCCTAAGCCAAGAATTAGGCATGGTATCTACTCTAATTCGTTTCTTTCATTAAGTGTTTAGCATGGTATCTACTAAGTTGTACTTAAAGAAAACATAAGATCAGTCGAAACGAACAAACACTCATGGTTCTAGAAATTGGTATCAGATCTAGATCCCTTAAGTTGATTGAATCAAGAACCCCTCAAGATTCCCTTGTTACAGGTTATGGGCACGAGATACGGGTCGTCTCAATATGCTCATATAACAGATTCAGATAGATGGTAATGCAAACTTGATATTCTCAAGTTCTGTACGTCAGTCGACTGGCTCTCACCTCAGTCGACTGCTCTCAGAACTTTGAGAACAATTTTGATTATCATAAATCTATATCAATTCAATCAGATTCAATCAATAAGTAAAATAGAAGAATTCAGAAGAATATAGCACTACATAACTACGGCTTCAATCTACCCAACTATGAAATTAGTTCCACATAATAGTACTTTTATTAATCAACAAGTTTGAATACATGGTCAACATAAAAGAATAAGAAAGAGAAGGAATAAACTGATGTAGTTCGGCTAGATGGTCGGCTGGCTGTCACACAGTCGACCGGCCGTTCTTTCTTTAGTACTTGATCTCCTTTCTCCTCCTTCTATGTTGATGCTGATAAAGTGCTTCTTATTGATGGCTCTGGAACTTTGTGATTCTGTGATTCAGGATGCGTGCGGAAGAGAGTTCGAGCGTCTCCTTTCGCTTCTTTCTTGATTGGTATTTATAGAACAAGAGAAGAGAATTAGGGTTTGTACTTTTTGCAGAGAAGTCCTCTTCTGTTGTTATTTCTTTCCTTATCTTCATCAGCCGTTTATTTCTTTCTCTTTTTCTTCTTTCCTTCCTTATCTGCTCACCACGTGCTTCTTGCTTTGATTGTTTGAGAAGTTGTTATTCGCAGAAAACACCTGGGTTTGGATAACTTAATTTTGATTCGGATTTGGATGAGGATGCATCTGCTCTTATCTTCTGACTCGCCGCATACTAGTCGACTGGCTTGGGGAGCAGTCGACTGTGCCGAGCCTTGTCAAACTCTCTGCCCAGTCGCCTGGTTGAAGAGTCAGTCGACTGATCTCTGCTGTTCCCTGTATATCATCCTCTCAGTCTGTGTTAGTCTGGAATCTGCTTCGTTTTGCTGCTTTTGGTTGTTTCCTATGGAAAAAGAGAAAAGAAGCATAAATACCACATATAGAGCATTTAAATGTCTAATTGCCTTAAGATTATTGCTCCTAAAAGTGAATAGTATTTGGTTCATCAAATACCCCCAAACTTAGCTTTTGCTTGTCCTCAAGCAAAGAGTGAATTTATGAACAAGGGGATACTAATAACTATAGACTCAACCACCAAGAATTCTTATTATGTGATCATCAACATAGAAAGGTATAAACAATTTCAGATAAAGTAAAATTAAACATCCCCACTTTCTCTAGTGCAATTGTTTATTCATAACTCCAAACTCAACCACACATGTCATGCAATTAATTATAGCTATAGTATATAATTACTCAATCTGTGATTATCCCTTTTCTCTACTACAAACCGAGTAGCAAACTAGAGTTTTTTTTTTTTGTTTTTGTTTTGTTTTGTTTTGTTTTGTATAGTCTCTTCTCTAAAGTTGTCACTTGCCTTTTTACGCGAATGCAAAACATTTGTGATGAATCCACCCGGTTACTCAGCAAGTCACAAACTCTAAAGTGCTTTGCATACTCATATTTCAAGTTGCCGTTTGACGTAAAGGTAAACATTGGTGATGAATACCCCTAGTTACTAAGCACTCAAAACATTGGAGTAGATTGACTTTATTCAAATATATATATATATACTTTATCACTCTATTTACTTAAACTCAATTTAGGACTAGATCTAAAGGGAATAATCACCAGAAAAAGTATCACATTTGTTTATTATGTATAATTGCATGACTCATATAATTTTGTAAGGAATTTATGAAACTCAGCAATCCTAAAGTAAATAAGTATCCTTCTTCTTACTTTATAAGAAATTGTTTATCCTAAAAAAAAATTTCAAAAGACTCAAAAATTAAATAACCCTAATACCCCCAAACTTAGATGGAACATTGTCCTCAATGTTCGAAAGAAAATTTAAAGATAGGCATGTGTTACCATCTAGTAAGGAGAGACTGAAAATAAAAGATGAAAATAAAAAAAATGAATGAAAGAAAATAGAGGGAAAGTGTAAATACTCCCCTGAAAGTTGGGTTGCCTCCCAATAAGCGCTGTGTTTTCTGTCTTCAGCTAGACATGATGAGTTCATGCGATGTATTGAATGGTTTGAAGATTCACATCTTCCTCTTGCGGTTCTAGACTCATCTCTATGTATGGCTTCGCTCTATGCCCGTTCACCTTAAATGTTTGATTCTTCTCTTGGCTATGAACCTCCAATACACCATGTGGAAAGACTCTTGTGACAATGTACGGCCCATACCATCTTGACATAAGCTTGCCTGGAAAAAGTCTCAATCTTGAGTTGTATATCAATACCTTCTGTCCTTCATAAAACTCCTTTCTTGCTAGCTGTTTGTTATGGTACAACTTGGTCCTTTCCTTGTACAATTTTGCATTTTCGTATGCGTCATGCCTCAACTCTTCAAGCTCATTCAGTTGCAACCTTCTTTTGTCACCTGCTTGTTTCATATCAAAATTGAACCATTTTATGGCCCAATAGGCTTTGTGTTCCAACTCCACTAGTAAATGACAAGCTTTTCCAAAAACCAAACGGTATGGTGACATGCCGATGGGTGTTTTGTATGCTGTTCGGTAGGCCCATAATGCATCATTCAAGTGCAACGACCAATCCTTTCTCCTTGTGTTGACTGTCTTTTCCAAAATGCTCTTGATTTCTCTGTTGCTAATCTCTACCTGCCCACTAGTTTGAGGATGATATGGGGTGCCCATTCTATGTGTGATACCATACTTCTTCATCAAAGAAACAAATGGAAAGTTATTGAAGTGGCTCCCTCCATCACTTATTATTGCTCGTGGTGTCCCAAACCTAGTGAAAATATTCTCCTGCAAAAACTTGACAACAACTTTGTGATCATTAGTTCTTGAGGGGACAGCCTCGACCCATTTAGACACATAATCCACACCAACAAGTATATATAAATAACCAAACGAGTTAGGAAAGGGACCCATGAAGTCGATTCCCCAAACATCAAAAAGCTCGATCACTTGGATGTTTTGCAGTGGCATTTGATTTCTAGAAGAGATGTTGCCTGTCCTTTGGCATTTGTCACAAGTCCTGCAAAAAGAAAAAGCATCTTTGAATACTTTCGGCCAATAAAATCCAGATTGCAATACCTTGAGTGCTGTTCTTTTTGGTCCAAAATGTCCTCCACATGCATATTGGTGGCAATGTCGTAGAATATTCATTTGTTCTTCTTCTGCCACACATCTTCTTATAATTTGATCAGGGAAAAATTTGAACAAGTAAGGATCATCCCAATAATAGTGCTTGCACATAGCTACCAGTCTCTTTCGTTCCTGACTTGTCATACCTGGAGGGAAAACATTAGCAGTGAGATAATTTACAATGTCAGCAAACCATGGAAAATTTGAGCAATGAGATACCAGTCGACTGGTCCTGTTACCAGTCGACTGTCCCGATGATATGTTTATTTCAAATAGATGTTCATCTGGGAAATTTTCATTAAGTGGCGGCACAATTCTTTCTTCCTCCTGCAGTAGTCTGGACATGTGATCTGCAACAACATTGTCGCTTCCTTTTTTATCTCTAATCTCAAGATCGAATTCTTGAAGCAACAGCACCCATCTGATCAACCTAGGCTTAACATCTTTTTTCGCAAATAAATATCTCAAAGCAGCATGGTCAGTGAAAACAATAACTTTAGAACCAATCAAATATGACCTAAACTTCTCTACAGCAAAAATAACAGCTAACATTTCTTTTTCAGTAGTGGAATAATTTAGCTGTGCATCGTTTAGAGTTCGAGAAGCATAGTAAATAACATGGGGTTTCTTATTGATTCTTTGCCCTAAAACAGCTCCTAAGGCATAATCACTTGCATCACACATGAGCTCGAAAGGATGGCTCCAATCTGGTGCCATGACAATAGGTGCAGAAATGAGAAGATTTTTCAATGTATTAAAAGCATTTGTGCACTCTTCTGTCCATACAAACTCAACATCCTTAGCCAACAAATCATAAAGGGGTTTGGAGATTTTGAGAAATCTTTTATAAATCTTCTATAGAACCCTGCATGTCCAAGAAAACTCCTAACACCCTTAATTGTAGTGGGAGGGGGCAGTTTTGATATTATATCGATTTTTGCTTTGTCTACCTCTATGCCTCTTTTTGACACCACATGTCCCAACACAATACCTTGTTGTACCATGAAATGGCACTTTTCCCAATTCAGCACTTAATTGCATTCTTCACATCTTTTAAGCACAAGCTGCAAATGGTTAAGGCATTCATCAAAACAAGATCCAAAAACACTAAAGTCATCCATAAATACCTCGATGAACCTTTCCACCATGTCTGAAAATATACTCATCATGCATCTTTGAAATGTTGCTGGTGCATTACACAATCCAAATGGCATCCTCCTGTATGCAAAAGTACCAAAAGGACATGTAAAAGTGGTTTTTTCTTGATCTTCTGGAGCAATAGCAATTTGATTATAGCCACTATAACCATCTAAAAAACAATAATGACTATATCCTGCTAATCTTTCTAACATTTGATCAATAAAAGGAAGAGGGAAGTGATCTTTCCTGGTTTCATTATTCAGTTTCCTGTAGTCAATGCATACCCTCCATCCTGTGGTCACTCTTGTCGGGATAAGTTCATTTTCTTCATTTGTCACCACTGTGACTCCACTTTTCTTAGGAACTACATGTATAGGACTTACCCATTTGCTATCTGAGATAGGGTAGATGATGCCAACATCTAGTAGCTTTAGAATCTCTGCTCTTACCACTTCCTTCATGTTTGGGTTAAGCCTTCTCTGTGTTTCCCTGCTTGGTTTTGCGTTGTTCTCAAGGAGTATTCGATGCATGCATTTGGATGGACTTATTCCCTTGATGTCTGCAATGGTCCATCCTATAGCCTTCTTGTGTTCTCGTAATACCCTTAGCAGCTTATCTTCTTCCTGTGCACTCAAGTTTGCAGCAATTATTACTAGTAGCGTCTGGTTCTCACCCAAATATGCATGCTTCAAATGGTCGGGCAACTGCTTAAGCTCTATGTCTGGAAGTCTCGGTGCAGTCGACTCATCCTGTCCTCCAGTCGACTTGTCTAGTCCACCAGTCGACTTGTATAGTACACCAGTCGACTTGTCTGCAGAAACAAAAATGTCATCAGTCACTAGTTTTTCAAACACAGGTGCAAACTTACCTGAGTATAACTTTGGAGTTTCAAGGTGATGTATTGTCTCTGCAATTCCCCATTCATCGTACTCCTGTTCAACATTAGATAAAGTGAGAGATTGTGTAATTGTGGCTTGTAGTGGTTCAACGCTATGTACCTGAAATGTTTGATCAACAATCTCCTGAACCACATCAACATTATAGCATTCATGATCATCATGTGGCAATTTTAGTGTATCAAACATTTTGAATTCAACTTTCTCTCCGTTTATTTTCATACTTATCGTACCCTTTTTAACACAAATTTTTATATCAGCTGTACTCATAAAGGGCCTACCTAAGATGATTGGTAGAGAAGATGGCATTGAAGAGTCCTCCATGTCTAACACAACAAAATCAGCAGGCAAAATGAAATCGTTTACCTGAACTAGGACATCTTCCAAAATACCTCTAGGTCTTTTGATACTGCGATCCGCCAACTGCAATGTGATGGATGTTGGTTGGAGTTCCCCCAATCCTAGCTTTTCATAGACGGTGTATGGGAGAAGATTGATGCTTGCCCCCAAGTCTAGTAGTGCTTTCTCAAAGAAGTGCTCACCACTCCTGCAAGGAATGGTAAAACTACCTGGGTCATTTAGTTTGGGAGGTAATTTTCTTAATAAGACAGCGCTCACTTCTTCTGTCAAAGCCACATCCTTCCTAACCTGAAATGTTCTTTTGTGAGTGCAACATTCTTTCAAAAATTTAGCATAAGAAGGAATTTGTTTAATAGCATCAAGTAGGGGGATATTAATTTCTACCTTCCTGAGAGTTTCAAAGATGTCAAATAAATGTTGTTCTTTCTTTTGCTTGACTAACCTTTGAGGGAATGGTGGCAGAATTGTTCCTTCTTTTTCACTTACCTTGTTGGAACCCACAATTTTTGATGGTTGTGTTTCTGCTTCTTCTGTGTGTGTTCCAACTTTGTTGTCAATTATCTTACCACTTCTGAGAGTTGTTACTGATTTGAGCTGTTCTTGGCCTCCAGGGTTTGGTATAGTTTGTGATGGAAGTTCCCATGCCTTTCGTTCGCTTAATTCTTTAGCAATTTGGCCAATCTGTGTTTCCAACTTCTAAATTGCTTGCCCTTGTTGGTTGGTTGTTTGATGTTGTTGTTGGAGCAATTGAAGAACAGTGGATTCAAAATTCAACTTCTTCTGTTCTTGAACTGGCCTATCAATCCCACTTCCCATTTGGAAGTTCTGTGCATGTCCTTGTGTGAATTGAGTCCCTTGATTATTCTGATTATTGCTCCAGGAGAAGTTTGGATGGTTCCTCCATCCTGGGTTGTATGTATTTAAGAATGGATTGTTCTTTGGTGGAAACACTCCTCGACCAACATAGTTTGCATGCTCCTGATCTGTGAAAGAAGACATGTGACATGTATCATTGGTATGATCTACATGAGAACAAATTGCACAAATTTCATTTGTTTGATTTTTAACTCTGCCCATCATCGACATTGCATTAACAAGCATATCAATTTTCTTATTCATGTTTACCATTTCTAATTGAAGGTTATTGCTATTAGAAATTTCGTAAACTCCCTGTTTTTTCGAAGGGCCCCTCCTTGTTGTGAATTCTCGCTGAGTTCTTCAAATAGTTCTATGGCCTCTTCACCGCTTTTCCTCATTAAGATCCCGTTGCAAGCTGAATCTACAATTGCCTTGTTAGTATCATTTAAACCTTCATAAAAAGCTTGTACCTGATCATCTTTAGGCATGTTGTGTGTTGGACACTTGAGAAGTTTGTTCTTGAAATCCTTCCATGCTTCGAAAAATAAATCTCCATCCTTTTGTTGGAAGAGTTGAATCTCCCTTTTCAGCTGTTTGGTCTTTTGGGCTGGAAAGAATTCTTTTAAGAACTTTGTCGCCAATTGCTCCCATGAGTTTATTGATCCTGGTTCCAAAGAATTATACCATAGTTTAGCGTTAAGTTTTAAGGAAAAAGGAAACAAGATTAACCTGATTTGCTCAGGGGTGAGCCCTTGGACGCTTTGTGTCCTGCAAAGATCGAAAAAGTCTTGTAAATGGAGATGAGGCTCTTCATCTGGTTTGCCACTAAAGTGGGGAACCATACTCAGTAACTGAGGAGATAGATGCATGTTCCCTGTGACATTAGGTTGATACGCAATGCAGGAAGGTTGTTCAATGTTCTTAGGCGTGAATTTGTCCTGCATTGGCACTCGATTTGGCATTTCCTCAGCCATTGTTGTATGTGAACTGGGTCTCTGTGCAGTCGACTGATTTCGTGCAACAGTCGACTGGTTGGTCGCAGTCAGTCGACCTAATCTATGCAAAGTGCGTTCTGTTTCTGCGTCAATTGGTAGTAGCTCTGGACGAAGTGATCTCCTTCCGTGCATCCACCAAAATTCTGTAACCTAAAAGAAAAATACTTATTAATAAAATTAAAAGAAAGAAAATAAAAACTTTCTACTGATCTATAAGTTAAAATACTAGACAATCCCCGGCAATGGCGCCAAAAACTTGTTGTGCAATCTAGATGATCTAAACTAGACACAAATTAAAAACCTCGCAAGTGTACGAATCGTTTATAAAAGCGTAGCAATAGCAAGGGTCGATCCCACAGAGATTGTAGACTTTAACTTACTAATCAATAAAAAGACTAAGAATCATAAAAAGTTGTTTTAAAAGTCTAAAAGAAATAAAAAGATTAAAACTAAATTAAGAAGTGTTGAATCACAAATATTTATGAAGTAGTTGGGTTTAGATATCCACCAATAGTCAATAATGCTAAGTTACCTTCCGAACTTCTTCTTATTACTCATGTTTGTTCCCTTCAAGGGCATGGTATTTACTCCTTAAAGTACTGTTTCCCTAAGCCAAGAATTAGGCATGGTATCTACTCTAATTCGTTTCTTTCATTAAGTGTTTAGCATGGTATCTACTAAGTTGTACTTAAAGAAAACATAAGATCAGTCGAAACGAACAAACACTCATGGTTCTAGAAATTGGTATCAGATCTAGATCCCTTAAGTTGATTGAATCAAGAACCCCTCAAGATTCCCTTGTTACAGGTTATGGGCACGAGATACGGGTCGTCTCAATATGCTCATATAACAGATTCAGATAGATGGTAATGCAAACTTGATATTCTCAAGTTCTGTACATCAGTCGACTGGCTCTCACCTCAGTCGACTGCTCTCAGAACTTTGAGAACAATTTTGATTATCATAAATCTATATCAATTCAATCAGATTCAATCAATAAGTAAAATAGAAGAATTCAGAAGAATATAGCAC
Organism: Hemerocallis citrina; assembly: GCA_017893485.1. Classification (NCBI taxonomy): domain Eukaryota; kingdom Viridiplantae; phylum Streptophyta; class Magnoliopsida; order Asparagales; family Asphodelaceae; genus Hemerocallis; species Hemerocallis citrina. Next base: position 160,229,558 of record CM030360.1, on the reverse strand, counting down.
TACATAACTACGGCTTCAATCTACCCAACTATGAAATTAGTTCCACATAATAGTACTTTTATTAATCAACAAGTTTGAATACATGGTCAACATAAAAGAATAAGAAAGAGAAGGAATAAACTGATGTAGTTCGGCTAGATGGTCGGCTGGCTGTCACACAGTCGACCGGCCGTTCTTTCTTTAGTACTTGATCTCCTTTCTCCTCCTTCTATGTTGATGCTGATAAAGTGCTTCTTATTGATGGCTCTGGAACTTTGTGATTCGGTGATTCAGGATGCGTGCGGAAGAGAGTTCGAGCGTCTCCTTTCGCTTCTTTCTTGATTGGTATTTATAGAACAAGAGAAGAGAATTAGGGTTTGTACTTTTTGCAGAGAAGTCCTCTTCTGTTGTTATTTCTTTCCTTATCTTCATCAGCCGTTTATTTCTTTCTCTTTTTCTTCTTTCCTTCCTTATCTGCTCACCACGTGCTTCTTGCTTTGATTGTTTGAGAAGTTGTTATTCGCAGAAAACACCTGGGTTTGGATAACTTAATTTTGATTCGGATTTGGATGAGGATGCATCTGCTCTTATCTTCTGACTCGCCGCATACTAGTCGACTGGCTTGGGGAGCAGTCGACTGTGCCGAGCCTTGTCAAACTCTCTGCCCAGTCGCCTGGTTGAAGAGTCAGTCGACTGATCTCTGCTGTTCCCTGTATATCATCCTCTCAGTCTGTGTTAGTCTGGAATCTTCTTCGTTTTGCTGCTTTTGGTTGTTTCCTATGGAAAAAGAGAAAAGAAGCATAAATACCACATATAGAGCATTTAAATGTCTAATTGCCTTAAGATTATTGCTCCTAAAAGTGAATAATATTTGGTTCATCAGCTGGCTGCGGGAATGAAGTCCTTGGCCGAAGAGAAGGCAGAGAAGGAGGCCTTGGCGACGAAGATCAGGGCCGAGGTGGAGAAGGAGGCCGAGGCCAAGGCGAAGAAGCACATGTCCAAGAACATGGAGCTGTCTTATCAGAGGGCGCTCGACCATGTCCAAGAACGGGTCCCAGGCTTCGAGCGGGTAGGCTACCGACTATGGCCAGGGTCGCCTTCAGGTGGCGAGGAGGAGGGGGGCGAAGGCAAGGAGGACGAAGACCACGACGAGGAGGAGGAGACCGACCCTCCTGCGACGAACGCCCAGGTCGAGGGGAGGATCGAGGGGCCATCTAACGACGCGCCCGAGGTCGACGCGGCGACGCAGGTGGACCCCTGATCCCCTCGCAAATTCTTTGTAGTTTCTTATTTTGTTTTTTCCTTCAAAAGTGTAATGCCTTTTGCGGACTGGCCACCGCTTTTGACGATGAATGAAAAGTGATGTTTTGATTTTGGACTTCTGTCTAAGTGTTTGGTTCGGCCATTCAGTACTTCAATGTTGTCCATTTCTTATTTCAGATCGCCGAGCCTACTGCTATCTCCGCGGTGGCTCGGCGCCGTGCAGAGCTGTTTCAGCAGTCGCGGGAGGACCGTCTTGAGGGTGTGGTTCATCTGACAAGGAGGATACTTTACAACTTAGAGATTAGGCATAGTGAGGCGTTAGCCGAGCTGCACCACCTACGGATAGTCGAGGCCGAACTATCTGCGAAGGAGGAAGAGTTGGTTCTGGTCTCGGCCGAACGAGATGACTTTGCAAGGAAGGTAGAACAGTTGCAAAGGGTGACGGTCGACAAGAGCATCGAGGTGACCCACTTGCGACGCGTCATATCTGACAGTGCCGAATATCCTGGTTCGGCGAAACTTCCTCGATTCAAAGTGATTGTGAAGGACACACGTTGAAGGACCGGATCGTCGAACTGGAAGAGGAGGTTGCTCGGCTCAAACCTCCGCCGGTGAGGGCTAATGTCCGGAACACCTCGTGCACTCGCGAAGAGATTGAGCGAGGGATCACGTTTTATCAAGCCGCGAGCCGGACTCCTATCATAGGCAGGTCAGCAGCCGACGCCCAGAGCGGCGTAGCGGTGTCTTCAAGTGGTGCTTCGGTTGGAGCAACTGTCAGGGTCAGCGGCGAGGAGGCATCTCGATTCGTTGGTCTGGAGACGAGCTCGGAGGTCAAGAAGCGCTGACCCAAGGTATCGCTGAACCGGAGCGTACCCCTTCCTCGGAGGCAGTAAACGGGTCGTGTCTTGTTTTTGGATTTCCGAACTGTGTTTTGTTGTAATCTTTTTGTAGATTTATCCAAGTTATTAATAAAATTGGAGTTGATTTATCTGAACTGTTATCTGCTGGCTTCTTATTGTGCTGTAATCATGCTAGCTAGGGTAGGCTCGAAATGAATCGCGAGGCAAGTGTTTGCTTCGTCGAGCATCTTGACCTCGAAACTCACACTTTTGCCGCGATTCTGAGCCTTGCTCGGTGCCTTCAAGCGCGGCTCGGTTCGGCGGCTAAGGTACAACCATTTCGAAGATGCGGCCACGCGGCTTGATTAGGAATGTGGGCCCTCGGACGTCCGAGCGTGGTTCTGAAAAGATGGGATTAGTCCCCTAACAGCATTAATGGCACTCCGGGATCTGTGGGGGGCGTTTCGCCTTCGCAAAGGCGTTGAGAACGGTGCCCCTTAATTAATACGCGGCGCTCCAGCTCCCTAGGTGCGACTTTTGGACTCCCGAAGGTCATAATGACGGTCTGTTGGGGGAAGGCTATAAATCCCACACCCCCCTTGTAGTTTGTCATTGCAGTCTAGAGCTCTTGTGGCGTCGATGGCGTCTGCCCTTGGGCGGATTGCTAGTTTTGAAAAAACTTTCGCCTCGAGAGATTCGGAAGGGTGGTCATTCTACTACCTTGTTCTTTTCCCGTTCCTGACGTACCCGATGTGGGTGTCAGGGGCGGGGGAGGACAAGGCAGAAGAGTTGGCGACCGTAGTCCGGACCTGAGGGAGAGGCTCTTCGGGAGGAGAGGTGGTCGCTCTTCCACCATGGTCTTCTCCTGACTCTGACGGCTCCGAGGCGGGTGTCAGGGTCAGGGGAGATCATGGTGGATGAGGTGACGACCAAAGTCCGGAATCCGGGGGAGGTCCCCTAAAACCTTAATCCGAACTTTTAGAGACTAAGTTTTTGCTTCGTAATAGGTTGGCAGTGTTCATACGGCTCGTCGGCCGAGGTGATTGCGAAAGAAAGTTGATTCGGATTGCCTGTTGCTTAACGTTTGGGGCCGAGCGAGGTGAGGTGATCAGGGCCGTTGGATGGTGGCACGAATCTTGAGGCGGGTCTAGTTCCCAAGAAAACGTTATCTTGTCGTTTTGTGGACACGTGGCTGAATCAGATCCGTTGACCACACTCTAGCACACATTATGAGACGATCTGATGGTGGTTTCGCCTCGGAAGGTTTTTTCACCATATACGAGGGTCAGTACCTCGTCCGCCTGGCTCGATAGTCGTGGGGGCAGGTCAGAGTGGCCATCTAACCTCGGCCCGTTTGGGGACGAGTCGGTGAGGTAAAGTCGAGCCATAGGACCCCGACCATCGTTAGGTTAGCTTAAGGGTTGTGGGAGCAATTCTGAATGGTGAGCTACGTCTAGCTCGCTTAGGAGCGAACTTGCGAAGTAAAGTCGAGCCAAGTGTTGGACTCCGAACCATTCAACGGCTGTGGGAGCAATTCCGAACGGCGATCTACCTCCGGCTCGGCTTGGGGCGAGCCGGGGAGGTAAAGTCGAGCCGAGTGCTGGACTCCGAACCATCGTTAGATTAGTTTAAGGTTGTAGGAGCAATTCCGAATGGCGAGCTACTTTTAGCTCGCTTAGGAGCGAACTTGCGAAGTAGAGTCGAGCCAAGTGTTGGACTCCGAACCATTCAACGGCTGTGGGAGCAATTCCGAATGGCGATCTACCTCCGGCTCGGCTAGGGGCGAGCCGGGGTGGTAAAGTCGAGCCGAGTGCTGGACTCCGAACCATCGTTAGATTAGTTTAAGGTTGTGGGAGCAATTCCGAATGGCGAGCTACTTCTAGCTCGCTTAGGAGCGAACTTGCGAAGTAGAGTCGAGCCAAGTGTTGGACTACGAACCATTCAACGGCTGTGGGAGCAATTCCGAACGGCGATCTACCTCCGGCTCGGCTAGGGGCAAGCCGGGGAGGTAAAGTCGTGCCGAGTGCTGGACTCTAAACCATCGTTAGATTAGTTTAAGGTTGTGGGAGCAATTCCGAATGGCGAGCTACTTCTAGCTCGCTTAGGAGCGAACTTGCGAAGTAGAGTCAAGCCAAGTGTTGGACTCCGAACCATTCAACGGCTGTGGGAGCAATTCTGAATGGCGATCTACCTCCGGCTCGGCTAGGGGCAAATCGGGGAGGTAAAGTCGAGCCGAGTGCTGGACTCCGAACCATCGTTAGATTAGTTTAAGATTGTGGGAGCAATTCCGAATGGCAAGCTACTTCTACCTCGCTTAGGAGCGAACTTGCGAAGTAGAGTCGAGCCAAGTGTTGGACTCCGAACCATTCAACGGCTGTGGGATCAATTCCGAATGGCGATCTACCTCCGGCTCGGCTAGGGGCGAGCCGGGGAGGTAAAGTCGAGCCGAGTGCTGGACTCCGAACCATCGTTAGATTAGTTTAAGGTTGTGGGAGCAATTCCGAATGGCGAGCTACTTCTAGCTCGCTTAGGAGCGAACTTGCGAAGTAGAGTCAAGCCAAGTGTTGGACTCCGAACCATTCAACGGCTGTGGGAGCAATTCCGAACGGCGATCTACCTCCGGCTCGGCTAGGGGCGAGCCGGGGAGGTAAAGTCGTGCCGAGTGCTGGACTCCGAACCATTGTTAGATTAGTTTAAGGTTGTGGGAGCAATTCCGAATGGCGAGCTACTTCTAGCTCGCTTAGAAGCGAACTTGCGAAGTAGAGTCGAGCCAAGTGTTGGACTCCGAACCATTCAACGGCTGTGGGAGCAATTCCGAATGGCGATCTACCTCCGGCTCGGCTAGGGGCGAGCCGGGAAGGTAAAGTCGAGCCGAGTGCTGGACTCTGAACCATCGTTAGATTGGGGAGTTAAAAGCAGAGAGATGTAACAGTATCAAAAATATGAAAAAACTTTATTTATTAATATCCAATGATCGGCTGCTTCTAAAGTTGCTAGCCGTTATTACAATGAAAAATAAAGGAAAAATTACTACTAGTAACAGGAAGAGAATGGTTCGACATCTCGAGTTACTTAGAGAGGCGTCGTTGCTCTCTTTTGGTATTTCAAGAGATGGTCGGCATTCCAAGTCCTGGGAATCTCCCTGCCTTCGAGATCTTCTAGCTTGCATGCACCGGGGCGGATCGCTTTTGAGATCTTGTAGGGTCCCTCCCAATTCGGGGCCAATTTGCTTTTCTGTCCTGGGAACGAGATGGCCAATTTTCGGAGGACTAGGTCCCCTTCTTTGAGGTCCGTTGGGCGGACTCTTTTGTTGTATGCTAGCTCGATCCTCCTTCGGTAAGTTTGCTGGCGTATGGCAGCTCTCTCTCGGATTTCATCTATCAGATCTAGACTTGCTCTGAGCTCTCTAGCATTCTGCTCTTCTTCATAAGCTATCAGACGAGGAGAGGGTATCCCGACTTCTAGGGGGAGGATGATGGCCTCGGACCCATAGGTGAAATTAAACGGGCTCTCGCCTGTTGGGGTCCGCTTGGTGGTGCGGTAATTCCAGAGCACGTTAGGCAGCTGATCGACCCACAAGCCTTTGGAACACTTGTCTAACCTCTTCTTAATGCCCGAGAGGATCTGTCGGTTGGCATTTTCGGTCTGGCCATTCGACTGAGGATGGGAGACGGAGGAGAATCGGTGTTGTATGGCGAGGTCTTCACATAAAGCTCGGAAGGCAGCCCCGGTGAATTGCGTTCCGTTATCCGTAACTAGGACCCTGGGATCGCCAAACTGGCAGATCACACTTTTCCAAAAGAACTGAACGACCTTATGTTCGGTGATCGTGGCCAGGGGCTCGGCCTCTATCCATTTCGAGAAATAGTCGACTGCTACGACCAGGAACTTAAGCTGTCCGGGGGCTGGTGGAAACGGCCCTAGTAAATCCATCCCCCACATGGTGAAGGGGATCAGACTTGATAGGGAGGTGAGTGGTGCTTGTGGAAGGCGTCGGATGTCTGAATACTTCTGACAGGAGCTGCATTGCCGAACGTGTCGCTCAGCGTCCCGTAGGAGAGTGGGCCAAAAATACCCGTAGTTCAACACTTTGCGTGCTAGAGCCCTGGACCCAGAATGGGCCCCGCCGATGCCCTCGTGGAGTTCTTGCAGGGCGTAGTCGGCTTGCCCGGGGGAAAGGCACCTCAGGTAAGGCCGACTGTCCACCTGAGAGAAGGAGCGTTTATATAGGATGCCTTCGATTAATGTGTAACGTTCGGCTCGGGTTCTGACTCTTCTTGCTTCCTTCGGATCCTCGGGGAGGAGTCCGTCCCTTAAGAATTCGACGAGGGGTTTCATCCAATTGTCTTCGAGAAGGACAGGCAATGTTTCGACGGAGTCAGGTGCTTCGTCCTCTATGCTCGGCTTCAGGAGGACTTCTATCAATACGGTCTGCTCGAGACCTTGAAGGGAAGAGGTGGCCAATTTGGATAAGGTGTAGGCCTGAGCATTTTCTTCTCGGGGGATCCTTTGGATGAGGGCCTCTTCAAACAGCGCCATGAGGTTCTTGACCTTGGCTAAGTATCTGACCATCCTGTCATCGCGTGCTTCATATTCGCCGAGGACCTGATTGACGACTAGCTGAGAGTTGCTAAAGATTCGGAGGCATTGCGCCCCTGCATTCCGGGCCATTCCAAGGTCGGCTATTAGCGCCTCGTATTCGGCTTCGTTGTTCGAGGCTTTGAAGTTGATACGGAGGGAGTGTTGAAGGATGAAGTCATCTGGGCCTGCCAGAATGACCCCTGCCCCGCTTCCCTCATTGCACGAGGATCCGTCTACATAAACCGACCAGACAGGTGGTCCCTTCACTGCTGGGTTAGACTCGGGGATAGTGGTCTCAACTATGAATTCGGCTAGCGCCTGAGCCTTGATCGCGGTCCGAGGCTGATAAGTTATATCATGTTGGCTTAGCTCGATCGACCACTTCATAAGGCGACCGGAAGTCTCGGGCTTGTGGAGAACCTGTTTCAGCGGCTGGTCAGTAAGAACGACCACCGAATGGGACTGAAAGTAGGGGCGAAGCTTTCTCGCGGCCATCACCAGGGCATAGGCCACTTTCTCAATCTTCGGGTACTGGAGCTCGGCGTCCCGAAGCACTTTGCTGACATAGTAGATGGGCTTCTGAGCCCGGTCTTCTTCCCTCACTAAGACTGCACTGAGGGTCTGCTCGGAGGCTGCCAGGTAGAGGTAGAGGGGTTCGCCAGGGATCGGTTTACTAAGGAGAGGGGATTGACGAGGTAAGCCTTGAGCTGGTCGAAGGACTCCTGTTGCTGCTGTCCCCACTCAAATCCTTTAGCCCCCCTGAGGGCTTTGAAGAACGGGAGGCACTTCTCCCCGGACTTTGACAGAAAGCGCCCTATGGCGGCTAGGCGGCCAGTTAATCTCTGAACTTTTTTGACATTTCTTGGGGGGACCATGTCCAATATGGCCTTGATCTTCTCCGGGTTTGCTTCTATTCCTCGTTGGCTAACCATGAAGCCGAGGAACTTCCCTGATGAGACGCCGAACGCACACTTGTTCGGGTTAAGTCTCATATTGTGCTTTCTTAAAACGTCAAATGCTTCTTGGAGGTCAGCCACATGATCAGTGCCTCGGATGCTTTTCACAAGCATGTCATCAACGTACACTTCCATGTTCCGGCCGATCTGAGCCTGGAAAACCTTGTTGACGAGGCGCTGGTATGTTGCCCCTGAATTCTTTAGACCGAACGGCATGACTCTGTAGCAATAGAGCCCCTGGTCGGTCACGAACGAGGTCTTCGGGATATCCGGGGGGAACATTCTTATCTGATTGTAACCTGAGAAAGCATCCATGAAGCTGAGGAGCTCATGTCCCGAGGTTGCGTCAATCAGAGTGTCAATACTCTGCAGAGGGAAGGGATCTTTGGGGCAGGGCTTGTTGAGGTCGGTGAAATCAATACAAATCCTCCAAGTCCCGTTGGACTTCTTCACCATTACTACGTTTGACAACCAATCAGGGTAGTTTACCTCCTGTATGAATCGGGCCTTTAACAGCTTGTTTACCTCCTCTTTTATAGCAAGCTGACGCTCGGGGGCGAACTTGTGCCTCTTCTGCTGAACCGGTTTGGACCCCGGATCAACGCTCAGGCGGTGGACCAAGAGTTCTTCGGAGATACCGGGCATATCTGCAGCTGACCATGCGAAGAGGTCTTGATTGCTTCGGATGCATTTTACAATATCTGAGTATAGGGCAGACGGGAGGGTCTTGCTAACAAAGAACTTGTGGGTCGGCTCCTGCTCAGAGAAGAGGACCTCCTCCAATTCGTCCACCGGCTCGGAAGTCGGCCGAGCAGCATCTTGGGGGATTTCCAGTGTTTCTAAGGAGAGGACGGGTCCGAGGGTAGAGGTCATATAACACTTGCGGGCCTGCTCCTGATTGCCCCTTACTTCTCCTACTCCGGCCCGAGTGGGGAATTTCATTTTGAGATGATAGGCGGAAGGGACGGCTTCAAGGGCGGCCAGACCGGGCCGACCCAAAATGACATTGTAGGCTGCTGGGACATCTACGACCATGAAGTCCATCGACTCCGTTCGGGTAGTAGGAGTTTTGCCAGCGGTTACGTCGAGGGTAATCACCCCTTCAATAGTCACTGGCACTCCCATGAACCCGTGGAGCGTGTAACCGGCGGGCTTGAGTCTGTCCCGCGAGAGCTTTAGGCCTTTAAAAGCGTCGATGAAGAGGATGTTGACGGAGCTGCCGTTGTCTACTAAGATCCTCTCCACTTTGAAGTTGGCCATGTGGAGACTGATGACGAGTGCGTCACAATGAGGGGTTCGGACACCCTCAAGATCTTCGTCAGAGAAAGTGACGGGCACTCTGAGGCCTTTGGGAGGAGGGGTGGTTCGGACTGAGTTGACTTCTCTTATAAATGCTTTCCGAGAGGAGTTCGAGGAGCCCCCCATTGGACCCCCATGGATGAGGTGGAGGACTCGCTCTTCCTCAAAGTCTGGCGTCTCTTCTCGTTTCGGACGCTTGTTAGCCCCCCGAGGCTGGGAAGGAAGTTCGGCTCGGTCCTTTCTTACAAACTTCGTCAGCTGCCCCCTCTGGATAAGGGCTTCGATCTCGTTTTTCAGAGCACGGCAATCGTTGGTGTCATGCCCATGGTCCCGGTGATAACGGCACCATTTTTCTTTATCCCTCCTCTTGGCGGGGGTGTTCATCCTCGGAGCTGGAGGTAAGATTCCCTCCTTTTCGACTTCCATCAGAATAGTTGAGACGTTAGTGGTGAGGGGAGTGAACTTCTCGAATCTGGAGGGAGGTCGGTGTAGCGCCCCAAATTTCTAATATGAGAGCTTAGAAAATAAGTGGCGAAATCCCAGCAATCCACTTCAATAGAACAATAAACACCAACAACACCACTAAAATTTTTCTTTCTTTATTACAACAATTATTACAAATCACAGCGGAAGTCTAAACATCTCAACCCAAATATTTCTTTACATTTACAACTCAATAACCACACAATATGTCTTTACAAATTTTACACAAAACTAAATAGTCCAAATAGTCTCAAATGCAACATTAAGCATCCAACCTCCCACTCTAAGCAGTAACCTGCAACAAGTGAGGCTAGAGTTGAACCCTAACCCCCAAACTAAAGGGGTCAGCCATAAAAATGGTGTGAGTGGCGACTAATCAAAACAATAACATAAATGAACTTAGAACATAATATCCAACAAATAATAATCAAACACTAAAGTATGAAGTACAACAAAAGAATAAGGGGTGATACCAAAACCAAAAGCCAAGTGTGTGCCGAAAACAAGAAATCCAAATGCATAAAAGTGATTCAAGAAAACATCATGACTACATGCTGACAACGATGACTACTACGAGATGAAGATAAACTATGATAATTTGCCCATGCTTGATCATTCCGGAGATTGATCCCACATCACAGGTATTTTCCCTGGATAATTCAGGAGATCATCCCACATCTAAACATAGACTCATAATCACAAGAATACCCCAAAAGCGTCGCCTCGACTCCGATCATTCCGTAGTTCAATCCCGCATCTCAAGATAATTACTTGGATAATTCCGGAGAAATACCTCACATCTCAGGTTAACTACCTGGATAATTCCGGAGATAAATCACACATCTCAAGTTAACTACTTGGATAATTCAGGAGATTTAAATCCTACATCAAAAGCCACACTGAGGTGCATAACTCAAGTTCCCATTCGTCATGACACTACTAATGCCTGTCCTTATTAGTTTGGGTTACTGAACAAATCTCCTAGAGTAGCGTACCCTACCGGACTAAAAATCTAAATAACTGAAAATTCGCCTCAAAGGGCCTCAACAAAGGACTGAACAAATACCGGTATACTAGGGCCACGTACCTCTAGAGACTCAAAACAAATATCTGAACAAATTCCACTTAACAAGTGGCTCAACAAAATATTTCCAAAATCATGTTCTTAATTGAACATCTCAAAAACCAATACTTAACTGAACATCTTAAAATTAAACACTGAACAAATATCTCAACATCAAGTACTAAACAAATGTCTCAAAATCAAACACTAAACAAAATATCTCAAATCAAACACAAAGATCCTACCGGACCAGTCGACTGTACAATGGACCAGTCGACTGTCCAGAGGACATATCCCAACATTTTACGAAAATGATCTAAGGCATGTCCAGTCGACTTACCCAAGAAGTCAGTCGACTGCCCCGAAAGAACTGAACAAAACCACAAGCAGAGGGTCAGTCGACTGACCACAGTCTAGGTCGACCGTCCCGAACAAATCTCAAGACTCAAAAGTACACTGTAAGCTCGTACCAGTCGACTGCACATCAGATCAGTCGACTGACGGCTACAGATCTGAACACAAAATCATCTTGAAGTTTTCTAAAGAATTACTGATCATAAAGTTAATTTATATTCGGGCAAATGAACAATTCTCAACAATCTCTATCATGGTTACATTACTCAATCAATCAATTTCTCCAATCTCATATTCTCATGATCTAAATTCTCAATTCTCCCATTAGGGTTTTCTCAACCTAACTAAATGTCTTCCTCAACACATAATCAAAATTGGCTTGCAATCACTAGATCCAGATGTTTAATATCCAAGTTTAACATAATCAGTTCTAAATTTGCTTTCTAACAACATGATCTCATAAATCAACATATCCTCAACAAATCTAAATCTTTTCTCATCATGGTCCAAATATCAAATAAAAGTTCTCATCATCCATATCGAATTAAAGATCCATGTCCTACATACAATGGGACTAACAAAGAATGGTATAATGATCACAAACAAACATAACAAGATCTCACGTCATCTTCCAATCAAAACAAACAAAACAAAGCAAAACAAACAAACCAACTCACCTGATTTGAAGAAAATCCACAAACTTTCTCCTTGCTAGATCCAAGAATTCTCCTCTTGTTCCTCAAAGAAATCTCAATATTCTAAATATTGTGAATGACGGCTGGGAAAGGGATTTCCCTTATATATGCCGGATTAAAATATTAGGGTTTTCACCCAATTTGCAAAATAATCCTTTTAAGAGTACATCTTACATATATAATTGTATCCTTGAAAACTAAATCAAATATAATTTAAATTAGGGTCTAATAGAAAAATATATTTCTAAACTTCAACAAATACTGATCGGAATGCCCAGAAATTATAATTTGCATTTTAACCCTTGAAATTGTCAATTTTGCAAATAAGTCCTTCTTTTCTCAAAAATTGCAAATACGCATAATTAATTTCAGAAAAATCTGGAAAAATACTAAATAATTCTCAAATAATAAATAACGATTTTTCATAAAGAAAACTTAATTTTCCAAACTTCTAAAAAGTCATTTGCACGTGTTTTGCACGTGTACCAAAGAATAAATTTCTTAGAAAGCATTTATTAAATCCTCAAAAATCATTTAAATTCATTTTCAAATAATTAAAATAATATTTGAAAATACGGGGTTCTACATCACTCCCTCCTTAGAAGAGTTCTGTCCTCAGAACTACTACTAATGAGTTCAAACACATACCAATCAAAAGGAAACAATACTTCATAAATAGATCATCACCCAAACAATTTCATATAACATCACAATCAAAATAAAGGAATACATCATTTGTCAATCGACAATACAATCATCCAAAGAATTCCATTCACATACAAGAAGTACATTCATACAAACAATTCAGGAAAATCCTTCAGCATGCGATCCTCTGGCTCCCAAGTAGCCTCCTCGAACTGCTGATTCCTCCACAATACCTTGACCATAGGTATCACCTTGCTCCTAAGGACTTTCTCCCTACGATCAACGATCTCAACAGGCTGTTCCTTGTAACTCAGGTTCACCTGTAGATCTTCGGGAACTTCCACCAACTGGTGCCTCTGATCGGCCACATACTTCCTCAGTAGCGACACATGAAACACGTCATGTACTTGTGCTAACTCCTCTGGAAGTTTCAATCTGTAAGCTGTCTTGCCAATCCTCTCCTCGATCTTGTACGGACCAATATACCTCGGCGCCAACTTGCCACCCTTACCAAATCTGATTACTCCTTTGGTCGGAGAAACCTTGAGAAAAACTGAATCCCCAACCTCAAATTCCAAATCTCTCCGTCGAGTGTCAGCATAACTCTTCTGCCGACTCTGAGCTTCAACTAACCTCTTGCGAATCAGCTCAATCTGCTCTGACGTCTGCTGTACGATCTCAGGACCATACATCTGTCTCTCGCCAACCTCATACCAACATACAGGTGTCCTGCACCTCCTGCCGTATAAAGCCTCATACGGTGCCATCCCAATACTTGCATGGTAACTATTGTTATAGGCAAACTCAACCAATGCCAAGTATCTCTCCCAACTACCACCAAAGTCCATAACACAAGCTCTCAACATATCTTCCAGTACTCGATTCACCCTCTCCGTCTGACCATCTGTCTGCAGATGAAATGCCGTACTGAAATCAGTCCTGGTGCCCAAAGCTGCTTGTAGGCTCTTCCAAAACCTCGAAGTAAACCTTGCATCTCTGTCAGACACAATCGAAACAGGAACTCCATGAAGTCTCACAATCTCTCCAATGTACAACTCAGCCAATTTCTCCATCGACCAAGAAATCTTCATGGCTAGAAAATGTGCCGACTTAGTCAATCGGTCCACAACAACCCAAATCGAGTCATTTCCCTTCGAACTCCTCGGCAAACCCGTGATAAAGTCCATGCTGATATTCTCCCACTTCCACTCCGGAATGGGTAAAGGCTGCAACAAACCTCCAGGTCTCTGATTCTCTGCCTTGATCTGCTGACAAGTCAGACACCTTGCCACAAAATCTGCTACATCTCGCTTCATGCCAGACCACCAAAAATGCGGTTTGATATCCCTGTACATCTTCGTACTTCCAGGATGAACTGACAATAAGGTACTGTGTGCTTCCTGCAAGATACTCTCCCTCAACTCTGCGTCATCTGGAACACACAACCTCTCACCCAACCAAAGAACTCCATCTTGGACACGAAATTCTGATAACTTGCCCTCAGCAACCTGCTGCAACATCTTCTGGATCTCTGAATCTGATCTCTGACCTTCCACAATCTTCTCTCTCAAAGACGGCTGCAGCCTCAACTGAGCCAAAGATGCCCCTAAACCTCGCAGTACAACCTCGATACCTGCCTGATCGATCTCTGCTGCCAACTCTCTTCGAGTAGTGATCAACCTTGCCAAACTACCCTTTCTGCTAAGTCCATCAGCCACTACATTCGCCTTGCCTGGATGATACTTGATCTCTGGACGAATGTCTTCCAATACCTCCAACCATCTTCTCTGACGAAGATTCAAATCCCTCTGCTGATAGATATACTTCAGGCTCTTGTGGTCCGTGAATATGCTAACCTTCTCACCATAGACATAATGCCTCCATAGCTTCAAGGCATAAATGATAGCTGCTAACTCCAAGTCGTGCGTCGGATAATTCTTCTCATGCGGACGCAACTGCCTCGAACCATAAGCAATGACCTTGCCCTCCTGCATCAACACACATCCCAAACCTCTGAGAGATGCATCGCTGTAGATATCATAATCTTTTCCAGCTTGCGGCAATGCTAGTATGGGTGCGGTAGTCAACCTTTCCTTTAACTCAAGGAAACTCTCCTCGCACTTATCTGTCCATACAAACGCCACACTCTTCCGGGTCAAACCTGTCAATGGAATAGCAATCTGAGAATACCCCTGAATAAACCTCCTGTAGTAACCAGCTAATCCCAAGAAGCTTCTCACTTCCTTCACTGACGTCTGCCTGGGCCAATCCCTTACTGCTTCCACTTTCTGAGGATCAGTAGCCACTCCCTCCTTAGAAAGAATGTGACCAAGAAAAGCTACCTCAGATTTCCAAAATTCACACTTCGACAATTTGGCATACAAGCTGTGCTCTTGCAATGTCTGTAATACCGCTGTCAAGTGCTTAGAATGATCCTCCTCCGACTTCGAATATACCAAGATATCATCGATGAAGACCACCACGAAGGAATCAATGAATGGCCTCAACACCCGATTCATCATGTCCATGAAAACTGCTGGCGCATTCGTCAACCCGAATGGCATCACCAAAAATTCATACAACCCATGACGAGTCCTGAACGCTGTCTTACTCACATCTTCCTCTTTGACTCGTACCTGATGATACCCTGACCTCAGATCAATCTTCGAAAACACCGCTGCTCCTCGAAGCCTGTCGAACAAATCGTCAATCCGCGGCAATGGATACTTGTTCTGAATAGTCACCCTATTCAACTCCCTGTAGTCAATGCACATTCTCATTGACCCATCCTTCTTCTTAACCAACAACACTGGCGCTCCCCACGGAGATGAACTCGGTCTGATAAGTCCCTTGCTCAAAAGCTCTTCAATCTGCTTCTTCACTTCATCCTGCTCTACAGGTGCCATCCTGTACGGAGCCTTGGAAATCGGCGCACTCCCCGGCTGAACATTGATGCAAAACTCCACATCTCTCTGCGGCGGTAATCCTGGAAAATCATCCAAGAACACCTGAGGAAACCTTCGAACCACCGGAATGCCCTGGACTTCATCTGCAATAGACTTCTTAGATACCATTGCAGCCACCTGCGGGATCTTCTTCTTCCCTTGAAAAGTTACTGCGGGTCCACCTGGTGCTTTCACCAACACCTCCTTCTGCTTGCAATCAATTGTGGCATCATAAATAGCCATCCAATCGATGCCCACTATGACATCCACTCCCAACACTTGTAGCTCGATCAAGTCGATGTCGAACATCCTTCCACCAATCTCGATATCACAGCCCTCGTAATATCGATCCGCTACTAGCTCTTCACCTGACGGCGTTGCCACCGACAAAACTCTGCCTGGAAACAATTTAGGTTCCAAACCTAAGCCCTTTGCAAAATTTGGCGATACAAATGTATGCGATGAACCAGTGTCAAACAAAACCTTTGCTTTTATTCCATTTATTAAAACAACCCCTGTTACAATAAGAATGATACTCAATCTTAAATTATTCTGAAAGAAAAGCTTTTATTCATTACACTGACTCAAAATGAAAGAAATCAAAATTCCTGCATACCCTGAATTACATCTTCCGAGTTTCTCGCATCCTCCTCGGTCAATGCAAATACTCGCCCTTGCCTCTTCGGGAACTTGCTTCCACCCGAATCATCTTTCTTCAGTTGTGGACAATGGGGCTTTGAGTGTCCAGTCTGCCCACACTGAGAACAAACATGCTCTGCCAACTTCGGACATGCTGACCTGTAATGTCCTACTTCCTTGCAGTAGTAGCAGGTCACTCCCTGAGCTCCAGATGCTTTCTGCACCGGCCCACTGAACTTCGCCTGCTTCGCGGGGAATCCCTTCCCACTCTGGCCTGATGCTGGCCTCTTGTTCCGGTTCCAAGAATCCTGCTTCTTCTGAAACAAGTCCATATCCTCTTCAGTCATCGCTGCTCTTCTGACCAGCTTCTCGAATCTTCGGATGCCCAACGGAACCATCCTTGACCTCAAGTTCGGCCTCAAGCCCTGCTCAAACTTTTTGGCCTTCTTTGCTTCATCCATGACCAATTCTGGTGCAAACCTCGAAAGTTGAGCGAACTTCGTCTCATACTCCCGAACAGTCATGCTCCCCTGCTGAAGGTTCATGAACTCAGTCGCCTTCTTCTCCTGAACATCAAGAGGAAAGAAGCGATCTCTGAACTCCTCCAGAAAACCTTCCCATGTCAGCTGCTGATCTCCCAAGTTCCTCTTCAATGACTCCCACCATACACCAGCATCTTTCTCCAGCTGCATCGAAGCCAACTTCACCTTGCTAGCTTCAGGAGTCTCTGACACTTCGAAGATCGTCTGCATCTTCCGAATCCAATCGTCTGCTGCTGTTGGATCAGCTTGCCCCTCAAAGACTGGCGGCCTCATCCTCTTAAAGGATTCAATCTGCTTGATGGGGTCGGCATTCACCAATCCATGCCCAGCTCCATGATTGGGCGGCGGATTCTGCTGCTGCGCTTGCTGCTGCGCCACATTGAGTGCCATCAGCGTATTCAACGTCTGATAAACCTTAACAAACTCAGCTTCAAGGTCGATCCCATTACCTCGGGAACTACCAGAACCATCCTCATTGTTGCCACCATTTCTACCTCTGGGTGCAACCATTTTGAATACTGCAAAACGAGAGTAAAGTTAGAACAACACACTCACAATTTAAACTCATACCAATGTCCTATGGCAAAGTCAAACCATAATTTCAAACCAAACATCATATTTTAAATTCTATGTGATACTCACACTCAGATGTCCACACCTAGGTACTCACTCTCTAGTGTCCACACCTAGGTTGGTTGTCATACTAAGTCTATTATTACATTGAAGCGGAGCTCTGATACCAATCTCTGTAGCGCCCCAAATTTCTAATATGAGAGCTTAGAAAATAAGTGGCGAAATCCCAGCAATCCACTTCAATAGAACTAAACACCAACAACACCACTAAAATTTTTCTTTCTTTATTACAACAATTATTACAAATCACAGCGGAAGTCTAAACATCTCAACCCAAATATTTCTTTACATTTACAACTCAATAACCACACAATATGTCTTTACAAATTTTACACAAAACTAAATAGTCCAAATAGTCTCAAATGCAACATTAAGCATCCAACCTCCCACTCTAAGCAGTAACCTGCAACAAGTGAGGCTAGAGTTGAACCCTAATCCCCAAACTAAAGGGGTCAGCCATAAAAATGGTGTGAGTGGCGACTAATCAAAACAATAACATAAATGAACTTAGAACATAATATCCAACAAATAATAATCAAACACTAAAGTATGAAGTACAACAAAAGAATAAGGGGTGATACCAAAACCAAAAGCCAAGTGTGTGCCGAAAACAAGAAATCCAAATGCATAAAAGTGATTCAAGAAAACATCATGACTACATGCTGACAACGATGACTACTACGAGATGAAGATAAACTATGATAATTTGCCCATGCTTGATCATTCCGGAGATTGATCCCACATCACAGGTATTTTCCCTGGATAATTCAGGAGATCATCCCACATCTAAACATAGACTCATAATCACAAGAATACCCCAAAAGCGTCGCCTCGACTCCGATCATTCCGTAGTTCAATCCCGCATCTCAAGATAATTACTTGGATAATTCCGGAGAAATACCTCACATCTCAGGTTAACTACCTGGATAATTCCGGAGATAAATCACACATCTCAAGTTAACTACTTGGATAATTCAGGAGATTTAAATCCTACATCAAAAGCCACACTGAGGTGCATAACTCAAGTTCCCATTCGTCATGACACTACTAATGCCTGTCCTTATTAGTTTGGGTTACTGAACAAATCTCCTAGAGTAGCGTACCCTACCGGACTAAAAATCTAAATAACTGAAAATTCGCCTCAAAGGGCCTCAACAAAGGACTGAACAAATACCGGTATACTAGGGCCACGTACCTCTAGAGACTCAAAACAAATATCTGAACAAATTCCACTTAACAAGTGGCTCAACAAAATATTTCCAAAATCATGTTCTTAATTGAACATCTCAAAAACCAATACTTAACTGAACATCTTAAAATTAAACACTGAACAAATATCTCAACATCAAGTACTAAACAAATGTCTCAAAATCAAACACTAAACAAAATATCTCAAATCAAACACAAAGATCCTACCGGACCAGTCGACTGTACAATGGACCAGTCGACTGTCCAGAGGACATATCCCACCATTTTACGAAAATGATCTAAGGCATGTCCAGTCGACTTACCCAAGAAGTCAGTCGACTGCCCCGAAAGAACTGAACAAAACCACAAGCAGAGGGTCAGTCGACTGACCACAGTCTAGGTCGACCGTCCCGAACAAATCTCAAGACTCAAAAGTACACTGTAAGCTCGTACCAGTCGACTGCACATCAGATCAGTCGACTGACGGCTACAGATCTGAACACAAAATCATCTTGAAGTTTTCTAAAGAATTACTGATCATAAAGTTAATTTATATTCGGGCAAATGAACAATTCTCAACAATCTCTATCATGGTTACATTACTCAATCAATCAATTTCTCCAATCTCATATTCTCATGATCTAAATTCTCAATTCTCCCATTAGGGTTTTCTCAACCTAACTAAATGTCTTCCTCAACACATAATCAAAATTGGCTTGCAATCACTAGATCCAGATGTTTAATATCCAAGTTTAACATAATCAGTTCTAAATTTGCTTTCTAACAACATGATCTCATAAATCAACATATCCTCAACAAATCTAAATCTTTTCTCATCATGGTCCAAATATCAAATAAAAGTTCTCATCATCCATATCGAATTAAAGATCCATGTCCTACATACAATGGGACTAACAAAGAATGGTATAATGATCACAAACAAACATAACAAGATCTCACGTCATCTTCCAATCAAAACAAACAAAACAAAGCAAAACAAACAAACCAACTCACCTGATTTGAAGAAAATCCACAAACTTTCTCCTTGCTAGATCCAAGAATTCTCCTCTTGTTCCTCAAAGAAATCTCAATATTCTAAATATTGTGAATGACGGCTGGGAAAGGGATTTCCCTTATATATGCCGGATTAAAATATTAGGGTTTTCACCCAATTTGCAAAATAATCCTTTTAAGAGTACATCTTACATATATAATTGTATCCTTGAAAACTAAATCAAATATAATTTAAATTAGGGTCTAATAGAAAAATATATTTCTAAACTTCAACAAATACTGATCGGAATGCCCAGAAATTATAATTTGCATTTTAACCCTTGAAATTGTCAATTTTGCAAATAAGTCCTTCTTTTCTCAAAAATTGCAAATACGCATAATTAATTTCAGAAAAATCTGGAAAAATACTAAATAATTCTCAAATAATAAATAACGATTTTTCATAAAGAAAAATTAATTTTCCAAACTTCTAAAAAGTCATTTGCACGTGTTTTGCACGTGTACCAAAGAATAAATTTCTTAGAAAGCATTTATTAAATCCTCAAAAATCATTTAAATTCATTTTCAAATAATTAAAATAATATTTGAAAATACGGGGTTCTACAGTCGGCGCTGGCCGGCATCATCCTTCTGGAGCTTCTTAGCCCCTTCTTCTTCTGTTCCTTTTCTCTTAAACCCGGAGGAAGACCCCTCCCAGTTGGGTTGATGCTCGGCCTCTTCGGCCCGGATGTACTTTTCGCTGCGAAGGAGAAGGTCGGAAAAGTTCTGTGGAGGCTTCTTGGCGAGGGAGGAGCGGAGGTTGGAATTGAGGACATTAGATTGAAATGCTGCCGTAGCGACCGACTGGTCGAGGGATGCTATGGTCCTGGCTTCAGCTGTGAACCTCTTCACATAGTCTCTCAGTTTCTCCCCCTTCTTTTGGTGGAGGTACAATAGGGAGATGCTGGTTTTCTCAGCTCTACGGCTGCTTACGAAATGTGTGACGAAGAGGGTTTCAAACTGCTCAAAAGAGAATATTGAGGAGGGGGAAAGGCGAGAATACCACTCTCGAGCTGGTCCCTTGAGAGTTGCGGGGAAGGTTTTGCAGAGGAGGGCATCGGAAGCTTGATGGAGGAGCATCAAAGTCTTAAAGCTTTCGATGTGATCAACTGGATCGGTCTCCCCGGTGTAAGTCTCAAATTGGGGAGGTTTGAAACCGAACGGCACAGGTGCATCTACTATGGTTCGGGAGAAAGGGGGTCGGCTAGGACGTAGGGTCCTCCCCCTAAGCTCCTCTTCTCGGTCTATCTGGCCCAGGCACCTCTCTACTTCATGAAGACGACGGTACATGGGGTCATCCCTTCGACGGTAATCAGCCGAGCCCCTAGACTCGTCTTCGTATGAGGGAGAGCGAGGGCTACGGCGATGGTAACTTCGGGAGCGACGAGGACTTGGGGTACGCCAGGATTTGCTAGGAGCAGGACGAGGAGAGGGAGACCGCCGGCGAGGGCTTCGGACCGGGGGAGGAGATGGAGGCTTGGGTGCAATGGTGTTGGGACGGAGGTTGAGAGCTTGTAGGACGGTCGCTTGGAACTGCTGGAACTCGGCACGTGTGATGGGTGCCTCATTGTTCCTAGGCTGTTGCCGACCTGCGGGGGAGTGTGGCCTTCTTCGGTAGTGCTCGAGGGATTCTTTCTGACCTCTTCGGTTAGGAGACCTTCTATACTCCTGGTGGCGAGGGTACCGCTCGTCCGGATGGTGTTGGCAGGATGTTCCCTCTCGGGCCCGCTTCTCATCCAGGTGGCGGCGAAGGTCATCATCGTTCTGGCGGTTGAGGGCTGTATTATGGCGACCAGAGGCTCGGGGATGATGGGAGGCCATAGAGTCCGTAGAGGCATTGTGGATGGAGACGTGCTCTTGGTGAAGAGGCTGTTTTTGAGGGTTAGGACCCTTCGAGGGTGGCTAATTAGGAGGAGGAAGGTCTTGTTGGAGCGGGTCTTCCGCGGTAGGGGGAAGTTGCCCTTGTTGCTGAGCTGGATTAGGGAGGACTTCTTGCTGCTGATCAGGGTTGGGTCCTCGGTTGGACCCCCTTGATCTGACTTTCCTAGGAGACATGGCTGGAGGAGATCTGTTCACCAGGAAGAGGAGACTTGGGGAAACTGGTGTGGGGGCAAACAGATAGTATTTGTGGATTCTTGGGGAAACTGAATAGTAAACCTGTGTACCTGTTCCGTCGGGCTTCGATCGTCGATCCCGCCGTAGACCTGCAAAAAGTGCGAGACACCGGGGTTGTTCCCGGCGACGCACCCTCCGACGCTCAAGTCAGTAATCTGAAAGGCTATGAAAGAGCGCAAAAACTGGTGAAAGATTGATTACCTCTTAATGGAGATGGATGGGGGGTATTTATAGGCGTCTCCGGGAACAGATTAGGCATGTAATTCCTGTGTATAGATAAGGAATGTAATCCCTAATCCCCAGTAAAGGGATAGATATGAATCAGGGTCGTTGATTAATATGAATCAGAAACCCTAATTCTATTCTGCTGGACCGGGCTTGTTGCGGGTTGAAACCCGCACCCAGTTGAGGTGGATCCGTTCGCGGGTTATCGGATCTGTGAGAAGGAGACCCAGTACCCACTTCAGACCCGTTTGCAGGTGAAATTACTATTTTACCCCTGGACTTCAGGATTTGTGCCCAATTTGGACGGTCTCGATTAAACCCCTATTTTTAGCCATATCATTATCTATATTTACTTGTTTTGTAGAATTAGTTTTAGAACATACATTAGAATTAATTTTTAGGACATAGACTAGAATTATTTTTTTCTATCCAAACATACATACGCTAGTTTCCTATATTATATGGCCTGTAACCAATCATATGGTAGACATAGTTGCAAGAGTCCACTAGTAGGAGTCACATTCCTTCCATTTCAATTCCATATGTAGATAATGAAGAAACATTTATGAATTATGATAGTATTCCCGATTTTCATAAAACACACACGGATCATGTAATAGTAGAAGACATAGAACCACAACAATCGGATCAAGCCCCTTCTCAATCCTGTAAAATACGAGGAACACTTCCGAAGTACACCAATATTTCAATTTTGTCCATTCACAAAATGATAAGAGTGTAGGATTAAAAATTTGTAAGAAGTGTCAAACACCCTATAAGTTTAAAATAGGGCCGGGAACGAGTACACTTCAACATCACCTAAAATAGATGTCAACTCAAAATTTCTAAGGACAATCTCACACAACAAGAAATACACCTTAGGACCAATCAATTAGATATTCATAACTATGATCACGATATCTTTCGTAGGAAAATGACTAAGTTAGTAATTAGGGATGAATTACCTTATTCGTTCGGTGAAAGTAAGAATGTAGAAACTTTTGCACAAACATAAAAAAGTTGCTAGGAATATAGTTAAGGGAGATTGTAAATTAGTTTACAATGAGGCTAAGAATTTTTTAGTAGCAACACTAACATCACTAAACACTGGAGTTACTTTGACACTGGATGGGTGGGTAGGAGACTAGGAGTGAACGGTGTACCAATGATGTGTGTAACTTGTTATTGGATAGATTCCGATTGGTTACTTCAAAGAGGATAATATCATTCAGATTTGTTAGGTACCCACATAAGGGTAAAATAATTGCCACAGATATCATGGATGCATGTAATAATTTTGGTATTTTTGATAAAGTTTTTGTTATTGGTTTTGATAACACCTCTAATAATACTAAGACAATCACTAGTTTTAAAATTACTTTAAATTCTATAGATACGTATATTTTTCATATTGAATGTGCTTGTCATATTTAAATCTTTATGTACAAGACGCACTAAAATACAGACATAATAAAATTGAGGCAATAAGAGATTGTATTCATTTTATTACTTAAGTGGTCCAATATGTCAATCTTTTCATGATTGGTGTCAACTTAGGGGAACTGTATTTAAACATTTTCCTAAAGATGTTAGACATCGTTGAAATTCTACTTATGATTTATTAGGTGTAGTTCTTCATTATTGTATTAATCTAAAAGAATTTTGTGTTGCAATAGGTATGCAAGATTGTATATTAGATGATGATTTTTGGTTTTTTGTTGATAGTATGTATAAATTTTTATAACCTTTTAATGATGATACTTTACAATTTCAAAAAATATATATAAATCTACATATAGTGGTATTCTTGCAATTGTCTCTATGATGACAACAATTAGAGATTTGATAATGATCATCATATTAGAACAATGGTTTATGCCGCTTATCTAAGTTTTTAAAAATATTTTCATCCACTACCTATGTTATATTGTGTTGCTAGTGTAATAAATCTCATGATTATGTTAGATGGCACAAAAAATTTAATTGAGATTTTTTATTCATATGCGCCACATGATGAAATAGTTGATTTTGATTATGTTTTTTTCACTTCACAATCTGAGGTTGTTTTGAATAATTTATATGGTATCTATGATAGGCTTTTTTTAAAATCTAATACTACACAAACACAAAATGTTAGCTATTCTTTTTCTTCTATATTGTCAAAGTGAAAATGGTCTTCCAAGTAGTGCTGTTATAAATCTCATGAAATAAAAAAAAACCAAGAACAAATTCACCAAATGAGTTGAATTTTTATAATGTACAACCACTCATCGATGATGTAGTAGTTGTCTTAAAATTTTGGAAAACCAATAAATGTATTCTTTCTATTCTTTCTCGTATTGCTAAAGATTTGCTAACTATACCAATGTTAACTATTGCATCGGAAAATATTTTTTTTCTCTTGGTGGTAGGATAATGAGCCCGAACAGAAATCGCTTGACATCAAAAAATTTGGAGATTCTAGTTTGCGCGGAAGGTTGGATGAAAGCGGAAGAGAGGACCCAAGATTTACTAGATGCACAAAACCAATAAACGAGTAGCGACAATTGAAGATCTACTAGAAGTTCACATTTTGTCATGCATTGTAAATAATTGGAAAATTTAAGGAAATGAAATTCTATATTTAGATTAAGTAGAAGTGCACGACAATAGTCCAATGTCTTCTCTTCAATCTTAATAGAGGCCATATCGATATCTAAGTATAAATATTCATCTCATATTGTAATTTGATAAGATTTGTATTAAAAGTTATTTATCAATTTGATTATATTTTAAATTTTGTAATTCATTAAATCAATTTATATATAATTATCTCTTTTGTATATATACTAGGTTTGCCGGTTGACACGTGCCTACGGCACATGTAACACCCCGATAATTTTCAAAGTATAATATATGTATATATAATATATATATATATTCAAAAGAAAAGTATAAAGTAGCTGTTGAATGCATAACATATGCATGGATATGCATGAAATGGTGCTGTTGAATTGATAATAATGCATGGATTAAATATGTTAAAGTAATTGATGGTATTATTAAGAGGGGGCCCACGTGAATATGGTAACAGCATGAGATGCTATTGCTATTGCCTTGACTTCAGTCAAAAAGTCACAAAGGTGCAGATGAAAATGTCCCATATCGGTTAAATACACTAATAAAATAATATATAAATAGTATTAGCCAAGGATCAAGAGTCACCTAATCGGTTAACCAACTTTTGAGAGGCAGCCTGTGGTGGGCAGTTGTACTACATATTATCTAATTTGTCTTATAAATTGTATAAATTGTCTGAGCTAGGGGTAGGGGCGTTACAAATGGTATCAGAGCCGACTTTCGACACCGAGTGTGGGTAAGAGTGGGTGAGATGTATGCCTGAGAGGGAGCGGGGTTGTGGCCAGGACGCCCGGTAAATCCACGGAGGTGGGCTAGGGGTCTGGACAACACGCAGAATCAGGGTACTCCACTCCACATCTGTGAGAAAGTAGATCCTGCACTAGTTGTGCATGCCCGTGCTCAGCGATATAATTTTCAAAGTATAATATATGTATATATAATATATATATATTCAAAAGAAAAGTATAAAGTAGCTGTTGAATGCATAACATATGCATGGATATGCATGAAATGGTGCTGTTGAATTGATAATAATGCATGGATTAAATATGTTAAAGTAATTGATGGTATTATTAAGAGGGGGCCCACGTGAATATGGTAGTAGCATGAGATGCTATTGCTATTGCCTTGACTTCAGTCAAAAAGTCACAAAGGTGTAGATGAAAATGTCCCATATCGGTTAAATACACTAATAAAATGATATATAAATAGTATTATCCAAGGATCAAGAGTCACCTAATCGGTTAACCAACTTTTGAGAGGCAGCCTGTGGTGGGCAGTTGTACTACATATTATCTAATTTGTCTTATAAATTGTATAAATTGTCTGAGCTAGGGGCAGGGGCGTTACAGCACATCTTCGGAACGGTGCACCTGGTTTAATTATATAAAATAGTTTTGGATGTCCAGCAAATTAATTGAAGTAGCATACATATTATATGAGAAAGCAGTATATCTACTTTTAAGCTCAACCATCGCTTTCTTGATCATTAGCTTGAACTTACCTGAAATGCATATAGTTTGTTGGAAACACTACATAGAGTTTTTTTTTTAACTTCAACATCACTTTTAGATGCTTGTAATAGTTATGCAAGGAGATTATCATATAAGTTTTATAGAGCTTACTCTAATTCCATAACCACTATGAGCATGTCTAATTACAATGGTAACACAAGTGCATGAAGGTATCTACAATATCAATAATCTAAACATTTGTTTGTCCGAGACTCAGTTTGCAATTGAAATACCTCTTATTATTATTTCAACCAAAATGAAATACATGAAGTTCTCAAAACTCTAATCCAAGCTAATCATTTCTTTTATCTCCACTTTGTCTCTCCATTGCACCTTTATTATTATTTTTTTTTATAAAAAATAACAAATTTACTTTAGATGTCTTTCTTGAGTGAAAAGTTTGCACCCTTCACTGGTAAACTTCAGTCATCCCAATCCTATATATCAAAACATACACTAAAAGTTCTTATATGTTATGTTATCCATGATTACTAATAACTAGTGAAGGGAACACTTTACGATATTATTTTCTCTTGTAGTAAAGAAATTAATGTTTCATATTTGAAAAGTTATTTTAGGTTGGTAGTCAGCTTACCTGTCCTACTATGGTTTGGAAGCAAAAATTGAGACAACCAAATAATCCATTTCTCACTTGCGTACACCTTAAATCAAAACCAATAAAAAAGTCATCAAATAAATCACCAAATTAAAATTTTTTAAACTCAAAAATAAAACAATCATACATCTCTCAACTTAAATTCCATGCATACACAAAATTCGAGTCAACAAAAAACTAATTCCCTGCACACAAAAAATTAAAATTTAGAATAAGAATTCGGTTAATGAGATGAAATTAGAGTCGCCGCATTGCATATAGAAGCTCTCGATTCGGTGGAGGGGAGTCGCCGATATGGAGTCGCTTGATATTCGCGCTTGATATGGTGGGGGGAGCCGCCGATACGGAATCAGCAGCGGATCAGATATCGGCGACGACATCTTGATTGGGTTCGACATTGGATTTGGATTTGCTTTGAGATTTTCAAAATTTCAAAAATTTAAAATTTTCAAATTTTCAAATTTTCATTTTTTTTATAAAATTTTTTAATTTATTTAATTTTCAAAATTTCTAAAATTTCAAACATTTTAAAGAATTTTAAAATTTTAAATTCTTTAAAATTTTTAAATATTTTTTAAAAATTATAATTTTTAAATAATTTTTTATAAGTTTTTTATTTTTTTGAATTATTTTTAAAGTTTTTAAATTTTTAATTTTTTTAGTTTTTAATTTTTTAAAAAATTTTTAAAATTTTTATTTTGTTAATATTTTGAATAGAAGAGAGTGAGAGAGAAATAATTGAATAAATAACGAGTTGTTTTGGGTGGGAGATATGAATTTGAGTTTTGGAAAAAAAACGTGTTTTGTGAGGTTAAATTTGAACATTTGATTTGGAAAAATTGAAGCAGAACCACTTGATAAATTTCTCCGTGTTATTATATAGATTCTTACAATTGTTGCCTTCATTCATCAAAAACCTTTTATCTATGTACTCTTATCAACTTTTTATAAAAAAATTTATAATGTGGAAAACCGCCAACCTGCAAACCCGTGCCGACCCGGGCCAGCCCTCGAGCCAGAGGCCAGGGGTCACTTCCGGGCAGCCACTTCCCCCACATAGCCCGGCCCACAATTCCCTGCAGCTGGCCTGTATAAGTCCGGGCCCAGATCAAACCCGCGGATCTTGACCCGGCCCGGCCCGCTAGACCCGAATGCCTTACAACCACACCATCCCAAGCCCCACACGATCACCCTCCACGTGTCACTCATCCAACCTCCACCGACCCCTTAATT
Source organism: Hemerocallis citrina (assembly GCA_017893485.1). Lineage (NCBI taxonomy): Eukaryota > Viridiplantae > Streptophyta > Magnoliopsida > Asparagales > Asphodelaceae > Hemerocallis > Hemerocallis citrina. The sequence goes on along the minus strand of CM030360.1, from coordinate 160,202,079 downwards.
ACTCCCCTTTCTCCCCCAAAAGCCCAAAACCAATCTAAAAAATCAAACAACATACAAACTCGAAAAGGAAAACCATTCTCGATCTCGATCTAAGGTTAGGGTTTCCAAAAAAAAAAAAATCCCCAAAATCTTCTCATTAATCAATGGCGTTGGAATGGGTGATTCTCGGATACGCCGCCGGCGCTGAGGCGATCATGCTTCTCCTCATCACCCTCCCCGGCCTCGACCGACTCCGCAAAGGCCTGAGCGCCGTCGTGAGAAACGCGCTTAAGCCGTTAATGGCGGTGGTCCCGTTTTGCCTCTTCCTCTTAATGGATATCTACTGGAAGTACGAGACCCGACCCACTTGCGATCAGGAACACGCCTGCACGCCGACCGAGCACTTGCGGCACCAGAAGTCGATGATGAAGAGCCAGAGGAATGCGCTTCTCATTTCGGCGGCGTTGCTGCTTTACTGGCTTTTGTTTGCGATTACGAACCTGGTGGTGAAGTTGGAGCAGATGAATCAGAGGGTCGAGAAGCTCAAGAGGCAGGATTGAGGATGGAGCGCGAATCTTGATTCTGTGGGATGGATCATGGTAGTTTTTTGCCTTTTTTATAAAAAAAAATGTTGTTTTGTTTTTCCGAGTACTGTGGATCTTGATTTGTGAAGTTTGTCTGTTATGTGGTTGCTGAGTTAGGATTTGAACCGTCTGTTCTTTTTGTTAAATAAATTGCATGGATTTATAGTAGAATTGGTTTTGTTTCTATTTGGTGGCTTGTTGATTTTGAGGTGTTTGGTTTGAGATGTTGTTAGCATTTTGAAGTACACAATTCATAGTTTTATAGCTTTGTTCTGTTTGGTGTCATTGTGAGGAATTGCTGTGGCCATGTTTGGATAGAAAGGTGAGATAGCTATAGACAATTTTTTAGTGGAGGTAAACGAAGACAACCTATAGGTTGCATTCTTGTACCTCCAGTTAGTCAAATTGGAGTTTCGATACATACTTATCTTTGCCCCGATATCCATAGGTCTCCTATAGGTGGTTGTCTTTGCCTACAAATATTCATACCTATAGTTAGTTTCAAAGTGATCTTATGGAGGTGTGGTAACTACATATAGAATATTACGAGGTGTTTTTAGAGGTGAGATAACTAAAGAGTATGTTAACTGTTTAGTGCTCCAAATATTATAATACCTGTAGTTATCTCATGAATAAAAAATGTTTCAACTGAGCGCACCTTAGATCCTCTATGTACCTTTGAGAAGCCTCTGTTTCTAAACGGAGCATTAACTTTGAGTTGATCCTTAACTAGAGGATATGGATTAGACAATATGGATTAGAACGACTTCTTATTTTACGGTGATTCTTTTGTTGGAATCATGGCACTGACTAATGGGGTTTTACCTATAAAAGAACTTTTATCAATATGAAGATTGTTTGTAGGCATCATTAATATTGAGTGGGAAAGGGTTTTGACTGATATCTGGGCTTTTAGTGGATGCTTTTTGATTTAGGGTTTGAATAGTAATTGCTTTTGAACTATTGTCGATATGAAGTTTGGTTTATTTATGTTATTATGGATCTTGAGCACAAAACCATGCATAGAATTTTGCTTAAATTATGAGCATCTTGATTAAACAATGGTGCAGAAGTCAAGAGGTTAGATAGTTGAAATAAGAATTGTTAAGGGTAGTGTGAGATGTTTTTCACTGTTTGAAATTGTGGAGTATGTTTACTTGAATATACTTTTGTTGGGTCACTACAAAATCTGGCCCAAGTTGGTCAAGTATTTCTATTTAGAATAGCCTTGCTGGAGAATGAGTCGTCTTAGCTCGATCTGCTTTTTGGCCTTGCTGGAGAATGAGTCGTCTTAGCTCGATCTGCTTTTTGGGGTGCAATTCTGGATTACATATTTTTGTTGCAGAAAATCGGTAGTGAGTAACTTTAGTGTTAACCATATTTGTGCTATATATGTTGAGGGAAAGAAAGATTTCAATTTATCTGCATTAGTAGAAATGCAGACAAATACCAAATAGCTTTTTTCAGGTTCATTGTTGAACACTATTAACAAACGTGCAGTTACCTGGTTGGATTACCGATTTCTGATCTAGTTACATCAGCCTCAGTCTTCTGCAGATAATATCTTATGCTTATAACTGAGGGGTTAGGTCATGATATAAAAATGCGGAAAGGGAGGGAATATTACTGAACTTTCAATACAAGCGATCACATCCCTTTGATTTGTTAGGTCATGTTTCTTGTGGCTCTTTTAATGCGTTGTGATCTCATAGTTTTAGATGAGGAGATTCTGAATTTACTGACCTTTTAGATGGATTGAAGGGCCTAGACCTTTTAGATGGATTGAAGGGCCTATAGTGGTTTTGGAGTAATGGCTGAGGAAGTGAACAAAATCAAAATAGGAAGTAATTATTGTTTGATTAAACCTAATTCTTGCTTCCATCTCCTTCTTGATATCTAAATGAGAAGTTTGTAAATCATAGAAATTAGTATGGTACCAGTTGGTATTTATATAACATCTGTATGAGAACCACTATCAGTATATGAAGTGGGTGACACTAGATTTCTCATCTTCTAGTGCAGGTATACAAGTCAGTAGTATGATCCAAAAGGATAAAAGTTTAGATAAGTGCAGGTATACAAGTCACCTCCATGGACCTCCACTTACCTAACCTGTCCTCCTTATCAAAGTTAGGTTGGATGGTCGAGGGTCGGACTAGACTTTGCTCATGACTTCTGAAACATAAAAATTTAGTCTACATTATACACAGTATTTGCAGACAATAATGTTAACTGGAATCGGTTTTCATTTGCATACACTTGTGTTTCTTGTTTCTAAGAATTTTAAAGTGATAGACAATATGAATAAAAATCAATTCTTATTTTATAATGATTCTTATGTTTGAAATTGCGGTGCTAACTAATCAACCTATTAAAAAGGGAGTTCTCGATGCTTATGCAATCACAATGCAAATTGTTTGTGGATCTTTATCAATATTGAATACGTAAGGGTTTTCACTGACATATGGACTGCTACTGGATGCTTTTGATTTAATGGTATGAGTAGTTACTCCTTTTTCACTCCGTGGATATGAATTTTGGTTTATACATGTCCTTGTTGATCTTGAGCAACAAACCATGTATAAAATTTTGTTTAAATTATCAGAATGTTATTAAATAATAAATAATGCTGTAAAGTGTAAAATATCTGAGAGCAAAAAGAGAACTTGCTTAGGGCAATGTGAAATATTCTTCCTATTTGAGATTGTGTAGTATGCGGACTTGGATAATTGGATAGACGTATTCTGTTTATAAGTTTCACTACAAAATCTGGGTCAAGTTAGCAATAGTGTTTCTATTTGGAATAGTTTGGAGGAAGAATTCGAATTCTCTTTGCTCAGCATTCAGAGAGCGACTTAAAATCAAAACTGGAGATCTTGTGCTTATTGGTGTTGAATTTTGGATTACATAATTTGGATCTGTGGGTGGAAGTAACTTTTAGTGCCAATCAGGAAAGCAAATAGACAGATTACATATTATACCATATCTGTGCTTAGCTAGGTCCATATGGGGAGGAAAGGAAAGATTTGACTACATTTAATAGAAATGCAGTTAGATACCAGGTAGCTTAGATTAATCTGTGTGCATTTAATAGAACAGTTAATAGAAAGATTTAACTACATCATTAACAAACATTCAACTGCTGATGTCGAAATCTAATTACAACGAGTCATCAGAAGATGAACTCTTATGCTCATGTTTTAGGTCTAGAAATTAGATTAGACCATATAAAGTTGCTGAAACTGAGGGATATTACTGATATATGAATTAAGCGAGCACGTCTCTTTGCTTTGCTTAACTGGTTTCTTAGATCATGTTTTTTCAAGGCCCTTATAATATGTTATGATCATATACTTTATATTACTTTCTGACTTTTTAGATGAGTTTGGGGGCCCTAATTGTTTTAGAGAATGGCTGAGAGAGAACAGAATGGAAACATACAGTGGATGTCTTGTTTCCATGTAAATTTTTTGATAATCATCTTGTCCTCATTCTAGCTTCCTACCTTTTTTTTATTTCTACAAGAGAATGCCGGTAAACCTCAGAAATTAGTTTGATCTATTTGGCATTAGAATTAGTGTGGGAACTGCATGGAATATGAATTGCGACAGATTCTCATTCTCATCTTCTTTTTGAGAAAGTGGCTTTGAGAACTATAACTAGTTTGGAGTGTTTATGAAACTATGTATGCTTTGCTTTTTATATAGTGTTAAAATTTGCCTGAGATGTGTTTCTTTTGCACTGCATAATGTAAAGCATTTGGCTGGTATGATGTTGGAGGTTTGTACAATGTGTTTGGTTATCTGATGTGTTTTTGACATTTTATTGTGTACTGGGACTGGGCGTAGAACCTGTGTTATCCAGTGCAGGGAGGCTCCAGAAATTATACGCAACTTTATGCAATGGTAGGGCTTGTTTAGAATGTGGTTCTTGTACATTTCTTCTTTTACGATTCTAGGAATTTAGCTTGTGTGTTGCTTGTGTTCTGACGTAGAACGACAACATTTTCGTTGACACCATTTAGAGTTGGAGTATAGACATTTTCTTTGACACCAGTTAGAGTTGGAGTATAACCAATGAGATCTTTCTGTAGATGCATTTTCTCAGATTCGTGCTACACCCAAATTCAATCCGCCTTCGTCCAAGCGAACCCTAGAATTCGATGATGACATAAAGAATTTGATGATGATAACGGCACAAATCTTAATTGAGCACCTCTTTGATGTTTTGGAGTGGAAATGGAGAAGCCCCAATCTTTCTTTCTACTTGATGGTAAACCCTAATCAATCTCAGCGCTGCAAATGTTTTCCGTTGTTATCAAATAATTCATAGCATTTAGTTCATTTCCACTCAAAATAATTACTGTAGTCTTGTTAGGGTTTGTTACTGGTTTGTTGGTGGAGATTAGATGTCATCTCAAATGTAGTTTGGTGGTTCTGGTTTATTTCTTTGCTAATAATTACTCGAATTAGAGGTTTTTGTGGACGAAGACACTGGAAATTTGTGCTCTGCAGGTTTAAGAACAATGTATGTCAAGAACGTTTGCTACAATATTTTAAAAAATGGTTTTCTTCGTTGTAGTTTGGACAAATTAAGAGTACAATTGTTTCGGGAATTTGCTTGTGTTTCCGGATTAGGGAATAGCAAAGTCGTTTGATCTTTGATCTCTTTGTTTTCCACCGATTTTATGATAGGAAAATATGGCAAAGAAATCTTTGTTATTTCTGTAGATAGATGTTATTCGATGTACTAATCTTACACTTAGTGTTGAATGTTGATAATCGTTGAGAATAGTATTCCATCGTCGCTGGCTGGTTACCTATTATCCAAAGGAAACTTGGCCAACAAAAATGAGAGAATGCAGTATTTTTCTACCTTGTGAAATAGAGTATTAGGAGTGTGATTTTACAATTAATGGTTTATACAAAACGGTCAAACCGGGTTTTTATTTTCAGGCTCAGTGTATGGTCTGGTAAACTCCTTTTCCGCGGAGGACGTATTATTCTCATTAACTCGGTGCTTTCTTCTATTCATCTATACATGATGTCTTTCTATTTTCTCCCGTCATGGGTCATCAAGAGAATGGATCAAATTAGAAGCAACTTTTTTTGGTCTGGATCCTCCTCTTTCAAACCGGGTTCGCACCTTTGCAACTGGGATTTAGTCTGCTCTTCTAAAGCGGCAGGGGGTCTTGGAGTTTTGAACCTCAGGCTCCACAACATTGCTTTATTGGGCAAATGGCTTTGGAGATTCTTAAATTTCGACCATCTCCCGTGGATCCACAGCATTAAATCGAACTACCCACCCGCCCACCATTGGTGGGATCTCTCCCTGCCTATTTATCGCAACGCCTCTCCATTTTGGAAGGGAGTTTGGAAAGCGATCCCTGCTTTCCTTTGCGGTATATTCCACGATTGCCGAGTGGGTTCCAGAACCAGATTCTGGACGGACCTTTGGATCGGTAACACTAAGCTTGCTTCTTCCTTTCCTCTCATCTATCAATCTGCTCTATTTCCGATGGCTACCGTTGAAGATTCTTTTACTTTCCAGAACTCCCTAAGACCTGGTTCATCCCGCTTTCGGGCGATCTTCCGCCGAATAGCGGAACCCAGTTAATTAACCTCCTATCCTCCCTCAACGATTTTGAGGGGCCCCTAGTGGATGGTTACTCTTGGCGATGGAATTCAGCGGGAGTTTTTTCGGTCAAATCCTTTTATCAATTCCTGAACTTTAGAGGAGTCCGCTCTCCTTTTGCCAAATTTATTTGGAACTCTTGTGCCCCGTTAAAAGTCAAAATCACTTCCTGGCGCGCTTTTAACAATAAACTTCTCACCATCGAGATCCTCAACAAAAGAAATCTAGCCTGGGGACAATTGTGCCCTCTCTGCTCCACCTCCTTCGAGGATGTGGATCACCTGTTCGTGAGCTGTGACTTCATTCGTCCCCTATGGAAAACTTGTTCGCTTGCCTGGGAAATCAATCCTTTGCCTGCCGATCTCAGATCGGTGTATTCGTTTATACCTCTGAATTTTAGGTATCACAAATCTTGGTATCTCTCGGTCCATATCATTATTTGGATTACGTGGAAGGAAAGGAACAATAGAATTTTCAGGCATCGCGAGTTCCCTATCTCCTCTCTTATAGATGAATCCTTATACCTGTTTGATTTCTGGTCTTCGTCTCTGTCCTCCGTGGCGAGGGAAGCCCTCCATGGGCATAGATTATCTACAGCTCTCAATTGTCTCACCAATCTAAATGCTTTTTAACTGAGGTCTCAGTTTGTTGATGTTCGAGCTTGCTCTGGCCGTTAGCATGCTTTCCGTCTATTTTACTTATTCTTTTTGTTTTGTTTGCCCTTATGCATTACTTTCCTTATCAGGTCTGATGCTGTCGGGATCTTTTTTTTGGATCTGGCGACTTTTGATTCAGGCTCCTTATCGGGATTTATTTTGTTTCTCTCCCAGATCTTTCTGGATCGGGTTCCTGGCTATGCAGGATTATCGTCTGCCTTGTTTCGCTGGTTCTTTTATCCTGTTTTCTTTCTTAGTTGTATGTTGCATACTGTTTTATTTTTGGTGGTGGTTTAGTCTGGAAGTGGTTCCATCGTTGCTTGTTTCTCTTGCGTTTATTAATGCCTGTGATGTTCGTCTTGGTTGATTATTATAGCGCTGCTTTCTATTTGCGGTGGTGAGATTGTGATCTGGATCTGAAGTGTTTCATTTTGTTTTGCTGCTCATAGTGTTAGTATACTTGATGTTGCTATCTCTCTGCCCGGCCTTCTACGGGTTCTGTATTGTGACGGGTTGTAGCATGTCTCCTCGCTTCACTTGGATGTTAGGGCATTTGGTTTTTGCTGCTTTTCTTTCTTGGTCCGGGCCTGAGCCTGGAGGTTGAGCGAGCTGCGAAGCCTTTGCGCTTTTCGCCTGCTCAGGCTCTTGGACTCCCCCGCAGCATGGTGCTCTTGCTCCGTTTGTCTGCATGTTGTATTTAGCGTGTTTGCTCTGTTTTGGCGCAATGACTGGATCTTCTTAGCGATGGCAGCTTCCTTCCCCTTCGCTCGAGGCTCTATTGTCTTCGCTGTTGTTCGTCAGCGATTCCGTTCAGCTTTTGGAGCTCACCTGTTTCTGTTCTTTGTGTGTTTGTAGGCATTTTTATTTCCCTGTGTTTGTTATATTTTGCTCGTTTTTACTCCTTGTAAAGCGACTGATTGTACCCTTGATTATCATCAATATATATTTTTTTATGGCTGGAGCCGCAAGGCTCTATCCGATTCATCAAAAAACAAAACGGTCAAACAAATCTTGAGATACTGGTATTTGGGAACTGTTCAGTTATACAATTAAAAAGATAAAATGTCATAATAAAACGAAGCTATCAAGTGACTCCTTCAATCCTCCCAAAATCCCCCCCCCCCCCTCTCTCTCTCTCTCTCTCTCTCTCTCTCTCTCTCTCTCTCTCTATATATATATATATATATATATATATATATATATATATATATATATATATATATATATGGGTAAATGGGATATGAGCAACTTGCTCAATTAGTAAATGAGCAATTGATTATGTGGCATGCATGTGATACATTGGACCACTCATCTTTATAATGATTTTTCAATCACATGTATGCCACATCATCAATTGCTTATTTACTAAATGAACAAGTTGCTCATACTCCTTTTTCCATATATATATACTAGTATTATACACGTGCGTTGCACGTGGAGAAAATGAGGAGGAGGGAATGAAAAGGACAAAAAATAATTCTAGTATTATACACGTGCGTTGCACGTGGGGAAAATGGTGAGGGGGAATGAAAAGGACAAAAAAAAATCTACCAACACGTGCACTGCACGTGTTGACAAAATGACAAATATTTACTAATGACACTAAGCCCTTCTCCCATTATAATTATATATATATATATATATATATATATATATATATATATATATGCACTCTCCATGCGCACTCTCCCACACTCTCATTTACGCACTCTCCATGCGCACTCTCCCACAGCCATCCGATTTTGATCATGATCATGATCAAAATCGGATGGCTTTCCTTTCTCTCGCTCTCTCACTTATGACGGAAGGGTATTCTTGTCATTTCAATATTCCTCACTCTCTCCTTCTATCTCCTCCCTCTTCTCGCTCTCAAATCTCTGCCGATCGAAACGCTCCCCAAATCGCCCCAAACCCTAGCTCCAAATCGAAATAGCTCCCGCTCTCAAATTCTCTCCCAATCGAAACGTCTCCCCAAATTGCCCCAAACCCTATCTCCAAATCGAAATAGCTCCCGCTCTCAAATAGCTCCGCTCACGAAACTCCCAAATCTAAAACCCTAGCTCTCTCAACTTCGAGCTCCCGACGTCCCTCCCTAAATCGAAATAGCTCCCCGGCGACGCAGTCTGTCACCTCCCCTTTCTCGCCGACGCAGTTACAGCAGGTCGCCACCATATCGCCGTGGTGCTCGTGATGTATCTCCCTATGCTAATGGGTAAAACAAATCTTGGTTACCTATTTTATTTGATGAGATAGAAAGCCCTGACATAGTGATTGTTCTTTCTTCTTCCAGAGACAGGTATCGCAGTAGGAGCTTAAAAGAATCATGTTTAGTATTCATCTTTATTTACGTTCAGCTCTTAAGCTTTGTTGGTTTCAGCTATGTTCTAAAGAGATGTCCTATTAAAACAACTGCTTGAATTTGGTTAAGTTTCTTTCAACTTTGGTTGTCTTTGTCCTTTTCTTCCTATGCTTAATGCTCTAGCTTTTATATTGACTAAAGGTAATTATTACAAGGACTTGTAAAATTTAACTATGGTTTAATTGCCTTCGTTTTCTTGTGTTGAGGAGGCGTGGTCCTGCTCTAGTGGCTCGCCACACTTTGACACTCAATTGCTCGTGGTTCTGCATCATGTGCGATTGTTCGCCTTACTGATATGGTTTAATCTTTGCTCTCTGTTAATTATGCACTCTGTGTGATTATGCTTAGTTGCTATTTCATCCAATGGTAGTCCAAGTCACTAACCTGAAGTTCAACAATTTATTTTATTTGATATTTTTAACTTTATGGATATGAACATGAGTTCATACTTTGATTAATGCTGGTTGGCATGGTTAATGCTTCATTACTGACATGCGCCAATGCTTGATTATTGACTTACATTATTAACAGAGAGCATGGTTAATGCTGGTTGGCATGGTTATTTGTGTGATTATTTATGCAGCTAGACTAGTTGGCATGGGTCTAACATGCAGCCCTATTGATTATCTTGCCTGATGCTTGAATTTTTATGCAGTGTGAAGTATTACAACCATATGTTTTTGTACACTCAAAGCTGGTATCTATATTTTCTTGTGGTTGCAGTTATCAAGACCTTGATGCCCCAGATGATGAAGTAACCGTTATAGATTACATGAGTATATGTGTGTTCTATTTCCTGCTAGTGATGCATTTCGTAGGATCAACATCACGCCACGGAGCCATATTCCATATATTCTTTTTTTCCAGAACTGTACTCTACTAGTAACTCCATCAATTCTGCGTTTGGCTGAAGGAGAAGAAGTGAACAATGTCTGAAATGGAATATTTATGCAACAATATTTTTGTTTAAAGATTATGAAATGCATGTCTGTCTGAAGCACAGCCTTTTGCCCTTGTATGCCTTTTTTTTGTGGGAAGCTCGGAAGTTTGTTGTTGTGTAAACTTGATTATAATATTCTTGTTTGAACTTTGAAATGAAAATTATTTTGTGAAGCCTCTATTCTCAGTTCATGTCTTAGTTATGCAATTTGGATAAATGTTTGGATGCTATCGCTGCCTCTTTTGGTGATTGCAGTTCTTCAGTATTAAATGAGGAGTATTTTTTAAATTGATTTTTTGAGACTGCATGTGAGAATAAGTAGTAGCAGTAGTAGGAACAAGTAGAAGATTGCATGTGAGAACAAGTAGGATGCATTTTTTTTGAATGTGAGCAGCATTTGGATTTCTTTGATTGCGAGCAGTATTTGGATAACAACCTGCAGCCTGCAGTTGTTGAAAAGATTATATATAATTTGGGTTTGAGTTGATGAATATGTAATTTTTTGTTGAAAAGAAGTGACCACTGTCCCCATTTGCATATTGAAGTTATATATAATCTGTTTTTGGTTTTTTTACAAATTTGGCCATGGGTCTTTTAGTATTCAAAAATCTGATGAAAGCAAAAAATGATGAAACATCCATGAGGATACGTACAAAAGCTTGACAAATTTGTAATGGAAATAGCAATACAGGATCTGTATGATAGCTCAAGTTAGTGAAGTTCAAATTAGCTTCATTCACCGTCACATTCACTAATATCTTGTATGCAGTAAAATAGAAAGAAAAAGGAAGGAGCCAACTTCTAGCAGAGCCAAACAATTTATTCAACAAAATAAGCTCTAGATAATCAAAATAAGAACAATCCCATGTAAACAGACCCAACCAATTTATTCAACAAAACAAGCTTACTTCATTACTTTTATTTTCCATATGGTTAATAGATACCTTAAAACAAACAAACAAGAACCATAAAGCCATCCATCACATAAAGTAGGGTGGGTGATTGGCTCCTCTTGTCTTGAAGAATTTTGCCAACCCCTCTTCATCTATGCTACTGACGAACACTGGCATGGGATCGATACATATATTTTCAAAACAAGTTCTATAATTTACCCAAACAATCATTACAAACAAGCATCAAAATAATCATCATTTGTTGCCTAGAGTCACTGCTGCTTCCTAGAGCTGCTGCTGTTGTTTCTTAACTCCTTGTACTGCTGCTACCTGGAGCTGTTGCTTCTCAACTCCTTCTAGTTGCTGCTAGTTCTCCTACTACTACTTCTCCTTATGCTGCTGCTTCTCAACTTCTTCCAGCTGTTGCTTCAGTCTATTTTTACTACTTCTCTTCTACATCTTCTCCTACAGATGCAGATTATCTTCTGTGCACAATCAGGAAAAAAAAGCATAAGACGAAAGTATGAATAATTCAACTAACCCAAACAAAATTAAAAAAAGTAAATATAATGGTAGGCTCAGAACACACTATTCACACCAAATAGTATTTATGAATATTATTTAATCATAGTTTGGTTGAGTTGTGAACATAACATCTTTTGACTGAATATTAAATAATCAAAGAACAATAGCAATTCTATGATTAAAATTAGAATAGAAACATATATCGTTCAAATTGGAGTAAAAATTATAAGCACAAGTGATTAACATTCCTTTATAAACTAATGAATTACTAGAGCAAGAAGTATCAATTAATACCTTTGGAGGAATATACGGAACAATAGCTATGTTCAAATCTTCAGATAACTCAAGAAAATTAGACCCATTTCACCGTCTTCTAAAAGATCGTCACCCAACAAATCATCACCTTCTAACCAACTGGGTGTTTCTTCCTTCACAACAGATTTGAAGTTTTTTCAACTTAGAAAAGAATCAGGAGACTTCCAAAAATTATAACTGGCAATAGAATGTGCCCAAGCTGATCATACATTATTTCCAAACCGAGTACAAGTAAAATCGAAGAAACTAAATGATCCCAACTATATTCTGAGTTGTCAGTATGAATATCATCATTAACAGGATCAGAGGCAACATTATCAGCAGCACTCTTATCAGGATCTTCCAAAGAATGAACATGAACAGTATCATTAACAGTTAACTTGGCATGAAATACACTAAGATTAGTCACATGAGAAGATTGAGAGTTGTCAGCATGAATAGCAGCATTAACAGGAAGTGAGTTTATGCACTTCAGTTGTGCATAAATACACCCTCCGCATAAATACACCCTCCTTCATATAAATAGAGATTTCCTCAGTTGTGATTTAGAACCTAATATTACTAATAATTAATTCAAAATCAACTAAAAGAGAGAAAAAAATGGATACTAAAAATTACCATATTATATATATATTTTTTCTGCAACACCTTCAATTTAGATCCAATCTCTAATAATTGGACGGATTTTTATTTTGGCATACTAATCAAACCCATTGGTTAAGACCCACAATTAGATTCACTTATAACACCACATAACTAACCACAAAAAATAGAATTAAAAAATTAAATTGCTCAAATAATAGGAAAATTTAATTTTACCTGATTTAGGGTTTCTTTTTGGATCTAGGTTTCATCAGAGAAGGTGGAGATGGGCTCGAGGGTTGTGGTCGTCAGCGAAGTGAGAGAGGGACGTCGGGAGCTCGAAGTTGAGAGAGCTAGGGTTTTAGATTTGGGGGTTTCGAGAGCGGAGCTATTTGAGAGCGGGAGCTATTTCGATTTAGAGCTAGGGTTTGGGACGATTTGGGGAGACGTTTCGATCGGGAGAGAATTAAGAGTGGGAGCTATTTCGATTTGGAGCTAGGGTTTGGGGCGATTTGGGGAGACGTTTCGATCGGGAGAGAATTGAGAGCAGGAGCTATTTTGATTTGGAGCTAGGGTTTGGGGCGATTTGGGGAGCGTTTCGATCGGCAAAGATTTGAGAGCGGGAAGAGGAAGGAGATAGAAGGAGAGAGTGAGGAATGATTGAAATGACAAGAATACCCCTCCGTCATAAGTGAGAGAGCGGGAGAAGGGAAAGCCATCCAATTTTGATCATGATCATGATCATGATCGGATGACTGTGGGAGAGTGCGCATGGAGAGTATGTAAATGAGAGGAATTTTTTGCGTACATAGGCCACTTTTTGAAAGATTTTGCGTTTTTGGGCTAGTTGCCCAACTATCAGCGCTTTTGGGCTAGCCTGTGCCACGTCAGTAGCGGCCGCTATTCTCAATAGCGGCCTCTTCATTTTGAGGCCGCTAATGGGAATAACGACCTATGTTTTATTTTTTTTGAATTTTTTGTTTGCTGTCGCTATTCCCACTAGCGACCTTAGTATAATGAGGTCGCTGATGGGATTAGCGACCTTTAATGAGTTGTATTCTAGCACTTAGCAAAATCTAGAGAGCTTTTGCTCTCTGAAAAATGACAATCAGTTTTTTTTAAAACTAAGGTCGCTATTCGGAATAGAGGCCTTTATTAACTAAGGTCGCTATTCCGAATAGAGGTCTTAGTTGTAAAACTATTTTACAAATTTTACAAAGAATAAGTAGATTGTGTTTCCTACTGAGATCGCTATTGGAAATAGCGACCTTAGTATACTAAGGTCGCTATTCCTAATAGCGACCTCAGTTTTAAATTTTTGGGAAATTTTTTTTAGGAATCGCTAAGTGTCTCAATACATTCATTCGAGCCGACTAATCTCATTATACTAAGGTTGCTAGTGCGAATAGCGACGACAAACAAAAAATTCAAAAAAATTTAAAACATAGGTCGCTATTCCCATTAGCGACCTCGAAATGAAAAGGCCGCTATTGGGAATAGCGGCCGCTACTGACGTGGCACAGGCTAGCCCAAAAGCGCTAATAGTTGGGCAACTGGCCCAAAAATGCAAATACTATCAAAAAGTGGCCTATGACGGCAAAAAATTCAAATGAGAGTGCGTAACTGAAGAGCCCCATATATATATATATATATATATATATATATATATATATATAGAGAAAGAGAGAGAGTTAGTCTATTATGAGATGGTGAGATGGGCTCCTTATCGTGAGCGGGAGTTCTCAGCCGTCCGATCGCGTTTGATCGCGATCAAACGGCTCAGAACAAATCCCGCTTAACTTCTGAGTATTTGAGGGGCAAAATGGTCAATTTGTAATCCTCATCTTCTTTCTCACTCAGCTCACGTCCACTCTCTTCCGCTCTGTCTCTTTCGTTGTCGAGAAAACCCTACTTCTTTTTGAATCCCAAATCACGCCCTCTCCCTCCCGCTCTCACTCTTTCGTTGTCGAGAAAACCCTACTTCTTATCGTGAGCTGTTCTCTCTCTCTCCTCGACGACAAACTGTCCTCTCTCTCTCTCTTCGAGGAGAAACCCAAATTGCTGTTAGGGTTTCGTTTTCTACTCTCAGTGGGTTCTGCCTCTCTCTTCGACGACAAACCCAAATTGCAATTAGGGTTTCGATTTCGATTTCTACTTTCAGTGGGCTCTCTCTCTCTCTCTCTGCGAAGAAAAACCCAAATCACGATTAGGGTTTTGATTTCTACTGTCACTAGGGTTCTCTCTCTCTCTCTTCGACGACAAACCCAAATCGTGATTAGAGTTTCGATTCCTGAGCGATTCGAAGAGAAACCCTAGCCCCCAATCGTTCTTATCAGGTAATCTCAATTTCAAATTACATTTCGTTTATAATCATTCATGTTTGTTGTTAGATTTTCATTTCGGAAAATATGTATGAATAGGAAATTAGTTGAATAACATCATAATCTGGCTATGTGTGGTCGCCTGAGTGTAGTAGCATGTATGGTTGATTATTTATTGGTAGTTTTGTCTTCCTATTTCTAGCAACCTTATATATATATGTCTCAAGAAAAAGGAAAAAAAAAGATAAGTTTGGTGATTTTGGAATATCTGGATGGTTTAGAATAGAACTAAAAGCTATGTGTATGAATAGACAATTATATTTTTCTGTTTGGTGATTTTTTATGTTTATTATATATTTCAATGTAGAATGGAGTTTGAAAAGTTACTAAGTCAAGATGTTCATACCGGTTGGAGAGATGTTGATGATGCTTCTAAACCAATTGTTGGTTTAGTATTTGCAACTTTAGAGGAAGGTTATGAATTTTATAAAAAATATGCAAAATTAGCTGGTTTTTCTGTTCACAAGTCTGCTACAATGATAGACACTACTACAAAGGAGAAGTATTCACAACTATTTGTATGCTCTAAGCAAGGTAAGCCGATAGATACAGTTAGAGTGAATGTTGCCGATATTGAAGAACCATCTTCTTCAGATGTGATCAAGAGAAGGAGAAGGGCTGTGACTACAAAAGAGTGTTTGGCTCAAATACAAATTCAAAAAGACGATGATGGGAGATGGTCAATCCGAAGGTTCGTTATGTTTTCACTGTTTGCAGGTAAACTGATGATGGACATATATATATAGAGTTGCATTATTTTGTGTTCAGGAAGTATCAATGCTTTCCAATATTTCTTTGTTCAGGAAGTGTTCAGGACATATAAGTAACTGTGTAATACTCGTGCTTTTATTTAGTATGTGTTGTAGGAGAGGAGGGTGTGGAGGGTTAATGAAGTGAGAATGCATTTTGTTTTACTATTGCTTTACACATCTATCATAAGTTCCCTTCTTCTTACATTTGTTGATGATAATGTACAAGAAAACATCAAGTTGTTTATGATTGTATCAGCTGCTATGCCTCTCTTTCTTGTTAGTATCTTAGTCAAACAGTTGATTTTAGGTTGTAACCCATCATAGATTATATCATTTCTTCCATGGAGCTTATTGGCCCATATTCGACCATATTTAGATGAGAAATAATGTAGGTGATCATTATAATGTTTGTATATATTTCATTTGTACATGTCATGACTGCATTGTTCTACGTTGGTTTAGAGATGACCTGCTTTGCCTTGAGGGACTGCAAAGCTTCTAAGAGAGGATTATCTTGCTTAAAATGCGTTCACACCGTAAGTACTAACATGTTTAATCTTGCATTTACCAAGCAACCTGTTTTCCTCATTGTATACTTTGTTATTCACCTTTTCTTATGTAATTTATGATGGCTGCTACAGCTATGACAAATCTGCCCATTCTACAAGTCTGTTTGGATGATGCGGAACATTATTCATTTTAATACATTGGCAAACCAGGTATATTCTCTTCCCTCAGTGTTATGCCTACCTATTATCTGCTTTACTTGAGTCAGATTTCATGTTTTACTGTGCCTTGAGTTTAGGGTCACTCTTGTTAAATCTAACCTTACTACTGCGGTGGTCTGCAGGCTGTTGAGCGAGGAACTGGTTCTGATGGCCAGAAGATAACATACAGTGTATTCAAGCATCGATTGGGTGACCTTTTCTACTGCCTGGTGAAAGTGAACAAATCTTTTAATCTAAATCAGATGTTCTTGAATTTGAGGGGATCTGAATGGCTAATAATGTTTGTATTTATATCAAAAAGTTCATAAGAAGTTGTACATGTAAATTTGTTTGCTTGTTTGTTGCAAATTACAGGTCCCAGAAATTTGAAGATCCTGCTGAGGGTGAGGATGCTCTGGTTGCAAAGTTCAAGAAACTTTATGATGATCTCACTGCTTCAATTATGTTATTATTCGTATATTTTTTCTTTTGGAATAAAATGTGCGTAGCTGTATTTGTAATAAAGTGGCATTTGCTCGTCATAATTATGGAGTACTCTTATATATTGTTGATGCCCATTGTTTCAGACTCTTATTGTACAACATTTTTCCATGAGCACATTTTCATGTCCTTATATCTAAATTTGTAAAGTTTGTTTTCCTTTTCGTTTTATTCCAAGCTGGGTTCGTTTATGTATTTGGATTGAATACTTAAGCTTGAATCTATCTAAATTCAAGGTGTTTCGTGTTTTCATAATATTTATTGTCAGTAAAAGTTGCCGAATCCACAGCAGTTAGGATTCTGGCCGAAAGTAATTTTGATCAAATGTTGTCTTCATTCGTTCCTGTTTGTTGAAGATTACAATCAAAACATACTGCACAAGGTGAATGTGTTAAGGTTTAGTTAATGTCATGCCCCGCTTCCCAGAATACGGAAACACAGGCACGTAACTGAGGCTTAGCGAATGCTGCGAATACATCATTCATTAGCTGTATATTTAACTCTACAACAAGATGGCAATATTAACCACGCAAGCATGTTAAATCACAATAAGATAACAACATACATGACATAATACAGGACATAACCAACAACTGGAAAAGAAACATAGTTACGGGTCAAACACGCCCGGATTACAATAAAGATTACATGAATAAAACGTGAATTAAAATAACATGAAATTAAATAACACTAAAATAAAGAGGTACCCGTTAATGCAAGTCACGGGCCGCAAGTGGTCCAAGCTAATGGGACAATATAGAATAAAACAAAAGCAGGAAAGAACAAGGAATCAAGAATCATATGATAAAGCAAATACAACATGCAACAGAATCAAGAACAAGACCTCATGGAACAAATAGGATGCATGTAAACAAGTAATTAATCCATAGGAACATGTAACATGTAAACAGGTAAGTAAGTAAACGTGTCAACATGAACGAGTAACATGTAAACAAGTAAACAAGTCATCATAAACATGTAACATGTAAACGGATCATGCAAGTGTACGTGTCAATGTCATGTCTTTTATTAACCTAACTAGGTAGCACTTCATGCATCCCATACCACATGGTTGCTACTCGCAATCAAGTGAAGGTTTAGACTAGTGGTGGATTCTATAGGTCACGTACTCGGGAAAATTGTATCTTATTCGAGATACGTGCAATATGGAACATGTAGTGTAACCTGTAGCGTGAAACATGTCAAGTAAACCTGTAATTTAGCAAACTTGTAACTTGTAACTTACAAATTTGCAGCGAGGAACCACGAGCCTCCGTCCGAGTACGCTCTTCTATATTACCCACTACTAAATCTTTTCCATTTTTACCCCGGCTTGTTATCTTTTTATTACAATTAAATATGAACAAAAACTACATGCAAGAACAAGGACGGGTAACATGGCAGGATCAAGTATCAAGACTTATGCAATGCGAGAAAACATATTTCAGGGTCAATAAAATATGTTGATGCGACTAATGGCATGCATAACAATTAATCAAGAATTAAAGATATTATAACAACATGCAACCTAGTAACAAGCAATTCATGCACAATATAATGTATAGTTCTAAGAGTATTTATATGTATCGTGTTCATGCAACATATATGACAAGAAGTATTCGTGATCTTGTGCGAATACGGGATCAATAGATTATATATAATACGAAGAGAGTCAAAAATATACTTGCGGTATTTTGCAAAATAGCTTGTACTAGAACAAACGGATTGTACAAGAGACACTTGCCTGTTAGTTGACGACGATAAATTTGAACACTAGAATAACGGGATCAATATCCCGGGCAGCAGAACACGTACAAGGTGTATGGCCGCCACGCCAAATCAGCAACTCCTAGAATAGCAATTCCAAATAGCAACTCCACAAAGCAGTAAACAGCAATAACTCCTTCAATAAACTCCAAGTCAGCAACACTCCAAACAGCAACAACAACTCCACAATAGTAAACAACTTCCTTCAACAACTCCAAGACAGCAACACTCCAAACAGTAACTCTTCAACAACAACCCCAATTCTCCACACACACAACACCAACACAACTCAATACCCCCAAACAGCAAATCAAATCGAATCCCAAACACCCTGTCTATTTCTTCCCCAAAGCAGCAGAGGGGGAGAGAGAAAGAGAGAGCGAGCGGAAGAGAAGGAAGACGGGTTGCAGTCATTATGCGACTAGGCTCAAAGGGCGATGCGACGGAGAGAGTGAGGGTGCGGCATCGAGGGTTCTCGGAGGTCGAACGGTGAAGCGTGAGCGGCAATGGCGGAGCTCGAGCGGAATGGGGGCAGCGAGCGACTGGTGAAAGAGGAGGCGAGCGGGAATGGACGACGCGACGACTGGGTGGGCTTGGTCTTCAATTGTGGGTGCGGTGATTCGGAGGAGGACGAAGATGGATGTGAGTGAAGGTGGTGACACTGGCGGAAGCGGCGACGTAGGGGAAGCCTGCGAAGACGGAGCTCGAGCGAAGGCGGCTTACGGGGATGCAAAGCTTCAAGAGGATGTCGTCGGCAACGGCAACAGGAGATGGGGAAGAAGATGCGGGATGGTGGAGCGACTTGACGGAGCCTTCGGCAATGGCGAGCGGAAGGAGCGAGGCGAATGGAGGGTGGGGCGAGCACAGGCGACGATGGGCGGTGGTGAACCTTCGATGGTAACGGAGGTGGAAGATGGGAGAGTTGGGTTGTTTGCTTTTGGGTTTCGAACAGTGAAGCGAGACAGAGTGGGAGATGGAGGAAGGAGGAGAGGATGGGGTTCTGTTTTGTTTGGTCTCTATTTTGGTAGAGAAACAGAGAGGGAGAGGGAGAGATTGAATGAAACGGGAAAATTTATGTAATAATATAAGAAGAGTGGAGTAGTGGGATAGAAGGTGGGGTAGTTACGAGGAGCATGGGGATGTGTCTGCAAAGTGGGGGAGTTAGAGTACGGGTTTAGAAAAGTGGGGTGTGAAGAATAAATTGTATACAAATAGTTGTAGGGTTAATCTATGTAATTAAATGGGTTCTGGATTTGGGCTTGGTTCTTGGGCTCAAAATATAAAACAATTAGGACATTGGGGCTAAAATATTTTTGGCTCAAATTAATTTAATAAAATAATAAAAATCAAAACATAGAATTGGGCTTTAAATAATAATTAAACAATTGGGCTTTGGATTGATTTAATAAAATCAAATACAATTTTGGGCTTTAGAATAAACAATTGGATTTCGCATTAACAATTAATAAAATTAAAATACAAAAATGGGCTTTTAACAAAGTTAAACAATTGGGCTTTGAACTAAATATTAAACAATCGAATAATTTGTATATTGGCTCAAAATAATTTGAATAATAATATAATCAATTAGGAGAAAATACTTACAAAATACTAATGATTTAAAATACAGAAAAATACTTAAAAATTACGTATTAATGAAAACAGGGGTTACAAATCCTACCCACCTTGCAATAAAATTTCGTTGTCGAAATTTATGTAGGTAGTATATAGGATAGAGCAAAAGCAACTAAGGGATAACAAAATAAAGAATTTGAAAGGGAATGAACAAAGTGGTGGCAATATCCGAATTGAATAGAATACGGCAAGAAAGAAATGATAGCATGATATTCAATATTGAATCAACAATGAGGATGAACTTAAGTGCAGAAAAATGATGACCCAAGAATTCAAATGCGACAAAATGACAAAATACCTGCAATCGCACTCAGGTAGTCTCTGCTTCCACTGCAATCAGGTCGGGGGCTTGACCGCACTCTTCAGCTTGTCCTTCACTAGAAGCTGATCCTCCAGTTGGTGCACTTCTTCGTACCTTTGGGTAGTCCCGAATCTTGTGGTCCTTCGCTCCGCATGCAAGACATCGACGATTGGCTTTTCAGCAATCCTTGTGGAGGTGACCGATCTTGCGGCAATAGCTACACGTCGGATTCTTCTTCTCATGGGTCTGCTTCATGATGGCGAAGGCATGATGCTGCTGTGCAAATATGTTCAGTCGAGTGAGCTCTGTGTACTCCTGAATCCTTTCCAAACCGGCTCTCATGAGCTCGTTGTGTTCTTGTTGTAGTTCCATCATTCTTCGCATATCTTGGAGAGTGGCAGCGATATTCACTAATGTCTCGTCCTTGGGCGGAGGAGTCGAAGTATCCTCACCAGCCATAGTCTGCAAAACCATTAAGTTGGTGAGTATCTAGGATGGTTATTCATTATCCATGTGATTAACGTGGTGTACATGTTGTTGAGTTAACCTGATTGAGTCAAGCCTGTATAATGTATTAGTCAAACTAACACATTAGCCATAACCTGGGCTCTGATACCACTAAAAACCTTGTCACGCCCCGCTTCCCAGAATACGAAAACACAGGCACGTAACTGAGGCCCAGCGAATGATGCGAATACATCATTCATAAGCTGTATATTTAACTCAACAACAAGATGGCAATATTAACCATGCAAGCATGTTAAATCACAATAAGATAACAACATACAAGACATAATACAGGACATAACCAACAACTGGAAAAGAAACATAGTTACGGGTCAAACATGCCCGGATTACAACAAAGATTACATGAATAAAACGTAAATTAAAATAACATGAAATTAAATAAAACTAAAATCTCTGCTCAACAACTCCTTCGGCTAATTCTCCATCTGGGCCTGCAAGTATGTTATAACAAAAGGAAGAAACAAAGAGGTATCCGTTAATGCAAGTCACGGGCCGCAAGTGGTACAAGCTAACAAGACAATATAGAATAAAACAAAAGCAGGAAAGAACAAGAAATCAAGAATCATATGATAGAGCAAATACAACATGCAACAGAATCAAGAACAAGACCTTATGGAACAAATAGGATGCATGTAAACAAGTAATTAATCCATAGGAACATGTAACATGTAAACGGGTAAGCAAGTAAACGTGTCAATATGAACGAGTAACATGTAAACAAGTAAACAAGTCATCATAAACATGTAACATGTAAACGGATCATGCAAGTGTACGTGTTAATGTCATGTCTTTTATTAACCTAACTAGGTAGCACTTCATGCATCCCATACCACATGGTTGCTACTCGCAATCAAGTGAACGTTTAGACAAGTGGTGGATTCTATATGTCACGTACTGTATAATTCTAAGAGTATTTATATGTATCTTGTTCGAGATACGTGCAATGTGGAACATGTAGTGTAATCTGTAGCGTGAAACATGTCAAGTAAACCTGTAATTTAGCAAACTTGTAACTTGTAACTTACAAATTTGCAGCGAGGAACCACGAGTCTCCGTCCGAGTACACTCTTCTATATTACCCACTACTAAATCTTTTCCCCTTTTACCTCGGCTTGTTATCTTTTTATTACAATTAAACATGAACAAAAACTACATGCAAGAACAAGGATGGGTAACATGGCAGGATCAAGTATCAGGACTTATGCAATGCGAGAAAACATATTTCAGGGTCAATAAAATATGTTGATGCGACTAATGGCATGCATAACAATTAATCAAGAATTAAAGATATTATAACAACATGCAACCTAGTAACAAGCAATTCATGCACAACATCATGTATAGTTCTAAGAGTATTTATATGTATCGTGTTCATGCAACATATATGACAAGAAGTATTCGTGATCTTGTGCGAATACGGGATCAATAGATTATATATAATATGAAGAGAGTCAAAAATATACTTGCGGTATTTTGCAAAATAGCTTGTACTAGAACAAACAGATTGTACAAGAGACACTTGCCTGTTAGTTGACGACGATAAATTTGAACACTAGAATAACGGGATCAATATCCCGGGCAGCAGAACACGTGCAAGGTGTATGGCAGCCACGCCAAATCAGCAACTCCTACAATAGCAATTCCAAATAGCAACTCCACAAAGCAGTAAACAACAATAACTCCTTCAATAAACTCCAAGTCAGCAACACTCCAAACAGCAACAGCAACTCCACAATAGTAAACAACTTCCTTCAACAACTCCAAGACAGCAACACTCCAAACAGTAACTCTTCAACAACAACCCCAATTCTCCACACACACAACACCAACACAACTCAATACCCCCAAACAGCAAATCAAATCGAATCCCAAACACCCTATCTATTTCTTCCCCAAAGCAGCAGAGGGGGAGAGAGAAAGAGAGAGCGAGCGGAAGAGAAGGAAGACGGGTTGCAGTCGTTACGCGACTAGGCTCAAAGGGCGATGCGACGGAAAGAGTGAGGGTGCGACATCGAGGGTTCTCGGAGGTCGAACAGTGGAGCGTGAGCGGCAATGGCGGAGCTCGAGCAGAATGGGGGCGGCGAGCGACTGGTGAAAGAGGAGGCGAGCGGGAATGGACGACGCGACGACTGGGTGGGCTTGGTCTTCAATTGTGGGTGCGGTGATTCGGAGGAGGACGAAGATGGATGTGAGTGAAGGTGGTGACACTGGCGGAAGCGGCGACGTAGGGGAAGCCTGCGAAGACGGAGCTCGAGCGAAGGCGGCTTACGGGGATGCAAAGCTTCAAGAGGATGTCGTCGGCAACGGCAACAGGAGATGGGGAAGAAGATGCGAGTTGGTGGAGCGGCTTGACGGAGCCTTCGGCAATGGCGAGCGGAAGGAGTGAGGCGAATGGCGGGCGGGGCGAGCACAGGCGACGGTGGCGGTGGTGAACCTTCGATGGTAACGGAGGTGGAAGATGGGAGAGTTGGGTTGTTTGCTTTTGGGTTTCGAATAGTGAAGCGAGACAGAGTGGGAGATGGAGGAAGGAGGAGAGGATGGGGTTCTGTTTTGTTTGGTCTCTATTTTGGTAGAGAAACAGAGAGGGAGAGGGAGAGATTGAATGAAACGGGAAAATTTATATAATAATATAAGAAGAGTGGAGTAGTGGGATAGAAGGTGGGGTAGTTACGAGGAGCATGGGGATGTGTCTGCAAAGTGGGGGAGTTAGAGTACGGGTTTAGAAAAGTGGGGTGTGAAGAATAAATTGTATACAGATAGTTGTAGGGTTAATCTGTATAATTAAATGGGTTCTGGATTTGGGCTTGGTTCTTGGGCTCAAAATATAAAACAATTAGGACATTGGGGCTAAAATATTTTGGGCTCAAATTAATTTAATAAAATAATAAAAATCAAAACATAGAATTGGGTTTTAAATAATAATTAAATAATTGGGCTTTGGATTAATTTAATAAAATCAAATACAATTTTGGGCTTTAGAATAAACAATTGGATTTCTCATTAACAATTAATAAAATTAAAATACAAAAATGGGCTTTTAACAAAGTTAAACAATTGGGCTTTGAACTGAATATTAAACAATCGAATAATTTGTATATTGGCTCAAAATAGTTTGAATAATAATATAATCAATTAGGAGAAAATACTTACAAAATACTAATGATTTAAAATACAGAAAAATACTTAAAATTACGTATTAATGAAAACAGGGGTTACAGTTAATAATCCTAACCAATAATCCAAATGTTAGTCAAAGTTGAAGTTCTTCTCTGAAACCCCTCATCTGTTACCTTCTCCTTTCCTAATTTAAGATATGTCCACACTGTGTTTGTTACCATGCTGAAGAGGAAACACTGAACGGAAATTATATATAGCTCAATTGGGTTCCTCGGTGTGGATGCAGGCAACGGGTTTGACGGTCTGTGGATTTGTGATCTTGCATATGCAGTCATTTGGTCTGCATGGTATATTACTCTTGCATCACCACAAATATTTCGAAGATTGCAAACACAAAACATGATGATTTATCTCTCAATGCTATTTTTATACTAAACAAAGTAACAAAGCATAGATAAGAGAACAAAAGGATAATAGATTACACAACGAACTACAAAAAATAAAACCAGAATATACTTGTGTGAAAACTATATTAGTCTGTGAATGCCATACAGAATACAACAGAATAATAGCTTCTTGTACTATTCAAGGTGGAATTGACAACCGGATAAACTAACTCATCGATACATCAGTTGATCGCAACAAAATGGTAATAAATAATACAAAAAAGAGAACAAAAAAGAATTACATGCAAAACTGAAAACTAAATGAGTGCACAACGAAAGCAGCAGCAAAGATCCAGAGAGCATCATTACTGCAAATGAGAAAATGGACGAAGCTGCAGTACATTGCAGAAGGCTAAGCGGTAGGTGATAATGTGGGTTTCCTTAGGGATGCAGAAGGAAGTGGAGGCTCCATTACATCGGAGACATCAAGAACAAGAAAAGGTAGTGGCGCCATGGCTGGTGGCAATGCTGCCGGAGTTATAGCAGTTAAGAGGCTACCCCCTTGAACTGGGACCATATAATTAGGCATATTGTTACCGAGCTTTAAACAAGTATTTTCTGCAGAAGTTCATAGAAAATATTGGTTAATTTAATGATTTCGACTAAAATAAATTTATGTATTAGTAGTGCATAAACATGCAGTAATCAATTCAGAAATTAATGCTATAGTTAGCACAAACGCTTAATTGTTTGTTTATACCAACAACATTGATAATATAGAAAAAAGGTAAAGCAGAGACATCGTTTAGATTGATACATACTCTTGTATTGTGTAGCTGTTCCTGGGAAATCAGTGATAATGCCATCCACCCCAATTCCCTGAACAAATGAATTGATCTCCACAGTCGAGTCAGAGAAAAAGTCCCGAGGCTGAGATACATACTTGAAGAGATGCATAAAAACAAAACATAAAAAAAACAATAAAATGTGCATAAAAACAACACCTGTAGGTTAAAACAACAGCTGTAGGCTCAGAACAACAATAAAAGATGCATAAAAACAACATAAACAACAATAAAAGATGCATACATAGCCAAAAAATCTGTAGGCTCAGAACAACAACAACAGCAAAAAAATTCTGTAGGCTCAGAACAACAACACCAACAAAAAAAAATCTGTAAGCTCAGAACAACAATAACTTGTAGGACCCTATACAAGTGCTGCAAATATTTCCAATAAATCAAGCATAAGTGAGTTAAATGCAGAAATTTGAGTTTGTCATTAGGGCTGCTTTATTAAGCCATGCCTACTAGTTCCAACCATTATTATTATTTTTTTGCATGTCCACCTCTTCCAAGTCGATCACTTTAACAACAACAATGATAAATTTGAAAATATACATGAATATGTATACCAATGGCCGAAAACAGTAACTGAACATGAAACTGAAATGACTTAACTACCTCTCTCCTTGTAAGTGAGAAGAGAGGAACGAAGCTGAATCGCCTGAATAGGCTGGTTCTTCAAAATGCTGATCGGATGGCTCAGAAAGATTGCACACAGCAACAATGACCAAATGAGTGCACAACGAAACTCAATAAACACAGGAAAATGCTTGACAGAACTCAGTTAAACTTGGTAAACAGAAAATCATGTTCTTAGGTGACCTTTAGTTGCACACTAACTTGGTAGGAGGGTGCAAAAAAATAAAATCATTTTACTTGTCTTTATAAACTTTTCATCACTGCCTACAAACTCCAAAAAATTGTATAGATCTTTTATTGTTGTTCTAAGCCTACACAACTTTTCATCATCACTGCCTACACACTCCAAAAAATCATGTTCTTGGGTGATCTTTTAGTGTAGAAGATACCAAAAATTAACAATTATTCAAATCAGAACTGAAAGAATAAAAACCCAAATGTGCTATTAATCTCAAACTCAATATTGAAGATACCAACAAATACCAACTTTTCGAAGATGGAGAAAAATTATGCATCTCTTTTATGTCCATCATCAGTTTGCCTGCAAACAGTCAAGACATAATGATTAATTTAACAAATGTACTATTTGGAATTAACTCCAGTAAACGATAAACATGAACGATTATAAACGAAATGTAATTTGAAATAGAGATTACCTGATAAGAACGATTGGGGGCTAGGGTTTCTCTTCGAATCGCTTAGGAATCAAAACCCTAATCACGATTTGGGTTTATCGTCGAAGAGAGAGAGAGAGAGAGAACCCTAGTGAGAGTAGAAATCGAAATCCTAATCGCGATTTGGGTTTTTCGTCGTAGAGAAAGAGAGAGAACCCACTGAGAGTAGAAATTGAAATCGAAACCCTAATCGCGATTTGGGTTTTTCGTCGAAGAGAGAGGTAGAACCCACTGAGAGTAGAAATCAAAGCCCTAACAGCGATTTGGGTTTCTCCTTGAAGAGAGAGAGAGGACGGTTTGTCGTCGATGTTGCCGCTAATTTCGGTGTGGGGGAAAACAGATAGAATTTGTGAGTTCTTGGAAAACCTGAATAGCAAACACCTAACCTGTTCCGCCGGAGCTTGACCGTTGACTCCCGCCGTTCACCTGCAAGGAAGTGCGAGACACCGGGGTTGATCCCGGCGACGCACCCTCCGACGCTCAAGTCAGTAACCAGAAATGATTATGAAAAAGCGTTTAACTAGCAAAAGATTGATTACCTCTTAATGGAGATGGGTGTGAGGTATTTATAGTCGCCGTTGGGATCAGATAAGGAATGTGATTCCTGTGATCTGATAAGGCATAAAATCCTCGTAATCAGATTAGGAATGTAATTCCTTAATTCCCGGTGAGAGGATAGTCGCGAATCAGGCCCGTTGATTTGGTTCAATCAGAGACCCTAATTCTATCCTGTCGGACTGGGTTTGTATCGGGTTGGGACCCGTACCCAGTTGAGATGGATCCGTTCGCGGGTTATTGGATCTGTGAGAAGGAGACCCAGTACCCGTCTCGGACCCATTTGTATGTGAAATTACCGTTTTACCCCTGAGCTTTAAGATTCGTGTCCGATGTGAACGGTCCCGATTTAATCCTATTTTTAGCCATATCACGAGCCCCCCACTCCCAAAGACTGAGTTTGATCAGCCTTTGAGGAGTAGTTTTACTGTTCCAATGGCGTACGGGATTTTATCGGTGTTCTTAAGGGAGTTTGGAATCTTGCGCGGCGTGTAATGGTGTTATTATGGGCTTGTAAAATGCCCAAAAATATTCTCAGAATATTCTGGATTTTTTCTCATTTTTTTTGAATTTTTTATTCATTTTCCGAATTAAATAATTAATTATCGAAAATATTAATTAATTATTCTAATTTAATAATTATTTTTTCAGAATTTAAAAATAAATTTTCTGAATTAATAATTATTTTTAGAATTTTTAATTAATTTTTTTCGATTTTTAAATATTTTTTTTGGATTTTTTAAATAAAAAAAACAATTAAATAGATAAATAAATAATTTAAATATTACCTGGACAAGTGGCGTGTTCCTGGCCGTCGATCATGATCAGATGAGCGCGCATCGTGAGGCAGATCACGATCTGGACACGTGGCGCGTTTCTGACCGTCCATCATGATCAGATGTGCGCGCATCGTGAGGCAGATCACGATCTGGACACGTGGCGCGTTACTGAGCGTCGATCGGACGGTTCGTGTTGGTCGGCGACTTTTTTTCTCAATTTACAGCGTCGGCATTTCGGCACCTCGGCTCGGCGCTTCGGCTCGGCTATTTGGATCTGCCGAGGAATGTAACGAAGCCACGTGGCATTGCCATGTGGCACCCCTTTTTTTTTGTTTTTTTGTTTTTCCTCTTCTTCTCCGCTCTGCTTCGTTGTTTTCTTCTTCTTCTTCCTTCGTCTCACTCTTCGACCCAACCGTGCTTCCGACCCCGACTCCGTCTCCGTCCCTGAGAGCGCCACTGAAGCTCGGCGAGCTCGGCGGGAGCGACGAGCGGCGTGGGGCTCGTCAAGGCCACGACGGAGTTCATGATGGACGGGATGCGACATGGAGCTTGGGAGTTTCGGTGAGAGGCGACGAGCGGAGTGGGGTTCGTCGGAGATGGAGCTCGGCACTGTAGTGGAGACGAAGGTGGAGCTCGAGCTCGGTGGGGAAGAGCTCATCAGTAATGGGTTCGTCACTGTAGGTCGGCAAGATGGAGCTCGGCCATGGAGGTGGAGCTTTTGGCTATGTGGAGCTCGGCACTTCGGAGCTTTGTGAGCTCGGCATTGGGCCTCGATAGCGGAGCTTGGAGGCGACGGTGTTCGCCGAGGAAGCACTCGACGATGAGCTTCGGCTGCTCATGCGAGCTCGGCGAGGGTGAGAGTTTGGTTCGGCATTGTTGAGAGCTCGGAACGCGGCGAGCTCGTCGAAGGAGATGGGCGAACACTGAGAGCGGTCCGGACCTCGTCGTCGAGAGCTCGTTCGAGGGAGCTCGAAGAAGGAGATGATGGAGCTCGGAGCTCAATGTTCGAGATCGGTTGCAGACTGAGCTCGCCGCCGTCGAGGAGCTCGGCTCGTGACGAAGTGGAGTTTTGGGGTTTCCCTTCCTCTGGTTTTGTTTGGTCGCACGGTGGAGAAGAGGAGTTCGTTTTATTTTTGCTTGGGTTTTGTTTTGGTGCCAGGATTATTGGAGAAGGAGATGGAAAGGGGTTCGGGTCGGATCCCCTTAACGGGTCCGAACCCGGCCCCTTGTGCCTTTTTTTTTCTCTCTCTCCTCTCTCGCGCTGCTGTTCATGCTCTTGTTCTTTCTCTCCTCGCCTTTTTCTCTTCTTCTCCTCTGCTTTGCGTTCGGCAGATCCGAGCACGGATTTTGAGGAGATTTTTTGCCATTTTGCGGTTCGGTAGTTCGGTAGCTCGGATTTGAGATCTGAGCTACGTGGCTCAATCTGGACGGTTGATCACGATCGTGGCGCGAATCACGAGACAAGAGGCACGAGTTTCGAGAAAACGTTATCTTGTCGTTTTGTGGTGACGTGGCGAGATCTGAGCCGTTCATCATGTTTTAGCATGAATTTTGATACGATCCGACGGTGAGATGGGGTCGGCCGAATTTTTCTCCATATGCGGGGGTCGGTACCTCGGCACCTCGGATCGGCAGCTCGTCTGAAAAGAAAGAGGAAGGGGAGGAGAGGCATTTGGGTTCTCTCCTCTGCCTTGTTCTTTCGCGCAGTGGAGAAGAGGAGAAGAGGAGAAGAGGAAGGGGAGGAGAGGCATTTGGGTTCTCTCCTCTGCCTTGTTCTTCCGCACAGTGGAGAAGAGGAGAAGAGGAAGGGGAGGAGAGGTAATTGGGTTCTCTCCTCTGCCTTGTTCTTCCGCACAGTGGAGAAGAGGAGAAGTGGAAGGGGAGGAGAGGCATTTGGGTTCTCTCCTCTGCCTTGTTCTTCCGCACAGTGGAGAAGAGGAGAAGAGGAAGAGGAGGAGAGGCAATTGGGTTCTCTCCTCTGCCTTGTTCTTCCGCACAGTGGAGAAGAGGAGAAGTGGAAGGGGAGGAGAGGCATTTGGGTTCTCTCCTCTGTCTTGTTCTTCCACACAGTGGAGAAGAGGAGAAGTGGAAGGGGAGGAGAGGCATTTGGGTTCTCTCCTCTGCCTTGTTCTTCCGCACAGTGGAGAAGAGGAGAAGAGGAAGAGGAGGAGAGGCAATTGGGTTCTCTCCTCTGCCTTGTTCTTCCGCACAGTGGAGAAGAGGAGAAGTGGAAGGGGAGGAGAGGCATTTGGGTTCTCTCCTCTGTCTTGTTCTTCCACACAGTGGAGAAAAGGAGAAGTGTTGGGGAAGAAGGAGAAGAATGAAGGAGCTAAGAAGGGTATGGGTCGGACCGTGGGTATCGGATCCGACCCGACCGTTAGCCTCTTTTTCTTTCTTCCTCTTCATCTGCTTGCTTTGTTTAGCGAATCCGAGCACGGATTTTGAGGTACATTTTTCGCCGCTCCGCAGTTTGGTAGATTGGCAGATCCAAGCTACGCGGCTCAATCTGGACGGTTGATCACGATCGTGGTGCGAATCACGAGACAAGAGGCATGAGTTTCGAGAAAACGTTATCTTGTCATTTTGTGGTGACGTGGCGCGATCTGATCCGTCCATCACGCTTGAGTGCAAATTTGGAGATGATCTAACGGTGAGATCGGGTCGGAAGAATTTTTCTCCATATACGAGGGTCGGTCCCTCGTCCGCTCGGCTCGGTGACTCAGTAGTTCACCCTCTGCCTGTAGTAGCTCAGAGAAGAGGAGAAGAGGAAGGGAAGGAGAGGCATTTGGGTTCTCTCCTCTGCCTTGTTCTCTCGCACAGTGGAGAAGCGATGCTGGGAAGATCCTCGTAAGAGCCATGGGAAGACCCATTCTTTGAAGTGAGTGCAAGGAGCAACTCTAGGGGAGAGTTGTGCCCCGATCTCGTCGAGAAGAGCTATTTGAGAGACAAGTTTGAGGAGGAACTCTAGGAGAAAGTTGTGCTCCGAACTTGTGGAGAAGAGCTCCGCTTTGGAGGTGAGCGGAGTGAAGAGCTCGGCTCTAGGAGAGCCATCTGGACGAGGAGTTTGAGGAGCAACTCTAGGAGAGTTTTAGCTCCGAACTCGTTGAGAAGAGATCCGCTTTGGAGGCGAGCGGAGCGAAGAGCTTGACTTGTAGAAGAGCCATCTGGAAGAGGAGTTTGAGGAGCAACTCTAGGAGTGAGTTTTAGCTCCGAATTCGTTGGGAAGAGCTCCGCTTTGGAGGCAAGCGGAGTGGGGAGCTCGATTTGTAGAAGAGCCATCTGGAAGAGGAGTTTGAGGAGCAACTCTTGGAGAGAGTTTTAGCTCCGAACTCGTTTGAGAAGAGCTCCGCTTAGGAAGCGAGCAGAGTGAAGAGCTCGGCTCTGGGAGAGCCATCTGGAAAAGGAGTTTGAGGAGCAACTCTAGGAGAGAGTTTTAGCTCCGAATTCGTTGGGAAGAGCTCCGCTTTGGAGGCGAGCGGAGTGGGGAGCTCGATTTGTAGAAGATCCATCTGGAAGAAGAGTTTGAGGAGCAACTCTAGGAGAGAGTTGCTCTTCGATCTCGTCGAGAAGAGCTATTTGAGAGACAAGTTTGAGGAGGAACTCTAGGAGAAAGTTGTGCTCCGAACTTGTGGAGAAGAGCTCCGCTTTGGAGGTGAGCGGAGTGAAGAGCTCGGCTCTAGGAGAGCCATCAGGACGAGGAGTATGAGGAGCAACTCTAGGAGAGTTTTAGCTCCGAACTCGTTGGAGAAGAGCTCCGCTTAGGAGGCGAGCGGAGTGAAGAGCTCGGCTCTGGGAGAGCCATCTGGAAGAGGAGTTTGAGGAGCAACTCTAGGAGAGAGTTTTAGCTCCGAATTCTTTGGGAAGAGCTCTGCTTTGGAGGCGAGCGGAGTGGGGAGCTCGATTTGTAGAAGAGCCATATGGAAGAGGAGTTTGAGGAGCAACTCTAGGAGAGAGTTTTAGCTCCGAATTCGTTGGGAAGAGCTCCGCTTTGGAGGCGAGCGGAGTGGGGAGCTCGATTTGTAGAAGAGCCATCTGGAAGAGGAGTTTGAGGAGCAACTCTAGGAGAGAGTTTTAGCTCCGAACTCGTTTGAGAAGAGCTCCGCTTAGGAGGCGAGCGGAGTGAAGAGCTCGGCTCTGGGAGAGCCATCTGGAAGAGGAGTTTGAGGAGCAACTCTAGGAGAGAGTTTTAGCTCCGAACTCGTTTGAGAAGAGCTCCGCTTTGGAGGCGAGCAGAGCGGGGAGCTCGATTTGTGGAAGAGCCATCTGGAAGAGGAGTTTGAGGAGCAACTCTAGGAGAGAGTTTTAGCTCCGAACTCGTTTGGAAGAGCTCCGCTTTGGAGGCGAGCGGAGTGGGGAGCTCGATTTGTAGAAGAGCCATATGAAAGAGGAGTTTGAGGAGCAACTCTAGGAGAGAGT
Source organism: Hemerocallis citrina (assembly GCA_017893485.1). Taxonomy (NCBI): domain Eukaryota; kingdom Viridiplantae; phylum Streptophyta; class Magnoliopsida; order Asparagales; family Asphodelaceae; genus Hemerocallis; species Hemerocallis citrina. The sequence continues at coordinate 160,169,629 of CM030360.1, read as the reverse complement.
TTTAGCTCCGAACTCGTTTGAGAAGGGCTTCGCTTAGGAGGCGAGCGGAGTGAAGAGCTCGGCTCTAGGAGAGCCATCTGGACGGTTGATCACGATCGTGGCGCGAATCACGAGGCAAGAGGTACGAGTTTCGAGAAAACGTTATCTTGTCATTTTGTGGTGACGTAGCGCGATCTGATCCGTCCATCATGCTTGGGTGCAAATTTTGAGATGATCTAACGGCGAAACCGGATCGGCAGAATTTTTCTCCATATGTGGAGGTCGGTACCTCGGCACCTCGGATCGGCGACTCAGTAGTTCACCTTCTGCCCGTAGTAGCTCGGTGTAGTGGAGCTCGGAGTTCGGACGGCTCGAGCGTGAGGAGAAGCTCGGTGAGTTGATGAAGGGGATGGGTCGATGAAGCTCTGCTCCTCGGCTAGGGAGGATGGGTCAGCATATGGGAGAGGTGAGGGGCTCTGAAGCTCTGCCTCTATTCTGTTTGGTTTTGGAGATTTTTGAAGAGGAGCTCCACTCCTAGGAGAAGAGGTCCGCTTTTGGAGCGAGCGGAGCGAGGAGCTTGGCTCTAGGAGAGTGCCATTTGTGAGACGAGTTTGAGGAGCAACTCTAGGAGAAAGTGGTGAGCTCCGAACTCGTTATTTAAGTGAGGGAATCAACGGTTGTGGGAGCAATTCCGAATGGCGAACCACTTCTAGCTCGCTTAACAGCGAACTTGCGAAGTAGAATCGAGCCAAGTGTTGGACTCCGGAACCATCGTTAGAAAAGTTCAACGGCTGTGGGAGCAATTCCGAATGGCGAACCACTTCTAACCTGCTTAAGAGCAAGTTATTCGAAGCAGAATCGAACCAAGTGTTGGACTCCGGAACCATCGTTAGAGTTATTCAACGGTTGTGGGAGCAATTCCGAATGGCGAACCACTTCTAACCCGCTTAAGAGCAAGTTATTCGAAGCATAATCGAACCAAGTGTTGGACTCCGGAACCATCGATAGAGTTGTTCAACGGTTGTGGGAGCAATTCTGAATGGCGAACCACTTCTAACCCGCTTAAGAGCAAGTTATTCGAAGCAGAATCGAACCAAGTGTTGGACTCCAGAACCATCGTTAGAGTTGTTCAACGGTTGTGGGAGCAATTCCGAATGGTGAACCACTTCTAACCCGCTTAAGAGCAAGTTATTCGAAGTAGAATCGAACCAAGTGTTGGACTCCGGAACCATCGTTAGAGTTTAGTGAGTTGCGGGAGGAGCCATGTAGAAGAAGCTGGACTCCGAAATCACCATTTAACGAGTCGTGACTCGGAGAGATTGAGATGAAGCAAGAGCAACAATTTCCAATGAAAAAATGTAAAGTTTATTGAAATAAACTAAGTGGCTGCTTCAATAGGGCGAGCCATTATTACATGCTATTGGCCGGGTTACAAGCATCAGCCTTATTGAAAATCAAAATCCTACTTCTACAATAAGGTGAAGACCTCTTGGGAGGAGCTGGGAGGTTCTGAGTCTTGGAGCTCGCCGGGCCCTTCGGTTCATTTGTTGGCTCCTTAGAGGGGAAGCTCGGCCCCCTCTTTTTGGATGAACTTGGTCAGGTGTCCCCGTTGTACGAGTTCTTCGATCTCCTCCTTGAGAGCCCGACAATCATCCGTGTCGTGACCGTGGTCCCTGTGAAAGCGGCACCACTTATCTTTGTCCCTCTTCTTGCCAGGGGTATTCATTCTAGGGGGAGCACGGAGTAGTCCTTCCTTGTCCACCTCCATAAGGACTTCTGATATGTTAGCAATGAGGGGGGTGAACTTCTCAAAACGTGGAGTCGAACGGCGCTGGCCATTACTGTCCTTCTGGGATTTTTGGGACCCCTCTTCACTTGTGTTCTTCCGTTTGTTCCCGGAAGCTGTCTCCTCCAGAGCAAGGGGGTCGAGGGCTTCTTCGGCCCGAATGTACTTTTCACACCTGAGAAGGAGGTCGGCAAAGTTCTGTGGAGGCTTCTTAGCAAGAGAGGAACGGAGGCTGGAATTGAAGACATTGGATTGGAAGGCGGCCGTTGCGACGGATTGGTCGAGGGAAGCTATAGACCTGGCTTCAGCTGTGAACCTCTTTACATAGTCTCTCAACTTCTCACCCTTCTTCTGATTAAGGTAGAGTAGCGAAATGCTGGTCTTTTCAGTTCGGCGACTACTCACGAAGTGGGTGACGAAGAGGGTCTCGAACTGTTCGAATGAGAATATCGAGGATGGGGCAAGTCGAGAGTACTATTCTCGAGCCGGACCCTTGAGAGTTGCGGGGAAGGTCTTGCATAGCAGGGCATCGGAAGCTTGATGGATGAGCATGAGAGTCTTGAAGCTCTCAATGTGGTCAACGGGTGTCAGTTTCCCCAGAGTAGGTCTCGAATTGAGGAGTTTTAAAGCCGATTGGCACTCGCGCATCCATTATGGTTCGGGAAAAAGGAGGTTGGCTTGGACAGAGGGTCCTGCCCCTCTGTTCCTCTCCCCGGTTGATCTGGCCAATGCACCTCTCCATCTCGTGGAGACGACGGTAGAGGGCATCATCCCTCCGACTGTAGTCGAACGAGCCTCCGAACTCGTGTTCGTAGGAGGGGGAGCGAGGACTATGGCGATGGTAACCCTGGGAACGGCGAGGGCTAGGAGTATGCTGCCGGTGGTGAGGACTCTGGACCCGCGGGGGTGTAGGATCCCGTTGGGCATTGTAGTTATGAGGACGGAGGTTGAGAGCCTGTTGTACCATTGCTTGAAATTGTTGGAACTCGGCACGGGTGATGGGTGCCTCATCGTTCCTGGGGTGTTGCCGATCGGCGGGGGAACGATGTCTTCTTCTGTAGTGCTCGGAGGATTCCTTCCTTCCCCTTCGGACATGGGACCTTTTGTAGTCTCGACGGTGTGGGGATCGCTCACCCTGACGTTGCTGGCGGGAGGCTCCCTCTCAGGACCGCTTCTCGTCCAGACGGTGGCGTAAGTCCTCCACCTTCTGCCGGTTTTGAGGATTGTGAGAGGCCATGGAATCCGTAGAGGCTTTGTGTATGGAGACGCGGTCTAGGTGGAGAGGTTGCTTCATGCGGGAGCCCCCGCACCGGCATTCTGAGGACCGGTGGGACCCTTGGGGGGTTCCTGATTCTGAAGAGGAGGCTGATCTTGTTGAAGAGGGTCCTCCACTTGAGGCTGGGGTTGTCCCTGCTGCGGAGCGGGTTGGACGGGGACTACCTCTTGCTGATCGGCGGGGTTGGGCCCGCGGTTGGACCCTCTGGACCTGACTTTTCTCGGAGGCATGGCTGGAGAAGATCGGACCAACGGGAAGAGGGGCTGCTATTCGTTTGGTCTTCCCACAGACGGCGCCAATCTGTTGCCGCTAATTTCGGTGTGGAGACAAACAGATAGAATTTGTGAGTTCTTGGAAAACCTGAATAGCAAACACCTAACCTGTTCTGCCGGAGCTTGACCGTTGACTCCCGCCGTTCACCTGCAAGGAAGTGCGAGACACCGGGGTTGATCCCGGCGACGCACCCTCCGACGCTCAAGTCAGTAACCAGAAATGATTATGAAAGAGCGTATATATATATATATATATATATATGGGAAATGCTCCATTGAAAATAGGTCTAGTTTTTACGGGTTGGAAAACACCAATTTGAGCCGTTGGATCGCTCATGATCGTGATCAGCGGCTCAGATCGAGCTCCCCATAGCCCGTTTCAATTGATCAGCAGAGGGTTATTTTGAGAATTTCGTCCCAAATAACTCTTCGCTGAACAGATTCTAAAAAAATTGATATAACCTAGGCCGTTGTTGGGAACAACGGCCTAGGTTATGAAAAATTGAATTATAGGCCGTTGTTTGGAACAACGGCCTTTTTCTAAATTTTTATAACCTAGCACCTAGGTTATAAAAATTTAGAAAAAGGCCGTTGTTCCAAACAACGGCCTATAATTCAATTTTTCATAACCTAGGCCGTTGTTCCCAACAACGGCCTAGGTTATATTCATTTTTTCAGAGCGAATCAGGCGAAGAGTTATTTGGGATGAAATTCCCAAAATAACCCTCTGCCACTTAAGTGATATTGGGTGATGGGCGGAGGCGATCTGAGCCGCTGATCACGATCAAAAGTGATCCAACAGCTCAGATTGGTGTTTTCCAACCCGTGAAAACAACCCGTTTTCAATGGAGCATTTTCCTACACACACACACACACACACACACACACACTGATGGAAACATGGACTTTTATTTACAACTAATTATTGTCATACTATTCAAACTTGAACTATATAATTGTTGATTTAATGTTTACAAGGCTTTTCATATGTTGTATTGTTCTGAAAACGTGCCGTAGGCACGTGCCCACGGGAAAAATCTAGTCTATATAATAAAACACAAAGAAAGCCATCAAGTGGCTTTCCTTCAATCACCCCAAAATCAAAGGCCCAGATCTAATCTCACAAAACACATTCCCTCCCCCCCCCCCCCCCCCAAAGTTCCCCCCCAAAACTCAAATTCAAATCTCTCTCAAAACAACTCATTTATTTATTTAATTATTTCTCTCTCTCTCTCTCTCTCTCTCTCTCTCTTTCTCTCTCTCTCTCTCTCTTTCTCTCTCTCTCTCTCTCTCTCTCTATATATATATATATATATATATATATATATATATATGTATAGAAACATGGACTTTTATACCCCAATTTATAATTATTTTTGACCATATACTAATGGAAACATGGACTTTTATTTACAACTAATTATTGTTATACTATTCAAATTTCAGCTACAAATTGTTGATTTACTGTTTACAAGACTTTTCATATGTTGTATCGTTCAGAAGACGTGCCATAGGCGCGTGGCCATGTGCAAATCTAGTATGTAACAAATATTAAGAATTTAGCACAACGGAGTGAAGCTTTAAGAGTGAGAAGTGATAATCCGATGAACAATCAAACAAGTATACAAACTAAGCACACAAAGCATACAATGTTTTTCTCGGTTCAGGAGAATCTAATCTGGGGGGAAATAAGGGATGTGTTATTTAACTAGAGAAGATTACAAGAGTTACAGACTCTCTTACCAAGAACCTGTCTATCTCTTAAGTCTCAATAGGAGATAATCTGTTGTTTACAATGGAGAACACTCAATGAAGCACCACACCTCTCATGGAGGCTATTGCAATATATACAAATCTAGAGAAACTCAAGATTGTAATATTGATACAATAACCGTTCGATATATCTTGAAGAAAAAACTACATGATAGGAGTTGTACGATCTAACTTGGAGTAGAAGTTGGGCCCAAAAAAGATCACCTAACCAACGTTTATTGGAAAAAGCAACCCCAAAGATTTGGGACCAAACCCAGCCCAATAGTTGCTTTCAGCCATCAGCGATCGACTGCCATTTTGGGTAGTTTACTGCGATGCAATTACCCCTAAACAAAGAGATTGGACAGTTGACTGCTCCATAGGCAGTTGACTGTCAATTGGTTGTTGTAGCTGCTTCCGCTGTTGCTTCTTCGCATTTCCAACGACGCTTCGACCTCCTTCGCGTCAACGTCTTCTTTTCACATTGAACCCAAGTACGCAACATACAATCCCAACAAAAATATTTTGGTGAATGTTAGCTATGAATTATATACCACCTGTTTATGTTTTCTTCCTTCATAGTCGCATACTCTTGCTTTCTAAGTTAAGCTTCGTTTTAATGGCGAGAGGTGCTTTTTGCATCTGAGTCTTCTACATTAAGATCTTCTGATAATGGTAAAAATCGCAGCAAATCAGAGCCATACGATTCCAGCACAGATCCTAAAATTTTTAAAGACAGATTAACCATAATGTACCTCTTTAACAGGCCTGGTCATTCTTTAGGCTCATCTACAAGACATGAGTAGATTTCAAGCCTATTAAAAGTGATTAGGCCCACTAGGAGAGACACCCAACCCATGAGGGATGTAAATCAAATCTTTTATCCCCAAGCAAGAGAATCTATCTTTTAAGGGTGGAGAATCAACATGAGATAATGGATTCATATCAATCTAATGCTTTCATATCAATCTCCTAACTGTTTTTCAGGCCTATAAATACCCTTCTCCATGCTCAGTCAGAAGGTAATCAGAAATTTCTCTCTCAAACTCTTTTTCTCTCTCAGATTCTGACTTAAGCTTCGGAGGGTCTGTCATTGGGGCCATCCCCAGTATTTCAGCCTTTTTGTAAATCCATTGGCCGCGTCTGCAACCATCAGATTTAGATCAAGGTGCTCTTTCAACGATGTAGATTCAAGCTCAGGAGATCCAACCACTTTTGCGGAAATGGTCAAAGATTAGATCTTTAGTAGTTTCTTTCAAAAAAACTCATTATCTGTTTGCTCCCACACCAAAATAAGCAGTAGCGGACTAATGCCATATGTGGGGAACTATACAGATCTTCATCAATGATCAGACTTACCCCCATGCCACCTAGACTATCAGGGAGAGCATTGGCCTCAAGTCGTCTAGCCAACTCTTCTCGTCAATGAGCTCCTCCCGTGGAGGACCCAATTCCTCCTCAATAGCTGGATCCACCCCAACAGCCTAATCAAGCTCCTATCAACAAAGAAGCACTGGGCCGTCATGAAATGCACATTCTACACGACCACGTCTCAGTCCATAATGCTTCCAGCGATTTGATGCCTTCACAAGGTCCCCGAGGTTCAAAAGATCTCCGTCAAATCATCAATGCCAGACAACAGGGGACCGATCTAAGGATTCGTTTGGACGAGAGGTGTGCATAGACTGCGCCCTCCCTCTCAGAACGTCAAGTGAACTGGAGAAGCAACTCTCTTCGAAGGAAGGGATTAAGACACTCCTCCTCTCATAGGGGGCAAATTGTAGAAAGAAGCCCAACCCGTGAGAGTCGAAAGCATCTTGAGAGAAACAAAGAGCAAAAGGTCCCAGTCACTAGAGCCGAATTAGAGAACTTCAAGCATGACATCCTCCAAGCTATCCGAGGTACTCAAGATCAGGGTCGACTCTCATGGAGCCGCCACTCTACTCCTTTGACGACTCAACTAGATCCAAGAAGAAGGATGAAGAACTCCGTCACCGCATCCGAGAAGTGAAACAAATAAAGAATGAAGGGAACCACTCCAGCAGGGCTTACCACCCCAGTCGACCTCCTTTCAGCAAATCCATCATCGACGCACCCATTCCAAAGAACTTCAAAGCTCGTCAGTTTGAATCTTACGATGGTAAATCTGATTCAGCGGACCATATTAAGAGTTTTAAAACTTTGTTGATGGTCTATAATGCCACCAATGTGTCATGTGCCGAACGTTCCCTGCAGCATTGAAGGATCAACAAGGCAATGGTACTCTCGCCTCACTTTAGTGTCAATATTTTTCTTCGACCATCTCGATGAGCTCTTCATAGCGCACTTGCTTACTAGCCGCAAGGCTGAAAAAACATATATTTTCCTGTTGGAATTAAAGCAAAAGGACAAAGAACTACTGAAGGACTGTCAAGTGCTTCGCAGCTGAAGTAAGGTCTATCTCTTCCGTAGACTCATTAGTGGTGGCTGCTGCTTTCCCCACAACGTCACTCACAAAAACCTGAAGGCCTCCCTTGCAAAGATGCTTCCTAAAGATTACATCGAACCTCTGGAAAGGAGGAACAAGTATATCAAAGCTGAGTAAGCTCTTTATCCATAGGGTCAGAATGATCCATCTTCCAGGAACAAATGAAAGAATGCAAGGGAGGAAGGACCCTAGAAATTTTAGAAAGACGGCGCAGCTCAACGCCGTCCACCTCCAATACCATGCTTCGACAAGTTCATTCCCCTTAACACAAGTGTGTCAGCCATCATCATGAAAGTTGAGAAGGACGGAATTATCTGCCCTCCCCCCAAGATGACCACAACTAGAAAGAGGGATACGAACAAGTGGTGCACATTTTATAGAGACCATGGACACACTACTGACTACTATCGAGACCTCAAAACAACAATTGAATGCCTAGTTTGTCGAGGCTATATATCTCTATTTGTCCAACAAAATAACAATGCTAAAACCCCTCCAGCACAGGGGGCTAATAAGCATCGAGAGAGGCTCTCCGAATCGCAACTCAGAACACATGGTCATTCTCCTCTCCATTCATGGAGGTCTGATGGGGAGAGATTCTAACTCCTCTTGCAAAGCATTTGTCAGGAAAGTCAACTCAGTATATAACATCCCGTCTGCTGAGAGCACCGGGGTTCTGATATCTTTCTCCGACAAGGACTTAGAAGGTGTCCGAATGCCTCATTGCGATGCATTGGTCATAAACCTTTGCATGATGAATCATGAGGTATGCCACATCCTGGTGGACAATGGCAGTTCAATAACCATCCTTTTCATGAACACTTTCAACTGGCTGAAGCTCTCCTGAGACCGACTCAAGCTAGCCGATTATACACTCCACAGATTCTCCGGTGTACTCGTTCAAATAGAAGGAATCTTCACACTTGATGTGACAGCAAAAAAAGCCCCTACTAATCGAATGGAAACATTGGACTTTATGGTAGTTGACGTCAAAGCTGCATACAATGCAATATTTGGCCGTTGCTTCCACCTACCACATGAAAATGAAGTTCTCAACAATAACAGGCATAAGCAAAGTTGTAGGGAGCCAACAGGCAGCACGAGCATGCTACACCATCACAATGGGGGGCTCGGTTCTCCCCCTCGATGTCATAGAACTAGCACCAGAAAGTAGTCACAGTAAGTCCAAGCTTGTAAACAAGCTTGAAGCCACTGCCAAGAACTTTAAAACCTGCCAAACTGATGTTGATATTTGCAAGTGTACAAAATCGCACAAGTAATATAGATAGATGAGTAGAGTGTCGAACCCACAGGGACTAGATATTTTACTGAGTACCGATATCGCTAGATGAATCACTATTTGGAAGGTCGAATTTTATAAATAATAAAGCAACTAAATTACCTTAATCTAATTATCTAACTAAATTGGTGAAGAGGGAGAGGGCTATGAAACGTTGAAGCACTTGTACTTTATTAATGGTAAAATTAGTTCTAGGACTCTTGGTTCACCTCGTTTATCACACACACAAATTATTATTCCTTATAAATTAAAGATATTATTTTTCCAAATTGTCGACCGAAATCCTAAAGATATTAACCAACGTAGTCTAAAAATTATTCTCAATTAATCATTCGTCTATCCACCAAATTATTAATCGAGAAATTGGATTTCTTAACGGTCACGTCCTCCAATATACAGTCTTAATTTTTATTAATCACAAATCACCTGTTCGGTCTCTTTATGATTTGAAAATCATACAAATGTCTATCCACCATGTTGTACGCATAAATAATAAAAATTAAAACACAATCAGGAAAAATAGAGTAATAAGAAATTAAAATTTGTGTTCTACAAAACTTGGCTACACCTTAGCCTCTAGAACAATAAATTCAGTTCATATTTGTTTGGGATTGCATCAAAAAATTAGAGAAGAAGAGATAAAAATAAATATATAAATAATGCAAACCGAAAGTTGCCACATCAGCTTTCAGGCCTGTCACACCCGTGCCTCGTCTCATGGCTTCTCTGATTTCGTATAGTCCATGCCCAGTCAGATCATCAACGCAGTCTCGTCGCCTTGGGAGCCGTGCGAATGTCCACGTCAGATCGCAGCACGCCAGAGCTGTCTCGTCGATGCCACGTCAGCAGCAGACCTGTCACGTCGCTGCTTGAGTGCGTGGGCCCCGCCGAACAGCAGCTGACTTCGTCCTTGGCTTCGTCCACACGCAGAGACGAAAGAAGGGGACCTCGCCACGTCAGCAGCACGTCAAAGAGGAAAGAAGAAGTAGCCTGACACCTCTCACGTGCCTGCTTCTCTCTCCCTTTTTCCTTTAATTCTTGAACCCAGCGTCAAAACAGTTCTCTCTCTCTCTGTTTTTCTTAAACGCACGCACTGTGCGCTGTCACTCTCTCTCTTTTAAAACTCTATTTATTTATTTATTTAATGATTAGCCGTCACCTCCTGCCTTGTACTCTCTCCTTTGATTTGTATTTATAGAAAACGGAGAGGAGTTTTAGGGTTTGCACTTTTTACAGAAAACCCCACTCTTTTTCTTTATTTCCTTCCTTTAATTGATCTGAACTTTAATTCTTTCTCTTTCTTTCTTTTCTTCCTTTTCTGCTAACCACGTGTTTCTGCATACACAAAATAATACCTGAAATTAGGATTTTTAATTAAAATAAAATTCATTAGTTTAAAATTAATTAAACTAACTATAAACCATATTAGCGTATAAAAATCCTTTTAAACATTATTTGTCGCACTTTTAACTCAACAAAACAATAAAAATTTATAAATCAATTATTTTACTTTGTTTGTTGATTTTTTCCACAATTCTTTACTTTTTGCATCAAAAATATTATTTCTTCAAAAATAATTAATTAAATGAAATCTTATAGAAATATGATGAATTATAGACAATATCAGCGAAAACAAGTCATTTTAATAGGTAAATGAGTACAAATATTTGCATATAAATTCGACACATCAAATACCCCCAAACTTAAGATTTTGCTTGTCCTCGAGCAAAAAGTAGAATCATGAACAAGGGAATAATAATAGTAGACTCAACCCATCACACCACGATCTCTTATCATGCAAGCATCAAAATTTCAATTAAAAATATAAACAATTGTAAATAAAGTAAAACTAACCATACCCACTTTCTCCAGTGCAATTATTTATTCATAATTCCAAACCTAATCGTATTTGTCATGCAATTAATGTAATTATAGTATGCAACAACTCAATCTGTGATTATCCCTTCTCTAAACTACAAACCGAGTAGCAAACTAGAGGTTTTTTTTTTTTTTTTTTTTTTTTTTCCAGTCTTTTCTTTAAGTTGTCACTTGCCTTTTTATGCGAATGCAAAACATTTGTGATGAATTCACCCGGTTACTCAACAAGTCACAAACTTAAAGTGCTTTGCATACTCATATTTCAAGTTGCCGTTCTACGTAAGTGTAGACATTTGTGATGAATACCCCTAGTTACTAAGCAACTCAAAACATTGAAGTAGATTGACTTTATTCTTAATTTTTTTTTTTTTCATTATCACTCTATTTACTTAAACCCTGTTTAGGACTAGATCAAAGGGGATAATCACAAGAAAAAGCATCACATTTGTCTTTTATGTATAACAGCATGACTCACACAATTTTGTAAGGAATTTTGAAACTCAATAATCCTAAAGTAAATAAGTATGCTTAATATTGCTTTATAAAAAAAATTGTTTATCCCAAAAAAATTGTTTCAATGCTTATCACAATAAAGAACTCAAAATGTGTAATGGTGAGCCCAATTATAATCCTTTTGTTTTGTTTTTCTTTTCAAAAATAATAAAAATAAAAATAAATTTGTAAACCTTCCCCCCAAACTTAAATATCACATTGTCCTCAATGGGAAAGAAAAAGAAAAACAAAAAGAATGCAAAAAGTTTAGAATATCTCCCCTGATTCGTCTTTAAATTTCTGCGCGCGCAGCGTTCAGTATTTTGGCGATATCTGGAGCTGTAGATGTCGGAATGGGCTGAATTTTTTTTTGCTAGAAAGCTAAGACAATTGTCTACAACTTCTCGTTGAATCACTTTTCCAGATTCTGACTTCATACTGCTCAAAAACAGCCATCAATGCAGGTGTTCCATACAGCTCCGCCTGGCGACTTTCAAAATTGATGCAATCCTACAAAATAAAATCAAAAATTAAAATAAAATAAATTAAAAGATAAATGAAAACTAAATGAAATAAAATAAAACATGGGTTGCCTCCCAAGAAGAGCTAAGTTTTAAGTCTTCAGCCAGACATGGGGGTGAGATGGTTAAGTAACGCCTAGATCCAACAACATTAAAACATCCTTTCTAATTTTTCTCTTCTTGTGTGGATCGGGTTCAAGTTCCAATTTGAGGCGTTTCCTTCTTGACGATGATGTCATTGATTCCCCCACCTCTTTGAATTTATGCTGCAAAAATGAATAAATAGAAGGTTCAGCATCCAAATACATGACATGTTCAAAAATATTTTCTTTCTCAGGTTCAAAATTTGTTGAATTTGTTGGACATACTTCGATTGACGATTTTTCAAATTTTGCCTTATGTTTCTCGCCCACTATTAAATAAGTTTCACTTACTTGAATAGATGACTGTTCTTCAGGAGGAAAATTTATGGAATTAAAAACATCATACATTACTTGCTCATGCTGAATTTGTTCCTCCACAATTTGTTCAATCTCACTTTGCTTTTCAACCACCTTCTGTTCTCCATTTTCTTCTTGTGGTTTCTCAATTATCCTCCCGCTTCCTAGTGTTATAGCCTCGACATGCTCCTTGGGATGGACAACTGTATTGCGTGGAAATGTTCCTGCAGTTTTTTCATTAAGAATATTTGAAAATTGACTAATTTGTACCTCAAGTTTGTGAATGGAAGCCGAAGTTGAATTTGTAACATTTTGGATTGCCAAATCTGTCTTTTGCATGTAGTGCATAAACATGTCTTCAAGTGTCAGCTTCTTTTCTTCCTGTGAAAAATTTTGAGGGTATATAACTGCTTCTTGATTGTTGTTCCATGAAAAATTGGGGGTGTTTCTCCATCCTGAATTGTATGTGTTTGCATAATAATTGTTTTGCATTTGAAAGTTTGACACAAAATTTTCATGTTCGGCATTTGATGGAGCAAAAGGGTTCCCCACTTGACAATCTGAACTTGCATGATTTCCTGCACAAAGATCACAAATCATATTAGATTGCATAACATTAAAATTTATATTTTCTACTTGTTTATATAAAATATCATTTTTTGCATTTAAAGTAGAAAAATGATCAAGTTCAAAAACTCCAGCCACTTTTCTTGGCATCGTTCTCTCTAAAGACCACTGGTAATGATTTGATGCCATCTCCTCTAAAATCTCAAAGGCTATTGTGTAAGTTTTGCTCATGAGTGCACCACCAGCTGCTGCGTCAACCATAGATCTATGTATAACTCCCAAACCATTATAGAATGTTTGCATTTGCAGCCAATTCGGTAGTTCATGATTAGGACATTTTCTTAATAACTCTTTAAACCTTTCCCATGCATCATACAAAGACTCGGTCTCAAATTGAGTAAATGGGCAAATGTCATTTCTTAGCCTAGCGGTCTTTGCTGGTGGAAAATACTTGGCTAGAAACTTTTGTGCAAGTCCCTCCCAAGTAGTAATACTACCGGGTGGTAGATAATGTAGCCAAGCCTTCGCCTTATCTCGTAGGGAAAAAGAAAAGAGTCTCAGTCTAATTGCATCGTCTGATACACCGTTGTGCTTGAAAGTGTCACAAATTTCTAAAAAATCTGCAATGTGAGCGTAAGGATCCTCATGTGGTAGTCCCCAAAATTGAACAGTCTGTTGAAGCATTAGAATCATCGCTGGTTTAATTTCAAAATCGTCAGCTTCAATAACCGGCTTCTTTATGCTTGATTCATAAATCGAGGGCATAGCATAGTCTCTCAAAGGCCTATTCTCATCGTTCCCCATGATAATGTACATGTATGTCCTGAAATATAAGTATCAAAAAAGAAAGAAAAAAAAATAGAAAAACTAAAAAAAAAACTAAAATAAGAAAAATAAATAAAAGAAAAAGTTAGTCAAGAGAAAATAAAGATGTAAAATAACAATAAAATAAAAATAATTACAAAGAAATCCAAATTAGCAACAATCTAGCAATTTTCAATATCAATAAAAGAATAACTAGTCCCCGACAACGGCGCCAAAAACTTGATGTTGATATTTGCAAGTGTACAAAATCGCACAAGTAATATAGATAGATGAGTAGAGTGTCGAACCCACAGGGACTAGATATTTTACTGAGTACCGATATCGCTAGATGAATCACTATTTGGAAGGTCGAATTTTATAAATAATAAAGCAACTAAATTACCTTAATCTAATTATCTAACTAAATTGGTGAAGAGGGAGAGGGCTGTGAAACGTTGAAGCACTTGTACTTTATTAATGGTAAAATTAGTTCTAGGACTCTTGGTTCACCTCGTTTATCACACACACAAATTATTATTCCTTATAAATTAAAGATATTATTTTTCCAAATTGTCGACCGAAATCCTAAAGATATTAACCAACGTAGTCTAAAAATTATTCTCAATTAATCATTCGTCTATCCACCAAATTATTAATCGAGAAATTGGATTTCTTAACGGTCACGTCCTCCAATATACAGTCTTAATTTTTATTAATCACAAATCACCTGTTCGGTCTCTTTATGATTTGAAAATCATACAAATGTCTATCCACCATGTTGTACGCATAAATAATAAAAATTAAAACACAATCAGGAAAAATAGAGTAATAAGGAATTAAAATTTGTGTTCTACAAAACTTGGCTATACCTTAGCCTCTAGAACAATAAATTCAGTTCATATTTGTTTGGGATTGCATCAAAAAATTAGAGAAGAAGAGATAAAAATAAATATATAAATAATGCAAACCGAAAGTTGCCACATCAGCTTTCAGGCCTGTCACACCCGTGCCTCGTCTCATGGCTTCTCTGATTTCGTATAGTCCATGCCCAGTCAGATCATCAACGCAGTCTCGTCGCCTTGGGAGCCGTGCGAATGTCCACGTCAGATCGCAGCACGCCAGAGCTGTCTCGTCGATGCCACGTCAGCAGCAGACTTGTCACGTCGCTGCTTGAGTGCGTGGGCCCCGCCGAACAGCAGCTGACTTCGTCCTTGGCTTCGTCCACACGCAGAGACGAAAGAAGGGGACCTCGCCACGTCAGCAGCACGTCAAAGAGGAAAGAAGAAGTAGCCTGACACCTCTCACGTGCCTGCTTCTCTCTCCCTTTTTCCTTTAATTCTTGAACCCAGCGTCAAAACAGTTCTCTCTCTCTCTGTTTTTCTTAAACGCACGCACTGTGCGCTGTCTCTCTCTTTCTTTTAAAACTCTATTTATTTATTTATTTAATGATTAGCCGTCACCTCCTGCCTTGTACTCTCTCCTTTGATTTGTATTTATAGAAAACGGAGAGGAGTTTTAGGGTTTGCACTTTTTACAGAAAACCCCACTCTTTTTCTTTATTTCCTTCCTTTAATTGATCTGAACTTTAATTCTTTCTCTTTCTTTCTTTTCTTCCTTTTCTGCTAACCACGTGTTTCTGCATACACAAAATAATACCTGAAATTAGGATTTTTAATTAAAATAAAATTCATTAGTTTAAAATTAATTAAACTAACTATAAACCATATTAGCGTATAAAAATCCTTTTAAACATTATTTGTCGCACTTTTAACTCAACAAAACAATAAAAATTTATAAATCAATTATTTTACTTTGTTTGTTGATTTTTTCCACAATTCTTTACTTTTTGCATCAAAAATATTATTTCTTCAAAAATAATTAATTAAATGAAATCTTATAGAAATATGATGAATTATAGACAATATCAGCGAAAACAAGTCATTTTAATAGGTAAATGAGTACAAATATTTGCATATAAATTCGACACATCACAAACCATCTCCCACCAGGTCCAAATTCGTCATAGTCAGAATACAAAAATAGACATGATTTCCTCACCCGAGGCCACTCCGCTCATTCAATGCAAAGAAACAATTCTGCCTAAACACGTTGGCGAACTTGAAAATCTCCTATTCTCTCTGTAATACAACGGGAGACTCGCTCCAAAATATGCATGTCCAGGTAAGGTCTACCAAGTTGTTCGCCTAGTAGCTCATTAACTTGAAGACTTGGGAGGCAATGAGATATCGGCAGGGACTTGAAAAGTGGAACACCTAATGAACTTCAACAAGGACGCTTAACGCTTGCCTCCTGTATATAGTTTCAATATTTTGTAATAAAAGCCAGCCACAAGAGCAGCCATCTAGTTTCATTTTTCAATAAAGACCGCTTTATCTAGCGGTCACTGCATGTAGTAAAGGCCAGCCACTAGAGCAGCCACTAAGTTTTATTTTTCAATAAAATTTAGTATTATTTTTTGCAGAATTATTGTACAACTACGGATGCAAACAATGGGTAAAAAATCCAAGCTTACTCCAAAAAATGGCATAAAAAACTCATTAGAAGTTCCTTATAAGATGAGTTCGGAGTCCAAACCTGTGGCTCGGAGTTGCTCTAGAAATTTACAACGAAGCAAGTTCAGAGCTCAACTTGCCATTCGATCTGCTCCTGCAACTCGTTAAACACTTCAACAACAAGTTCGGAGTCCATACCCATGACACGGAGTTGATCTAGCAACCTGCAATCAAGCATGTTCATATCTCAACTCGCCATTCGATATGCTCCTGCAACTAGTTAAACACTTCAACGACAGTTTCGGAGTCCATACCCATCACACGGAGTTGCTTTAGCAACCTGCAATCAAGCACGTTTAGAGCTTAGCTCACCATTCGATCTGCTTCTACAACCTGTTAAATTTCTAAACAACATGTTCAGAATCCATACCCATGACTCGGAGTTGCTTTAGCAACCTGCAATCAAGCATGTTCAGAGCTCAACTCACCATTCGATCTGTTCCTGAAACTTGTTAAATTTTCTTAAAGACAGATTATAGGTCCATAATCGTGGATTGCAGTTACTCCAGCAAACCTGCAAAAAAACAAGTTTTGGAGTTCAACTTGCCACTCGAAGTGACTCTTACAATTTATTGGAGGACCCATACAACAAGTTCGGAGTCCAACTTCCTCCTAGAGTTGCTCTTACAACTAACAAAGTAAAAAATGGCAAGTTCATAGTTCAACTCTCCCTAAGGGCAGCTCCTACGGCTAGCAAACCCCCAAGATGACAAATCACACGACATGGCACAAGCATGTAAAAGATTTTTCATTTCACAAACAATAAGTCTCGTTACAACTGTAGAATTACAATGAGTCTATGTTTCACGTCTAATCATCACTACAAAAGTCTTGCAAATACTGTACAACAAGTTGTCGTCCTTTTGGCTACACAATAGAGAGATGTTTTGCCTAAGAGAAACAAACTTCTTCACAGGTCTCCTGCCAGCTATCAACTCCCCAGGATCGCCTCATCTCTTGATAATAAAATTCAAGACAAGCCTTCCTTTGGTAGGCATGTTCCAAGTCTTTCCTACCACATTCACCTGAGCAAGTACCAACTTCATCTCGCATGACACGCCACACAAACAGATAGGTCTTAACTCCATCAAGCGCAGCATATTGCAAAAGAGAACAAGTTCAGCATCTTAAAGACCTCATTCGGTGTATATGACTGCTTGTCAGCAAAGAAAAGAATAGAATCACTTCATCTCTGAATAGGCACAAAGGACTTCACTTCAAATATCAAGAAGACTCGAAACAAGTTCCTTCAACAACTCTTCAACTCCATACAATCAGTTCAACACCATGCTATTCGCTTGAGCTCCATGAACAACTCGTTAACTCCAAACAACGAGTTCAATGCATTATTCTCCGCTCAAGCTGCGTCAACTACTCGTTAGTTCCATACAATGAGTCCAATGCCTTGCTCTATGCTTATGCTCCATCAACAACACGTTAGTTCCATATAATGAGTCCAATGCCTTGTTATCCTTTGTGCTCCTTCAACAAGGTTAGCTCCAAAAAACGAGTCACACACCCTGCTCTCTGTTCGAACTTCATCAACAGCTTGTTATCTCCATACTACGAGTTCAACGTCCCACTCTTCACTCGAGCTCCATTAACAACTCGTTGACTTCAAACAATGGGTTCAACACTCTGCTCTCCGTTCAGGCCCCATCAACAGCTCGTTCACTCCAAACAATGAGTTCAATGCCTTGCTCTCTGCTCAATTTTCGTCAACAACTCGTTAACTCTAAGCAACGAGTTCAATGCCCTGATCTTCGCTCAAGCTCTGTCAACAACTCGTTAGCTCCATATAGCGAGTTTAATAGCTTGCAATCCACCGAAGTTCCATCAACAACTCGTTAACTTTGTACAACGAGTTCGATATCCTGCTCTTCGCACGAGCTCCATCAATAGCTTGTCCACTCCATACAATGAGTCCAATGCCTTGCTCTTTGTTCGAGTCCCGTCAACAGCTCGTTAACTTCATACAACGAGTTCAACATCCTGATCTTCGCTTAAGCTCCATCAATAACTCATTAGCTCTAAAAAATGAGTTCAATGCTCTGCTCTTTGCTCGAGCTCCGCTAACAACTTGTTGACTCTAAACAATGGGTTCAACGCCTTGCTCTTCGCTCATGCTCCATCAATAACTTGTTAACTCCATACAACAAGTCTGATGCCTTGCTTACTGCTGAAGCTCCACCAATAACTCATTGACTCCATACAACGAGTCCGATGCCCTGCTCACCACTGAAGCTCCACCAACAACTCATTGACTCCATACAACAAGTTCAGCGCCTTGCTCACCGCTCGAGCTCCATCAACAACTGGTTGACTCCAAACAACAAGTTTGAAGCCTTGTTCACCGCTCGACCTCCATTAGAAACCTGTTGGCTCTAAACACCGAGTTCGATGCCTTGCTCACTGCTTGACCTCCATCAGCAACTCGTTGACTCTAAACAACGAATTTGATGCCTTGCTCTTCGCATGAGCTCCGTCAATAGCTCGTTAACTCCAAACAACGTGTTCAATGCCTGCTCACCACTCGAGCTCTATCAGTAACTTGTTGACTACAAACAACGAGTTTGATGCCTTGCTCACCGATTGAGCTCCATCAATAACTCGTTAAATCCAAACAACGAGTTCAATGCCCCACTCTTCCCTCGAGCTCGGCCAATAACTTGTTAACTTCAAACAATGAGTTCAATGCCTTGCTCTCTACTTAGGCTCCATCAATAAGTCGTTAACTCCATACAACAAGTCTGACGCCCTGCTCACGGCTGAAGCTCTGCCAACGACTCGTTGATTCCATACAACGAGTTCAACGCCTTGCTCACTGCTCGAGCTCTATCAGCAACCGTTGATTCCAAACAATGAGTTCAACACCTTACTCACCGCTCGACCTCCATTGGCAACCTGTTGACTGCAAACAACGAGTTCGACGCCTTGCTCTTTGCACGAGCTCCGTCAACAACTCGTTCCAAACAACGATTTCGATGACTTGCTCACCACACAAGCTCCATCAACAACTCGTTGACTATAAACAACAAGTTCAGCACCTGCTCATCGCTCGAGCTCTATCAACAACTCATTGACTATAAACAACGAGTTCGACACCTTGCTCAGTGCTCGAGCTCCATCAACAACTCAGTTACTCCAAACAATGAGTTCAATGCTCTGCTCACAGTTCGAGCTCCATCTACAACTCATTGAATCTATATGCGTTCAATGCCTTGCTCTTCACCCAGGATCCATCAGCAACATGTTGATTCCAAACAATGAGTATAATAACTTTGCCAATAACATGTTGATCCGCTATAGCTCTGCCAATAACTCGTTATCATCATACAACGAGTTTAACGCCTTGCTCTTCACTCAGACTCTATCAACAGCTCGTTCACTCCAAAAGAACGAGTTCACCACCTTCGCTCTCCGCTCAGGCTCCATCAGCAGCTTGTCTGCTCCATACGACGAGTTCAACACCTTGCTTGATCTCTGTGAACAACTCGTTAAATCCACATAACAAGTTCAATGCCTTGCTCTTTGTTCGATCTCCGTTAACAGCTCGTTCACTCCAAACAATGAGTTCAATGCCTTACTCTCCGCTCGAGCTCCGTTAACAACTCGTTAGCTTCAAACAATGGGTTCAATGCTTAGCTATTTGCTCGAGCTCCATCAACAGCTCGTTAACTCCCTACAACTAGTTTAACGTCTAGCTCTTCACACGAGCTCTGTTAGTAACTTTTTGACTCCAAATAACAAGTTCAATGCTCTGCTCTTTGATCGTGCAACATCACAACTCATTGACTCCAAACAATGAGTTCAATGCTCTGCTTTTCGCTCGAGCTCGTCAACAACTCATTAACTCCATACAACGAGTTCAATGTCCCTCTCTTCTCTCGAGTTCTTCCAACAACTCCTTAGCTTCGTGCAAAAGGTTCATCATCCGACTCCATCACATAGTTCTCTATTAACTTGCTGGGATCAAACAACAAGCTCTATATCAACTCGATCAAAAAGTTGCCTCTCTAAACTTACTGGGTGCAAATGAAAATCTCAAACATCCAACTCCATCTCAGAGTTGTCCCGACATACTTGCTAGATGCAAACAAGTTCTACATTCAACTCCGTCTCAGAGTTGTCTCTACAAGACTTGCTGGGGTAAACGAAAAAGTTCTACGTTCAACTCTGTGTTAGAGTTGCCTCACCAAACTTGCTGAGACCTAATGAAAAGTTCAAACATCCAACTCCGTTAAAGAGTTGTCTCTATAAACTTACTGGGATCAAACAACAAGCTATACGTTTAACTCCGTCTCAGAGTTGCTTCTCCAAACTTGCTGGGATCAAACTGCAAGCTCCAACTCCGTCTTAAAGTTGCCTCTCCAAACTTGCTAGGACCAAACAAAAGGTTCAAATGTCCAACTCTGTCCAAGAGTTGTCTCTATAAACTTGTTGGGATCAAATAATAAGCTGCATGTTCAACTCCGTCTCATAGTTGCCTCTCCAAACTTGCTGGGATCAAATAACAATCTCTGCGCTCTATTTCGTCTTAAAGTTGCCCCCCCCCAAACTTGCTCGGTGTAAGAGGCAAGTTCTACGTCTAACCCCATCTTAGAGTTGTCTCTACAAACTTGCTGGGCACAAACAACAAGTTCAGACGTTCAACTCCGTTCTAGAGTTGTATCTCCAAACTTGCTGGGATCAAACAACAAGCTCTACATCGACTCCGTCTCTGAGTTGCCTCTCCAAACTTGCTGGGCACAAACAGCAAGTTCAAACGTTCAATTCCGTCCTAGAGTTATCTCTCCAAACTTGCTGGGATCAAACGACAAGTTTAAACATTCAATTTTGTCACACAATTGTCTCAATGAACTTGCTGGGATCAAACAACAAGTTGCATTCCGGCTGCCTTTTGAAGTTTATTTTTGCAACAACTCTTATAGGTCAGCTACATACAGAAGATCCGACAATCAAAGCACTCAGCTCGCAGACCAATAGAACACTCTTCCAACTACGAAATGCCCGATCGACGAAACAAGCAAACAACACAATGCTTGGTCGATGAAAGAGCAGTTCAACGAAACGAACAATGAGATGCTTGGTCGACAAAATCAACAGTCAAACGAAGCACTTGGTTGAACAAAACACCCGATCAACAAAACGGGTGGTCAACTAAGCACTTGATTGAACAAATCTACAGATCAAACTCGACAGAACGAGTTGAAAAGCACAAGTTCACCTAAAGATCCTATTTGTTGATCTAAAAGCCAAGGATTAAAAGGCAAACTTTGTGCATATATATATATATATATATATATATATTTATATATACACTAGATTTTCTCGTGAGCACGTGCCTACGACACGTCTTCGGAATGATACAGTATATGAAAGTCTTGTAAACAGTAAAACAACAATTATGTAGCTCAAGTTTGAATAGTAAAACAGCAATGAGTTGTAAATAAAAGTCCATGTTTCCATTAGTATATGTTGAAAAATAATTATAAATGGGGGTGTAAAATCCAACTTCTTAGAACTTTGAGTGTGAAAAATAATGAAATTTAATTGTTGATGAGATATTTGCTATTTTCAATGTAACATGAGCAATAAAAAAATGCATAAAAAATCTCAAAATTTACAAACCTGAAATCTGAAAATATAAATTTCTGAGTAAATAAAGAGAGAATGAGAGAAGAGAAAGAGAGAGAGAGAGAGAGATAAATAAATAAATAAATAAATAAAGGACTTGTTTTGGGGGGAATTTTAATTTGAGTTTTGGAGGGGACTTTTGGGCGGGAAAATATGTTTTGTGAGGTTAGATCTGGACCATTGATTTCAACCATATTGAATGAGAGCCACTTGATAGCGTTCTTTGTGTTTTATTATATATATATATATATATATATATATATATATATGAAAATGTTTCGTTGTCCACTAGGCCTCCGTATGCACTCGGCCTTCCCGCTTTTGTAACGACGATCCGAACCGTTCATATTGATCTACACATCTAAATTTGTCTAAATATGTAAAATCAAATCATTGGAAATTCATTTGCCTACCCATCATGTGACTAGAAAAACTATGATTTTCAGCTATACATTTTTGTAATACTTCAATGGATGGGAGAATGAATTTCAAATGATTTGATTTTACATATTTAGACTAATTTAGATATATAGATCAATGTGAACGGTTTGGATTGTCGATACAAAGGCGGGAAGGCTGAGTGCACAATGGAACATTTATATATATATATATATACACACACACACACACTAGGTTTGCCTATTGACACGTGCCTACAACACGTCTTCGGAACGATGCACCTGGTTTGATTATATAAAATATTTTTGGAGGTCCAGAAAATTAATTGAAGTATCAAACATATTATATGAGGAAGCAGTATATCTACCTTTAAGCTCAACCATCGCCTTCTTGATGATTAGCTTGAACTTACTTGGAATACATATAGTTTGTTAGAAACACTACATAGAAATTTTTTAAACTTCAGCATCACTTTTAGATACTTGTAATCGTTATGCAAGGACATTATCATATAGGTTTTATAGAGCTTACTCTAATTCCATAACCACTATGACCATGTCTAAATACAATGGTAACACAAGTGCAGGTGTGAAGGTATCTACAATACCAATAATCTAAACATTTTTTTGTCTAAGACTCAGTTTGCAAATAAAATAACTCTTATTATTATTTCAACCAAAATGAAATACATGAAGTTCTCTAAACTCTAATCCAAGCTAATCATTTCTTTTATCTTCACTTTGTCTCCCCATTGCATCTTTATATAAAAAAAAGGATAAATAACAAATTTACTTTAACTGTCTTTCTTGAGTGGAGAGTTTGCACCCTTCACTGGTAAACTCCAGTCATCCCAATCCTATATATCCAAACATACAAAAAGTGCATATATGTTAAATTATCCATGGTTTCTAATAACCAGTGAAGGGAACACTTCACGATAGTATTTTCTCTTATTAAATTAAGCATATTTGCCAAGTTATTTTAGGTTGCTGGTCAGCTTACCTGTCTTGCTATGGTTTGGAAGCCCAAATTGAGGCCACCAAATAATCCATCTCTCACTTATGTACACCTTAAATCAAAACCAATTAAAAACTCATCAAATAAATCACTAAATTAAAATTTTTTAAACCCAAAAATAAAACAATCATACCTTTCTGAACTTAGATCCCATGCACACACAAACAGCAAAAACTGAGTAATTCCCTGCACACAAAATTAAGAATTAGAATGAGAATTTGGTTAATGAGATTAAATTAGAGTCGTTGCATCGCATATATAGGCTCTTGATTCGGTGGAGGGGAGTCGCTTGATATTCACGCTCAATTTGGTGATGGGGAGTCACCGATACGGAATCAGCAGCGGATCAGATATCGGTGATGACCTCCTGATTGAGGTTCGACATTGGATTTGGATTTGGATTTGCTTTAAGATTTTCAAAATTTCGAAATTTCAAAATTTTAAATTTTTTAATTTTCTTATTTTAAAAATTTTAAATTTTTTTAATTTTAAAATTTTTTTAAAAATTGTTCATTTTTATTTTTATTTTTTTAAAATTTTTAAATTTTTAATCTTTTTTTTAATTTTTTTTTAAAATTTAAATTTTTTTATTTTTTAAAATTTTTAATTTTTTTAAAAATTTTTTTGATATTTTTGATATTTTTGAATTATTTTTAAAGTTTTTAAATTTTCAATTTATTTAGTTTTTAAGTTTTTATGTTTTTTTTATTTTTTTTTAAAATTTTTATTTTCTTAATTTTTTTGAATAGGAGAGAGAGAGAGAGAGAGAGAGAGAGAGAGAGAGAGAGAGAGAGATAATTAAATAAATAAAGGAGTTGTTTTGGGTGGGGGGGATTTGAATTTGAGTTTTGGGGGGGAAAATGTGTTTTGTGAGGTTAGATCTGGGCCCTTGATTTTGGGGGATTGAAGGAGAGCCACTTGATAGCTTTCTTTGTGTTTTATTATATAGATTTTAAAATTTAAATTTATTTTGTTTTTAAGTTTTTAAGTTTTTTTATTTTTTATTTTAAAAAATTTTTGTTATCTTAATTTTTTGAATAGGAGAGAGAGAGAGAGAGAGAGAGAGAGAGAGAGAGAGAGATGATTAAATAAATAAAGGAGTTGTTTTGGGTGGGGGGATTTGAATTTGAGTCTGGGGGAAAACTTTTAGGGGGGAAATGTGTTTTGTGAGGTTAGATCTGGGCCTTTGATTTTGGGGAGATTGAAGGATAGCCACTTGATAGCTTTCTTTGTGTTTTATTATATATATATATATATATATATATATATATATATATATATATATATACATATAGAGAGAGAGAGAGAGAGAGAGAGAGAGAGCAATGCTCCATTGCAAATGGGTCCCATGCAAATGGGTATGCAAACCACTGAAGTCGTTGTTGGAAAATGAGTCCATTACAAACGAGAGAGAGAAGGAGAGCAATGCTCCATTGCAAATGGGTCCCATGCAAACGGGTGTGCACGTGCCCACGGGAAAAATATAGTCTATGTAATAAAACACAAAGAAAGCTATCAAGTGACTCTCCTTCAATTCTCCCAAAATCAAAGGCCCAAATCTAACCTCACAAAACACATTCCCCCCCTCCTCCTCCCCCCCCCCCCCCCCCCCCCCCCCCCCCCCCCGCCCCAAAAAAAAAAAACTCAAATTCAAATTCCCCACCCAAAATAACTCATTTATTTATTTAATTATTTCTCTCACACACACACACACTCTCCCTCTCTCTTCTATTCAAAAAATTAAGACAATTAAAATTTTAAAAAATAAAACGATTAAAAAACTAACAAATTTAAAATTTTAAAAACTTCAAAATAATTCAAAAAATCAGAAAAATCAAAAACTTATAAAAAATTTTAAAAATAATAAATTTTTTTTAGAAATTTAAAAAAAATCTAAAAATTTGAAAATTTGAAAATTTTTAAAATTGAAAATTTTTAAATTTTGAAAATTTGAAAAATCTGGAAATTTGAAAATTTGAAAATCTCAAAGCAAATCCAAATTCAAATTCAATGTCGAACCCTAATCAAGAGGTCGTCGCCGATATCTGATCCGCTGCTGATTCCGTATCGGTGACCCTCCTCCACCAAATCGAGCGCGAATAACAAGCGACTCCGTATCGGTGACTCCCCTCCACCGAATCAAGAGCCTTTATATATGATGCTGATGATGGTAAAAATCGTAGCAGATCAGAGCCATACGATCCCTGCACGGATCTCAAAGCCTCTACAAGCAGATTAGCCATCACAGGCCTATTTTACAGGCCTGGGCCCACTCTAAGACATGGGCTTCTCTCAAAGCCCATAAAAAGTGACAGACTAGGCCCACTAAGCGAGACACCCGGCCCATGTAGGCTAGGAGTCTCGTCTCTTATCCTCTCTCAGGGATATCTTATCTCTTCAGGGAGGGAGACATGAAAGATCCGACGGTCACGATTCGGCTTCTAGAATGTCTCTCAGGCCTATAAATACTCCTCCCCCTCCTCAGTTTCCAGGTAATCAACAATTCACCAGTTTTTATTCTCTCTCTCTCTCTCTTTTTTTTTTCTAGTTCTGACTTGAGCGTCGGAGGGTCTGTCGCCAGGGCCACACCCTGGCATTTCAGACATTTTTGCAGGTCCGTCGGACACATCATCCACCGTCCAATTTAGATAACAGGAGGATAATCAACGTTCCAGATCCATATTCAGGAACCCTAACAGTCTATAACGGCCAGGTTACAGCTTTGACTTTTAGTAGTGTCCTTCATTTATTAACTCACTATCTGTTTGCTCCCACACCAAAATAAGCAGCAACAGATTGGCGCCATCTGTGGGAAACCACTACATAAGTCGAACTTTTCTCCATGCCACCAAGACTGAGAGGGGCAGGCTCCAGCCGTCGCACCAACTCTCTTCGTCAGCCGACTCGGGTTCCTCCTATAGAAGATCAGATTCCTCCTCAACAGTCACCCCGACAGCCTAATCACACTCCTTTTGACGGAGAGGCACCGGGGGGCTCCTGACAAAACCGTCCTGAACAACGTCCTCAGTACAACTGCATCTCAGTCCACAATGCTTCAATTGGATCCCAAAAGAAGGACGACCAAGTCCTCTACCGTGTCCAAGAAGTAGAAGATCGCTTAGAACAGATGAAGAATGAGAGAAACTGGTCCAACAGGGCCTACCGCCCTAATCAACGTTCCTTCGGCAAAACTATCCTAGATGCACTCGTTCCAAGGAACTTCAAAGCACCTCAATTCGAGTCCTACAACGGGGAATCAGACCCGACAGACCATATCGAGAGCTTTAAAACGCTCATGATGGTCTATAATGCCAATGATGCTCATATGCGTCGGACATTTCCCGCTACACTGAAAAGATCAGCTAGGGAATGGTATTCACATCTGAAACCCGAATCCATGTTTTCCTTCGATTAGGTCGAGGAACTCTCAATTGCACACTTTGTTACTAGTCAGAGAGCTGAAAATACTAGTGCCTCCTTACTAGAACTGAAGCAAAAAGATGGAGAACTGCTAAAGGACTTCGTCAAGCATTTTACAACTAAAGCAAGGTCAATTTATGCCTTGAACACTTCAGTCGCAACTGCAGCTCTTTCGCCGCAAGACTTCGTCAAGCATTTTGTAACTGAAGCAGGGTGAATTTACGCCTTGAACACTTCAGTCGCAACTGCAGCTCTTTCGCCGCAAGACTTCGTCAAGTATGTTACAACTGAAGCAAGGATAATTTCTGTCTTGAACACTTCAGTCGCAATTGCAGAGCTTTCGCCACAACGTCACTAACAAAGACCTAAAAGCCTCCTTCGCAGAAGTGCCTCCCAAAAATGTAACCAAGCTCCAAAAAAGGAGTGACAAGTATACCAGGGTCGTGGAAGCTCTCTATCCTCAAGGCAAAAACAATTCATCTTCCGGGAACAAACGAAAGAACACAAGCAAGGAAGAACTCAGGAAGTTACAGAAAAACGGTGCAAGTTCACGCCGTCCAACTCTAGTGCCACGCTTCGACAAGTTCGCTATTCTCAATGCAAGTGTATCAACCATCCTCATGGAAGTGGAGAAGGACTGAATAATCCGCCTTCCCCCCACGATGTCAATGTCTAGTAGAAGAAGAGACCAAAATAAGTGGTGCACATTTCACAGAGATCATGGACACACTATTGACAATTGTCGAACTCTTAAAGAAGAATCGAAACCCCTGATTCGCAAGGGCTATCTCTCTCGTTCAGAAAGACAATGATGCCAAAAATCCTCCGTCCCTGAGGGCTAATAAGCCTCAGCAGAGGTTATGCGAGTCGCAAGTCTCTGAACACATGACCGTCCTCCACTCCATTCATGATGACTCGATGGGGGGAGATACTAACTCCTCCTGCAAAGCTTTCATCAGCAAAGTCAACTCCATGGATAACACTTTGCCTGCCAAACACACCGGGGTCCGGACATCTTTCTCTTACAAGGACTTAGAAGGCGTCCAAACACCTCATCGCAACGCATTGGTCATAAACCTTTGCATGATATATCATGAGGTATGCCGCATCCTGGTGGACAATGGCAGCTCAGTAAACAACCTCTTCATGGTCACATTTTTGGCTTTCAAGCTCTTTCAGGACTGACTCAAGCCAGCCGGTTATACACTTCATGACCCCTCTGGTGCACCTGTCCAAGTCGAGGGAATTGTTGCACTCGACGTAACAGCAGGGAAAGCCCCCACTATTCAAACAGAAGCACTGGACTCTTTGGTAGTCGATGTCAGAGCTGCATACAATGCCATATTCGGTCGTCCAGGCCGGACGTTATCCCATGCCATTGCCTTTGCATTTCACACGAAAGTGAAGTTCCTAATAATAGCTGGCGTAGCCCAAGCTGTAGGAAGCCAACAGGCAACGCGAGCATGCTACACCGTTACAATAAGGGGCTCCACTCTCCCCCTCAACGCCATAGAGCTACCGCCAGATAACAGTCACAATAACTCCAAAACTGTAAACGAGCTTGAAGCCTCTGCCATAACCAACTCTACCAAGAACTTCCAAACCTGCTACACCATCTCTTGCCAGGTCAAAACTATTTCTCATCATGATACAGTAATAAACTTGAATCCCTCTCCCGAAGCCACTCCGTACAGTCGACGAAAACAAACAATCTTGCCTAAACACATTGGTACATCAGAAGATTTCCCTTTCTCCATGCAAAACAATGGGGGGCTCCCTCCAAAATAGGCAAGTCCAGGCAAGGTCTACCAAGTTGTTCGCCTGACGGTTCATCAACTTGAAGACCCGGGGGGCAGAGAGATATCAGCAGGGACTTGGAAAGTAGAACACCTTGTGAAGTACAATGAGTTGAGTGCTAAACTTGTACACAAAAATGGCACCAAAAATTCGTTAAAAACTTCCTACAAGATAGGTTCGGAGCCCACATCCATAGTGCGAAGTTATTACAGCAATTTACAATAAAACAAGTTCAAAGTGCTTCACCATTCGATCTGCTCCTACAACCTATTGATTCATTAAAGAAAACAATGAGCTACACACCCAAATCACATTTAAAGCGACGCTAGGCACTCGTTACAAGCTTTCCTCAACGCAAGTTTGGAATCCAGAGCTCGGGAGCTGCAGCATGCAACCTCGCATACTTAGAACACAACTCACTGGTCGATCTGTTCCTGCAACTAGTTGAACTTCCTTGGAGGCTCGAAAACAACAAGTTGAGTGCCACACTTAAACACTTAAGCAACACCAAACACTAGTTGTGGTCTCCCCGTAAGACGGATTCGGAGTCCATACCCATGGCTCGACAGGGACTCTAAACAATTTGCAATAATGCAAATTCACAGTGCACTTTTGCTATTCGATCTACTCCTGCAATCTGTCAATGCCTCGATGACCGGTTCGGAGTCCAGTTCATGGTTCAAAAGAGACCCTATCAATTTGCAAAGAAGCAAGTTCAGAGTGCGCTTTCCCATTCGAGCTGCTCCTGCAACCTGTTAATACTTAAACTAACAAGTTCGGAATCCATGTTCATGGTTAGAGTTATTCTCGCAACTTATAATGCCACATGTTCAGAGTTCAACTCGCCATTCGATCTGTTCCTGAAACTAGTTAAATTTCCTTAACAATAGATTAATAGGTCCAAAATCATGGATTGAAATTACCCTAGCAACACTTATAAAAAGCCGCACTTGGGGTTCAACTCTCTATTCAATGTGACTCTCACAATCTGTCCGAGGCCCCATACAACAAGTTTGGAAAACAACTCTCCTTCAAAATTGTCCCTACAACTAGCTGGGTTCAAGACGGAGCAATGCTACACTCCGTCATACACCGTCGACAGTTCTTTAAGCTATACGAAACAGACTTGAGGCCCTGTAATTTAGCGAAAAGGAACCCGTCGATGGCACATCAACCATGACAGCAAGGATCAAGCAAATGAAATGAATCCCGCAAATTACAGAACTATCACCAACTCATATGTTCAGATCCGGTAGCACTACAAATGCCTACAAATGCAAAATGGCCAGTCCAAAGTCTAACTATCCCAAAGTCAGCTCGTACGACTAGCCAACCCTTGAGACGATGTATCACAGGACAAGACACCGGCATGTAGAAGACTTCTCATTTCACAAACAACAAGTCTCAGTACAACAGCAAAGTTACAACGACTCCACGTTTCACGGCTAGGAATCGCTACCGAAAGTCCTGCAAACATTGTGTGACAAACTGTCATGTAAGCTGTTCTTCTAGCTATACACACTAGAGAGATGCTCTGCCTAAGAGAAACAAAAATTCCTCGCTGGCCTCCTACCAGCTAACAGCTCCATAGGTCCGCCTCAACTCTTGATAATGATATTCAAGACAAGTCTTCTTAGACAAGCAAACTCCAGATTCATTCAACCTCCTTCACTTGAGCAACCTCCAACTCCATCTCGCTTGAAGCGCCATGCAAATGGGAAAGTTCCAACTCTGTCAAGCACAGCGTATCAAGCTTAGTATCTTGGGGAACCGCATTCCATGCACGCAACTACTTGTCAGTAAAGAGAAGAATGGAATCATCTCAATGCTGAATAAACACAAGTTACTTCACTTCCACACTAAGAAGATTCAGAATACAATCATCCGCTCTAAAAATGAGTTTAGCGCTCCATGCGCCACTTGAGTTCCTCCGACCAACCACTCGTCAACATCGAGCAATGGGTCTAACACCCCAATCTCTGTTCATCCCTTGAACCCCATCAACAACTCGTTTGTTCAAAACAACGAGTGCAGCGCTCTGCTCTCTGCTTGAGCTCTATCAAAAACTTGTTTGTCACAAACAACGAGTTCAGCGCTTTGCTCACCGCTTGAGCTCCATCAACAACTGGTTTGTCCTAAACAACGAGTTCAGCGCTCTGCTCGCCGCTTGAGCTCCATCAAAAACTTGTTTGTCCCAAAAAACCAGTTCAGCACTCTGCTCACCGTTTGAGCTCCATCAACAACTCATTGGTCCCAAACATCAAGTTCAGTGCTCTGTTTGCCGCTTGAGCTACATTAAATAGCTCGTTGACTCCAAATAACGAGTTCAGCGCTTTGGTCACCGCTCGAGCTTCATCAATAGCTTCTTTTTTCCAAACAACGAGTTCAGTACTCTACTTACCACTTAAGCTCCATCAACAACTCGTTTGTCCTAAACAACGAGTTCAGCACTCTGCTCGCCACTTGAGCTCCATCAACAACTCGTTTGTTCCAAACAACGAGTTCAGCGTCCTGCTCGCCGCTTGAGCTCCATCAATAACTTGTTGGTCCAAAACAAGGAGTTCAGCACTCTACTCGCCACGTGAGCTTCATCAACAACTCGTTTATCCCAAACAATGAGTTCAGTGCTCTGCTCACTGCTTGAGCTCCCTCAATAGCTCGTTTGTCCCAAACAATGAGTTCAGCATTCTGCTCGCTGCTTGAGCTCCATCAATAGCTTATTGGCTCCAAACAACGAGTTCAGCGCTCTGCTCGCCACTTGAGCTCCATCAACAACTCGTCGACTCCAAATAATAAGTTCAATGCCTTGGTCTTCGCTCAAGCTCCGCCAAATAGCTCGTTGGCTCCTGTCACGCCCCGCTTCCTGGAATACGGGAACACAGGCACGTAACTGAGGCCCAGCGAATGATATAAGTACGCCAACTCATATCATCCATAAGCTGCACCAGTCTTAACTCAACATTATAAGAAAAATAATCACAACCACGCAGAAAACATAATCACATAAACGAGAATGAAATTAAATAACCAAATCTGGAATATAAGAACTTACCAAATAGCTCGAGGAACTCCTGCTCCAATGGTAGAAGAACTGCTCACCAATGCCTTCTAAAAATTCTCCTTGTTCACCTGTACTTGTTCATCTAAAAAGAAAGAATAATTTGTCCTTAGAGCAAGTCGTGGACAGGCAAGTGGAGAAACAGAGAAACAATGACAATAGTGGTATAACAATGAATTCAATAAACGATGAAGTTAATAGTGTTGAACAGTGTAAAAGAGATAACAGTATAATATGCAATAACCATAATTTATCACGATAACGATAAAAACAATATCAATAATGGCATTAGTAACGATAACACTGTTCAATAAGACTGATTTTCTGATTTTAATGAAGTTATCTAGGTCGAAACAGCACATTAAGATTCAGGTTGGCGCAATTTCCAGAACAGTCAACATGTCCATTTTGAATAAAACGGTTAAAAATTAAGAATAATAAATTGGAATTTAATAATCATAATCACAGCGAACCAATCTTATGTGAACATAGTATTAAGGTAGATGATGTCCATAATTCTAATAATTACAATTCAACTAATTTATCAATAGCAATCACATAAACAAACAACCCTAATATACAATCCACAATAGTTGTCTTTAATGTCATGATATAAAATGTGACAATAAATCTCTATTCTTATAATCAATAACTATAACTACATGGGTGTATGAAAATCCCTATACATTAGAGGCAAAAAGAAGGCACGAAGTCGAGACTACCACTTGGATTCGCTCGTGTAAATCCGTGGTATCCCAACGATAGATACAATAACATTTTTACGATATTCAATAGGATCCACTTGCGGAATTCAATAAAAATTATCGAATATGATACAATAAATATTCGATAAGAAATGACTTGCCTTTTTGAGTAGACGGTTCGATAATTTAATAAGAATAACGGGATGAGAATCCCGGGGAGCAATCCCAAGAGTACGTGTGAAGACTGTGCGAAGAAAGCTAGCAAATAGCAACAATCCTCAACACCCGATCTGACCCAAACTGCAAACACCAAATTCAGATCCAAAGAGCCAAAACACAAAACACCGGAAGCAACCAATCAGTTCCCTCCTCCTCACCGGATCGGATCCAAAACGGGGGACGGCCAAAGGGGATCCGATGCGCTCAGAACACGAAACACCGTTTCAATCCAATCGGTGTTCTCCTTCTTCTTCCTTTACTTTGACTGAGCGATAGTGAGAGAACGGGAGAGGGACCTCAGCAACATTTGGTGGCGGAGATGTGCGGCGGGGCCCACGACGCTGGCGGCAGAGACGACTCAGGCAGCGTTGATCGGGAAGCAACGCAACGTCGTTGGCTTCGATGGCGAAGCATCCTCTATTTTGGTTCCGAAACAGGGGAGGCGAGCGATGGCGTCTTTGGGGCTAGTATGACGATGGCGAGGCAGTGGGGGTGGTGGTCAGAGTTGGGTGATGGGGAAGGGGATAGCCGAAGGTTGCGAAGGTGAGCGGGAGGTCGACGACGATGGGGATGATGAGTGGTGAAGCTTTTGACTACGGCAATGGCGGAGCGCGAAGAGG
Organism: Hemerocallis citrina; assembly: GCA_017893485.1. NCBI lineage: Eukaryota > Viridiplantae > Streptophyta > Magnoliopsida > Asparagales > Asphodelaceae > Hemerocallis > Hemerocallis citrina. The sequence goes on along the minus strand of CM030360.1, from coordinate 160,136,651 downwards.
TCGGCGATATTGGCACTAGGGGAGGCAGCGATGGGGGGCGAGCGGCAATGGGAGGCTGTGACTGTGGAGTAGGAGAAGACGAGGAGCTTGAGGTTGAAGATGATCGATTTCGATGATGGCGATGGGTTCTCGGCAATGGCGACGATAGGTGATGAGCGGGATGAAGACTTTGGGATTGGCAGCGGAGTGGAATGGCGACTCGACGGAGGAAGTCAGGTCTTCGATGGTAGGGGTGAGCGGGAGGAAGAAGAGTTGTGTTTTGGGTTTGTTTTGTTTTGGTTGGTTTAAATCAGAGGAGGGAGAGAGAGAGAGTACAGGAGAGAGAGTAGGGGAAGTATTAAACAGTGCGGGGTTATTAAATTAGATATTGATTAGAATATAGTAATGGGAGAGATTTGAGGGCGTAATAGTAGGGATTTAGTTACTCAATTTGGGAGTTACAGATCATGGGGATTGTGGGGGAGTGATTAGGAGAATTCATAGGAATTAGTCTGTTAGGGAGAGATTGGGGGTAGTTTGGGTTAGTGGGTTTGGGTGAGAGATCCAATAGGGGTGGATATGGGCTTGGGCTTAAAAATATTTAAATCAAACAATTAGGTTGTTGGGCTGAATTTTGGACTCAGATTAAAAGTACAGTTAAATAATAAAAATCAAAATATAGAGTTGGGCTTGAAATAACAATTAAACAATTGGGCATTGGATTAATTTAATAAAATCAAATACAAATTTGGGCTTGGAATAAACAATTGGGTTTCATATTAATAAATACAAATTTGGGTTCATGAAATAGTTAAACAATTGGGCTTGAAATAAATATAAAATAATTAAATAATTTGTATATTGAGTTCCTTAAAATAGTTTAAACAGTAAAATCAAAAGGAAAAAATAGTTATAAGATACTGAGGATTAAAATATGGAAAAATACTTTTAAAATACGTATTAATGGAAACAGGGGTTACAGCTCCAAACAACTAGTTCAATGCCTTGGTCTTCGCCCAAGCTTCACCAAATAGCTCGCTTACTCCAAACAACGAGTTCGACGCCTTGCTCTATGCTTGCGCTCCGTCCATAACTCATTGGCTCCAGACAACAGGTTCATTGTTCTACTCTTTGCCTAAGCTCCTTCAACAACGAGTTCACTGCTCTGCTTGCCGCCTGAGCTCCATCAACAACTCGTTTGTCCCAAACAACGAGTTCACCACTCTGCTCACTGCTTGAGATCCATTAACAACTCGTCTGTTCCAAACAACGAGTTCACCGCTCTGCTCGCTGCCTGAGCTCCATCAACAACTCGTTTGTCTAAAACAACGAGTTCAGCGCTCTGCTCTCCGCTTGAGCTCCATCAACAACTTGTTGGCTCCACGCAACGAGTCATGCCTTGGTCTTCACTCAAGCTCTACCAAATAGCTCGTCGGCTCCAAACAACAAGTTCGACGCCTTGCTCTATGCTTAAGCTCCGTCCATAACTCGTTGGCTCCAAACAATGAGTTCAATGTTCCACCCTATGCTCATTGTCTCCCCACAATGAGTCCGGTGCCTTGGTCTTCACCCAAGCACCACTAACAACTTGTTGGGGCCAAACAACAAGTTCAAGCTCAAGTGCATCTCACAGCTCTCTCTACAAACTTGCTGGGGTCAAACGACAGTTCCTAGACCAACTCAGTCAAAGAGTTGTCTCTACACACTTGCTGGGTGCAAATAGAAGGTACAATGTCCGACCCCGTCACAAAGTCCTCTACATGCTTGCTGGGTGCAAACAACAAGTTTTGCACTCAATTCTGCCATCAAATTCTCTCCAAACTTGATGGGAACAAACAGTAGGCTCTACGTCAACTCAGTCAAAGAGTTGTCCCTCTAAACTTGTCGGGCACAAACGGCAAGCTTGAACGCTCAACTTTATCTTTGAGTCATCTCTCAACGTTTGCTGGGATCAAAGGCCAAGCTCTACATCAACTCTATCTCAGAGTTGTCTCTACATGCTTGCTGGGTGCAAACAGCAGGTGCAACATCCAACTCTGTCATAAAGTCCTCTACAAACTCGCCAGGATCAAACGACAGTTTCTACATCAACTCTATTTCAGAGTTGTCTCTACACACTTGCTGGGTGCAAACAGCAGGTGTAGCATCCAACTCTGTTATAGAGTCCTCTCCAAGCTCGCCGAGACCAAAAGGTCGTTTCTTCATCAACTCTATCTCAGAGTTGTCTCGAACATCGCCGGGGCCAAACGGCCATTCCTACATCAATTCTATCTCAAAGTTGTCTCTACACACTTGCTGGGCACAAATAGTAAGTGCAACAACCAACTTAATCAACGAGTTGACCCTACACGCTTGCTAGGCACAAACAGTAAGTGCAACAACCAACTCAATCAACGAGTTGATCCTACACGTTTGCTGCGCACAAACAGCAAGTTCGGTACTCAATTCTCCCACTGAGTTCTTTCCAAATTTGCTGGGAACAAACAACAAGCTTTACATCAACTCAGTTAAAGGGTTGTTCCTCTAAACTTGTCAGGCGCAAACAGTAAGCCTAAACGTTCACCTCTATCACAGAGTCCTCTACATGCTTGCTGGGCACAAACAGCAAGTTTAGCACTCAATTCTACCACAGAGTTCACTCCAAACTTGCCAGGCGCAAACGTCGAGCTTGAACGTTCAACTCTATCTCAGAGTCGTCTCCAAATTCGCCAGAATCAAATGGCAGTTTCCACATCGACTCTATCTTAGAGTTCACTCCCAACTTGCTAGGATCAAACAGCAAGCTCCATATTCAATCCTGTCGCAGAATTTTCAACACACTTGTCGGGCACAAACGACAAGCTCAAACGTTCAACTCTGTTTCGGATATTCCCCAACAACTTGTTGGGATCAAACAACAAGTCTGCAACAGCTCTCCCATGACAGCTATATGCGTATAAGATCCACCAATCGACGGGGATGGAGTAAACGGCTGGGTATACACATATAAGTAATTATATATATACATATGAGTTGTTGCATATACACGACAATATCTATATATATAAAATTATATGCAAACTCAAGCCCGAAAAAACTTCAACAATCCAAGCATAACATTGCTCCTACCTCGGCGAGAGGACACCACAACAAAGACGAGCCAACTCCGAGTGAAAACGAGATTTGTTGGAAAACTAGACGATGGGTGCACTCACATGAAGATGCACATATATGTATTTGTTGCCCATACATGAAACATATATGAAGCTTTTTATGTGAACTCAATCACTAGTTTAAAACTCCAAAAATATTCCCAAAAAATCCAAAAGAGCTCTCGGTGAACTAAGAAGAAGAATAGGGGCGGAACGGGTCAGGTCTGCGACCCAAACCCGCAATGGAAATCGAAGGAAAAACCAACTAGGGGTTTTAACGGGTTACGGATCCAAAACCCGAAACCCAAAAACTGCTCCGCTTCACCCTCTTCTTCTTTCTTCTTCTTCAGAAATTTTGCACCAAAAATCCCTTCACCACGTCTTCAAAAAACCTAGAACAGAGCTCGCCCTCCTCCTCCTTCGCAACGCCGACGGCGACGCCCTCGCTAACTCTAAAATGCTCCGACGTCAAGCTCCACCGACCTGAGCTAACGAGCGCCCACCTCGACGAAAAAGCTCCGCCGAAAATAGAGCTTGAACCTAAAAATTTTGCTAACTCTGTAGCTCGGCGAGACAAATTTGTAGCTCGGTGAGACCCCCGTAGCTCGGCGAACTCGATAGCTCAGCGGAGCGCTCCGTAGCTCGGCAAATTCAAAGCCCCCATAGCTTGGCGAGAGCCTCTACGATCCATAGCTCGACAAAGCCATGGTATCTCAGTGAGAACGAGATCCGTAGCTCGGCAAATCCATGGTAGCTGGGCGAAAACTTGAGCACAGTAGCTCGGCAAAGCGAGGTGTTGTAGCTCGACGAAGCGTGCTACCGTAGCTCGGCGAAGGCTCTGAAACCACCCGTAGCTTGGTGAATTCCCAAGTCACCGTAGCTCGACGAAGCAGTGAGCTCGATAGCTTAGCGGAGCGCTCCGTAGCTCGGCAAAAATCATAGCTCCGTAGCTCGGCGAGTTTCCATAGCTCGGCGACGAAGTTCCATAGCTCGGCAAGGTGAATAGCTCCACCTCGGCGAATTCTCGATCGACCAAGACGATCGACCGCTGTAGCTCGGCCAAAAATCACCCCATAGCTCTGCAATCAAGCCTCCACTGAGCTACACATTGAAATGGAAGAAAGTAGCTCGATGAAATGGTTCGCCGAGCAAGGTGGTGGAGAAGACAACCCAGTAGCCGTTGGATCTCCCAGTTATGCGCGCTAGCCCATGATCAGCGCTTCAGGTTTTTTCCAGCTTGATCAGAGCCTTTCGGCCATCTAATCGCCTCAGCGTGCGAGCCCAGCTATAATGGGCGCCCCATATCACTTCAAATCTCGCGCCAGCCCTGATAAATCCAAAAAATTAATTAAAAATCATTTTTAATTCGAAAAATCAATTAAAAAATTCAAAATTAATTATTTAAATTCAAAATAATAATAAAAAAATCAAAAAAATAATTAAAATTGAATTTATTAATTATAAAATTCAAAAGAGTGATTTTGAGATTGTAGAGCATTCCATAAAATTTGGAGAAAACTAAAGAACTGTGGAAAAATTCTCAGAAAATTCCAGAAAATTCGGAAAAATCCAAAAAAATATGGAAAAAATCCAGGAATATATTCACTGCCTCCAGAAGCTACAGATCGGATCCAGGTATCTCCGAACACTCCGACTGCTAAGATTATTCACCAGATTCTAAAACTAAGACGTACTACTTTTCGAAAGCCATGAAAATCGCCTTCCGGGAGTGGGAAGCTTATGATGATGGTAAAAATCGCAGTAGATCAGAGCCGTACAATCCCTGCACGGATCTCAAAGCCTCTACAAGCAGATTAGCCATCACAGGCCTATTTTACAGGCCTGGGCCCACTCCAAGACATGGGCTTCTCTTAAAGCCCATAAAAAGTGACAGACTAGGCCCACTAAGAGAGACACCCAGCCCATGTAGGCTAGGAGTCTCATCTCTTATCCTCTCACAGGGATATCTTATCTCTTCAGGGGGGAGACATGAAATATCCGATGGTCACGATTCGGCTTCTAGAATGTCTCTCAGGCCTATAAATACTCCTCCCCCTCCTCAGTTTCTAGGTAATCAACAATTCACCAGTTTTTACTCTCTCTCTCTCTTTTTTTCTGGTTCTGACTTGACGTCGGAGAGTCTGTCGCCGAGGCCACTCCCCGGTGTTTCAGATGTTTTTGCAGGTCCGTCGGCCGCATCATCCACCGTCCAATTCAGATCACAGGAGGATAGTCAACGGTCCAAATGCATTTTCAGGAACCCTAACAGTCTATAGCGGCCGGGTTACAGCTTTGACTTTTAGTAGTGTCCTTCATTTATTAACTCACTATCTGTTTTCTCCCACACCGAAATAAGAAGCAACAGATGCGATGACTCTAATTTCATCTCATTAACCGAATTCTCATTCTAATTTTTAATTTTTTGTGTGCAGGGGATTACTCTGTTTTTTGCTGACTCGAATTTTGCGTGTGCATGAGATTTAAGTTCAGAGAGGTATGATTGTTTTATTTTTGGGTTTAAAAAATTTTAATTTGGTGATTTATTTAATGAGTATTTTATTGGTTTTGATTTAAGGTGTACGCAAATGAGAGATGGATTATATGGTGGCCTCAATTTGGCTTCCAAACCATAGCAAGACAGGTAAGCTGACTAGAAACCTAAAATAACTTGGCAAATATGCAATATTAATTTCTTTACTACAAGAGAAAATAATATCGTGAAGTGTTCCCTTCACTGGTTATTAGAAACCATGGATAACATAACATATAAGAACTTTTAGTATATGTTTGGATATATAGGATCTGGATGACTGGAGTTTACCAGTGAAGGGTGCAAACTCTCCACTCATGAAAGATAGCTAAAGTAAATTTGTTATTTATCCCTTTTGATTTTTTTTATAATAGGTGCAATGGGGAGACAAAGTGGAGATAAAAGAAATGATTAGCTTGGATTAAAGTTTTGAGAACTTCATGTATTTCATTTTGGTTGAAATAATAATAAAAGGTATTTCAATTGCAAACTTAGCCTCAGACAAACAAATGTTAAGATTATTTGTATTGTAGATACCTTCACATATGCACTTGCGTTACCATTGTATTTAGTCATGCTCATAGTGGTTATGAGATTAGAGTAAACTCTATAAAACCTATATGATAATGTCCTTGCATAACTATTACAAGTATCTAAAAGCGATGCTGAAGTTAAAAAAACTCTATGTAGTGTTTCTAACAAACTATATGCATTCCAGGTAAGTTCAAGCTAATGATCAAGAAGGCGATGGTTGAGCTTAAAGGTAGATATACTGCTTTCTCATATAATATGTTTGCTACTTCAATTAATTTGCTGGACCTCCAAAACTATTTTATATAATCAAAACAGGTGCACCGTTCCAAAGGCAGTGTCAATAGGCAAACCTAGTATATATATAAAACACAAAGAAAAGCTATCAAGTAGCTCTCCTTCAAAAGTTAATAAATCAATGGTCCAGATCTAAGCTCCCAAAGACATCCCCCCTCCCCCCCCAAAAAAAAACCTCCTTTATTTATTTAATTATTTCTTTCTCTTTCTCTCTCTCTCTCTCTCTCTCTCTCTCTCTCCCCTATTCTGATCAGTTTTCTCCATTTATTTCCCAAACCTGAGAGTTCAAATTTCTCTCTTTCTCTCTCCTAGGGGTTTTAAGCTGCTAACTCCAAATCCCTAAAACCATTTTCTTAAACCTTCGCTCTCATTCCATTGGCAAAACCTCCATTGTCCTCTCAAGCACGAATCTCAAAGCAAATCCAAATCCAAATCTAGTGTCGAACCCCAATCAAGAGGTCATCACCGATATCCGGTGCTGATTCCGTATCGGTGACTCCCCTCCACCAAATCGAGAACCTCAACATGGGATGCAACACTCTAATTTCATCTCATTAACCGAATTCTCATTCTAATTTTTAATTTTGTGTGTGCAGGGAATTACTCAGTTTTTTGCTGATCCGAATTTTGTGTGTGTATGAGATCTAAATTCAGAGAGGTACGATTGTTTTATTTTTGGGTTTAAAAAATTTTAATTTGGTGATTTATTTGATGAGTTTTTTTTGGTTTTGATTTAAGGTGTACGCAAGTGAGAGATGGATTATTTGGTGGCCTCAATTTGGGCTTTCAAACCATAGCAGGACAAGTAAGCTGATCAGCAACCTAAAATAACTTGGCAAATATGCAACATTAATTTCTTTATTACAAGATAATATACTATCGTGAAGTGTTCCCTTCACTGGTTATTAGAAATCATGGATAACATAACATATAAGAACTTTTAGTGTATGTTTGGATATATATGATTGTGATGACTGGAGTTTACCAGTGAAGGGTGCAAACTCTCCACTCAAGAAAGACAGCTAAAGTAAATTTGTTATTGATCCATTTTGATTTTTTTTATAAAGGTGCAATGGGGAGACAAAGTGGAGATAAAAGAACTGATTAGCTTGGATTAAAGTTTTGAGAACTTCATGTATTATATTTTGGTTGAAATAATAATAAGAGGTATTTCAATTAGAAACTGAGTCTCAGACAAACAAATGTTTAGATTATTGGTATTGTAGATACCTTCACACCTGCACTTGGGTTACCATTGTATTTAGACATGCTCATAGTGGTTATGAGATTAGAGTAAGCTCTATAAAACCTATATGATCATGTCCTTGCATAACTTTTACAAGCATTTAAAAGTGATGCTGAAGTTAAAAAAACTCTATGCAGTGTTTCTAACAAACTATATGCATTCCAGGTAAGTTCAAGCTAATGATCAAGAAGGCAATGGTTGAGCTTAAAGGTATATATGCTGCTTCCTCATATAATATGTTTCCTACTTCATTTAATTTGTTGGACCTCTAAAACTATTTTATATAATCAAACCAGGTGCACCATTCCGAAGACGTGCCATAGGCACGTGTCAATAGGAAAACCTAGTATATCTATAATCCCATGCATGCACGAAAGAATGAAAAGCTTCCTTTAAGCAAAAAAAAAAACATGGGCTTTAAAACTTGAACAAGAACTCAATCTAGCAACTCCGAAGATTGATCAAGTCTAGCTCCACATGACCCGATTCCAGCAGCTTCGAAGAAGAACAAAACCCGAAGCTCACTGAAACCCAAAGCTCCAAGGACAAAAACTTCAACACTATCACGTGCAACCAGCTTCTAAGCTCAACAACAGCTCCGAAATCCACTCGACTTCAAGCTTCAAAAAAAGCAAAAACTCAAAACCGAGATCAACAAAAACTTTCCATACAAAACCAGCCCATCTTCATCTCCAAGCTTCATTTCCTCCACAAACTCTAGCCAACTCCGACCATCATCCACTTCGGAGAAGAACAATACTCGACCACAACTCCAACCGAAGCTTCGAACCTGAATTCGATGGAGCTCCAAAGGCAGCAACCCAAACTCCAACTCCAACCTGAACCTAAAAGAGAGCTTAGCTCGCCAAAAGCTCTTGGTCACCGAGATTGTTGGTCGCCCAACTTCGAGGTCACCAAGAAAGTGGTCCCTGAGACTAGGGGTTGCCAAGACCACCTTGCCGAGACTGGTCGTCGAATGTCCTAGCTCGCCTAGAATAGTAGCTTGACAAAAGCTTAGCTCGTCGAAGAAGCACTGCTCGCCAAATCTCCTAGCTCGCCTAGAACAGTAGCTCGACAAAAGCTTAACTTGCCGAAGAAGCACTGCTCGCCAAATTTGTTGCTCACCGTATCTTCGAGCTCACCCAGAACAACAGCTTGATAAAAGCTCAGCTCACTGAAGAAGCACTGCTCGCCAAAGTTGTTACCCGCCGAAGCCCTGCTCGCCAACTCCCTAGCTCGATGAAATGCTCGCTCAACTCCAAGGTTGACGAGGAGGTCGCCCAAACTCCTTGGTCTCAGAGAAGCTAATCACCAAGCTGCCTTGGTCACCCAATTCGGTACTTGACGAAGAAGTGAGGAGGTTGCCAAAAACTTATGCCCGCTCATCCTGTGAGGTCGCTAAAGCCACAAAATCCAAAAAAAATGAATGGAGCTCGAAGAAACGGTCGGACGAGCTAGGGGGTTCTTGATGCCTTCGACGTCCGTCTGATCCTTCAGAAGCACGAATGCACGCGTGATCAACATCCTAGGTGAAGCCATATAGCGCGCTTCTGTTGGGAAAAACTCAGTATTTTCCCGCTTCGTGAAGTTAAGATGGACACTTGAAGATATAGATAGAAATAGATGCAAGAGAGATTTACAACTCAAATGGAGATTCTTCTACTATACAAAGAGTAGTAGGATTACAAGAATTTGACTCTCTATAACACACTCTCACAATTTTGTCAGGAGGGGGAGATTTGTTTGGTTCCTTCCTTAATTGAGAATAATATGGAATTCTCTAGAGATGTGGAGTATCCTAGAGCTTCATGGAAGAGTGTGGAAGGAAGTTGAAAGGTATAGTTTCATGGAGATCTCTAGAAATGGAGAACTCTAGAGAGTTAATCTCCACCTTTGGATCAAATTAATCTCCACCGTTCATTGTGGGTGCGGAGTAGCATAAATAGGGGTGGAAGTCTTCATTCCTACTCACTCTAAAAACAAGTCATTTCCAAAGTGAGAGTTAGAGAGCCACTTTGAGAGAAAGTAAGATAACTTGAGAAGTTCTAATTCTCAAGCTTAAGTGAGCCACAAAATTGTGAAAGTGTGTTATAGAGAGTCAAATTCTTGTTATCCTACTACTCTTTGTATAGTAGAAGAATCTCCATTTGAGTTGTAAATCTCTCTTGCATCTATTTCTATCTATATCTTCAAGTGCCCATCTTAACTTCACAAAGCGGAAAAATACCGAGTTTTTCCCATCAGTGGTGTCAGAGCTTGAACATGTCTCCATCATGGGCAACGATGTCCTCCATCTTAAACCACACGAGGTGATGATGACGGTGTGTGAACCTGGCTCTGATGCCACTGATGGGAAAAACTCGGTATTTTCCCGCTTCGTGAAGTTAAGATGGGTACTTGAAGATATAGATAGAAATAGATGCAAGAGAGATTTACAACTCAAATGGAGATTCTTGTAATCCTACTACTCTTTGTATAGTAGAAGAATCTCCATTTGAGTTATAAATCTCTCTTGCATCTATTTCTATCTATATCTTCAAGTGCCCATCTTAACTTTACGAAGTGGAAAAATACCGAGTTTTTCCCATCAGTGGTATCAGAGCTTGAACATGTCTCCATCATAGGCAACGATTTCCTCCATCTTAAACCGCACGAGGTGATGATGATGGTGTGTGAACCTGATGGGAAAAACTCGATATTTTCCCGCTTCGTTAAGTTAAGATGGGCACTTGAAGATATAGATTGAAGATGAGTTGCAAGCCCTTTTACTCCTTAGCTCATTGCCTGAAAGTTGGGATACACTCGTGATTACACTTTGTAACTCAACTCCTGAAGGAAAGCTCACCATGGATACCGTCAGTGATAGCCTTCTTAGTGAAGAAGCAAGGAGGAAGGAACGAGGCAATTCTGTCTTTTCCGAGGCAAATGTTTTCGAAAGTCGGGTAAAGAATGATGGTCGTGGACGTAGCAAGGGCCAAGAATCAAACCAATCCCGAGTTAGATCTAAATCACGATCAAAGATTACATGCTACTACTATGGAAGGACGGGCCACATGAAAACCGAGTGTCGATCCTTCAAGAGAGATCAAAAGGTGGGTGATGTGAAGCTAGACCAAATCAAGAAGCAAGAAGAGAAGAGTACTACCATTGTGGCTGCAAAAGAAGAACCGATTTATCTCATTGGAGAAGGCAATATCCTAAACATTGCCTATGATGATAGTTCTTGGATTATTGATTCTGGTGCTTCTTTCCATGTCACTCCCCATGGAAGTTTCTTCTCATCCTACCAAAGCGGTGACTTTGGTATGGTGCAAATGGAAAATCAAGATAGGAGCAAAATTGTCGGGATAGGTGACATCATCCTTACAACAAGCACTGGACGCAAGCTGTTCCGAAAAGATGTGAGACACGTCCTAGCTATGCATCTCAATCTTATCTCCGCTGGAAAGCTTGATGATATGGGTCTGGTGAATTACTTTGGTGAAGGAAAGTGGAAGCTCACCAAAGGAAGTTTAGTCGTGGCTCGAGAAAAGAAGGAGGGGTCATTGTACGTGATGCAAGCCAAGCTCTGCAAAGGGGAGGTGAATATCACAACCGATGATATGGATATATGGCATAGACGACTTGGACACATAAGCGAGAAAGGTCTTCGCATACTCGCTCGTAACCAACTTCTTCCTGATGTGAAAGGTAAAACACTTGATCCTTGTGCTCATTGCTTGGCTGGAAAACAACATAAAGTTGCTTTCAAAAGATCTACTCCACCCACAAGGAGAAAGAATATCTTAGACCTTGTACACACCAATGTGTGCTCAATGTCCGAGACATCCATTGGAGATGCATCATATTTTGTCACCTTCATCGTTGACCATTCAAGGAAGGTGTGGTTGCACTTATTAAAAACAAAGGATCAAGTACTTGATGCATTCAAGGAGTTTCATGCCCGAGTGGAACACGAGACAGGAAGGAAGATCAAATGTGTCCGATCAGACAATGGAGGTGAATATAGAGGTCTCTTTGAAGCCGATTACAGAAAATATGGGACAAGACTAGAGAAGACTCCACCCAAGACACCGCAGTTAAATGGATTAGCCGAGAGAATGAATCGAACTATCGAGGAAAGAGTTCGATGTGTGCTCTCTCATGCCAAGTTGCCTAAGTCATTCTGGGGGGAAGCTGTGATGAACGTTGTTGACGTCATCAACCTTTCACCATCGGTACCTTTGGACGGAGCTATCCCAGAGGAAGTTTGGTCAGGCAAAAAGGCTACCTACAATCATCTCAAGGTGTTCGGATGCAGAGCATTTGTTCACACACCCAAAGACGAGAGAGCCAAGCTGGATGTAAAGACAAAGGAATGCATCTACCTTCGCTCACCAAGGGATGAGTTTGGATACCGACTTTTTGATCCAATCAACAAGAAGATTGTTCATAGCCGAGATGTGGTATTCTTCGAGGACCAAACAATTGAAGATATCCAGAAATCTGAGAGGCCAAGATTGAGAAGCAACCGTAGTATAGGCCTTACACCGGCTCATCAAGAGGAGAATGTCACACCAGAAAACAATGAAGCTGAAGATTTTGAGCCTATCCTAGAGCCAAATAATCTAGAGACTCAAGATGAGTCAATTCAAGATGAACCTCAGCCTAGCTCTCCACTAATGTTGAGACGATATTCGAGAGATCGAAGACCATCTACTCATTATCCCACGGAGGAGTTTGTGACGGTCACCGATGAGGGGGAGCCTCAAAGTTATAAGGAAGCCATAACTGATACTCATAAAGAAGAGTGGATAAAAAGCTATGCAAGAGGAGATGCAATCCTTGCATGAGAATCATACTTACGAACTAATGGAACTTCCAAAAGGGAGAAGAGCCTTGAAGAATAAGTGGGTGTATCGAATCAAGACCGAAGATAGTAGCTCGAAGCCTCGCTACAAAGCTCGGTTGGTTGTTAAGGGATTCAGTCAAGAGAAAGGTATTGACTTTGAAGAAATATTTTCTCCGGTGGTAAAAATGTCATCCATCCGTGTTGTTCTTGGCCTAGCAACGGTACAAGACTTGGAGATCGAACAACTTGATGTCAAGACAGCATTCCTCCATGGAGATCTAGAGGAAGAGATCTACATGGAGCAGTCAGAGGGGTTCAAAGTTCCTGGCAAAGAGAATTTGGTGTGCCGGCTAACGAAGAGTCTATATGGCCTTAAGCAAGCACCAAAACAATGGTACAAGAAGTTCGAGTCCTTCATGGCAGAACATGACTTCAAGAAGACGGAAAGCGATCATTATGTCTTCATAAAGAGGTATGGAGGTGGCGATTTCTCCATACTCTTACTCTATATTAATGATATGTTGATTGTTGGACTAGATCGCACAAAAGTTGATGCTTTGAAAAAGGATCTAAGCAAGAGCTTCGCCATGAAAGATTTGGGACCAGCTAGACAAATCCTTGGAATGAGGATCACTCGTGATAGATCAAGAAAGTTATTCTGGCTATCACAAGAGAAGTACATTGAGAAAGTGTTGGAAAGATTCAACATGCACAAAGCGAAGCCGGTCAACATACCACTTGCTGGACACTTCAAGTTGAGTATGGAACAAAGTCCAACAAGTGAGGAAGAAAAGAAGGTAATGAAGACAATTCCTTATTCATCTGCGGTGGTAGTCTTATGTATGAAATGATATGCACAAGACCCGACATCGCCTATGCAGTTGGTGTTGTTAGTCGCTTCTTGGCCAATCCGGGGAAAGAGCATTGAGATGCAGTCAAATGGATCTTTCGGTATCTACGAGGTACTTCCAAAAAGTGTTTATGTTTTGGAAATGGAAAACCTGTGTTAGAAGGAAACACAGATGCAGATTTAGCCGGTGACGTTGATGTTAGGAAATCAACATCTGCATACCTAACTACTCTAGCAGGGGGAGCTGTTTCTTGGTAATCAAAGTTGCAAAAGTGTGTTGCTTTGTCCACTACCGAAGCTGAGTATATCGAAGCTACTGAAGCTTGCAAGGAGATGTTGTGGATGAAGAATTTCCTGTTAGAGCTAGGAGTAGTCCAAGACAAGTATGTCTTGAAGTGCGACAATCAAAGTGCAATTAACTTAGCAAAGATTTATACTTTTCATTCTCGCACAAAGCACATTGATACACGGTATCATTGGATCCGAGAAGCTCTCGAAGAAAAGCGCATACACCTTCAAAAAGTTCACACAGAAGAAAACTGGTCCGACATGATGACCAAGGTAATACCAAAAAATAAATTTGAGGATTGTTATCAAGGTGCCGGTTTGCTACTACCTCCCAATTAAGTCAGGAGGGGGAGATTTGTTGGGTTCCTTCCTTAATTGAGAATAATATGGAATTCTCTAGAGATGTGGAGTATCCTAGAGCTTCATGGAAGAGTGTGGAAGGAAGTTGAAAGGTATAGTTTCATGGAGATCTCTAGAAATGGAGAATTCTAGAGAGTTAATCTCCACCCTTGGATCAAATTAATCTCCACCGTTCATTGTGGGTGTAGAGTAGTATAGATAGGGGTGGAAGTCTTCATTCCTACTCACTCCAAAAACAAGTCATTTCCAAAGTGAGAGTTAGAGAGCCACTTTGAGAGAAAGTAAGATAACTTGAGAAGTTCTAATTCTCAAGCTTGAGTGAGCCACAAAATTGTGTGAGTGTGTTATAGAGAGTCAAATTCTTGTAATCCTACTACTCTTTGTATAGTAGAAGAATCTCCATTTGAGTTGTAAATCTCTCTTGCATCTATTTCTATTTATATCTTCAAAGGCCCATCTTAACTTCACGAAGCGGGAAAATACCTAGTTTTTCCCATCAGCTTCATCACTACCGCTCAACTTCTCTTTTCAACTGCCCGATCACTCAGAAAAGCGAGCTCGAGCAAGATGGGCGTGCCAAAGTTTGCCACATCACCCTCATCGTCCCAGTGCCATCGCAACCATCCGGGCGAGCCAGAGCATGATCGAAGTGCCAGATTGCTCCAAAATTCGTGCCGAGCTGATAAATCAATAAAAGTCCCCAAAAATCATTTTAAAATTCAAAATTTTAATTAAAAATTCCAAAAATAATCATTAAATTAAGAAAATAATTAAAAATTTTGAAAAATAATCATAAACTGGAATATTTAATTAAAAATTCAAAAAAGCAATTGTTAATTGGGGAAAAGTTATTAAACATCCGAAAAATAATGGACAATTCCATAAAAATTTAGAAAAGTTTAAGAAAATATTTGCCGCCTCAAGAAGCTTCTGATCAGTTCCAGGTATCTCCAATTGTTCCTAAAAGCTAAGATTGTACTCCAGAACTCTGAAATAATACAAACTACTTCCCGAAAGTCAAGAAAGTTGTCTCCCAGGAGTGGGGGGCTTATGATAATGGTAAAAATTACAGCAAATCAAGGTCGTACGATTCTAGTACAGATCTTAAAAATTCTACAGACAGATTAACCATAACATGCCTCTTTGACAGGTCCAGACCTTCTTCAGACACATCAGGGGCGGCTCTAGGATTTTAGGGGCCTAAAGAAAACTCTCAAATAGGGGCCTCACATATACCCAAAAAAAAAAGCGATTCATGTATTAGAAAAAAAATAAAAAAGTATACATGAGAAATCATGAATTTTAGGGGCCTGAAGCTAATATAAAATTTTTTAGGAGAGCAAACTCTCAAAAAGGGGCCCCACATATACCCCCCCCCCCCCCCCCCATAAAAAAAAAAAGAAAAAACTATTCATGTATCAGAAAAAAATATATATATATACATGAGAAATCATGGATTTTAGGGGCCTGAAGCTAATATAAAAATTTTTAGGGGCCTGAAGCTAATATAAAAATTTTTAGGGGCCTGAAGCTAATATAAAATCATGAAAAAAATAAACGATTCATAGATTTTAGGGGCCTGAAGCTAATATATATATATATTTTTTGAAAACGGGGGCCCCTTTTTTGAGGGGATTTGGGGGCCTAATGCAACTGCATCGGTTGCATCAGGCCAGGGCCGGGTCTGAGACTCATCTAGCAGACATAGGCCGCTTTCATGCCAATTAAAAGCGACTAGGCCCACTATAAAAGACACCCAGTCCATGAGAGCTATATGTCAAATCTCTTATCCCCAAGCAAGAGATCTATCTTTTAAAAGGGAGAATCAATAGAAAATAACGGATTCGTATCAATCTAATGAGTTCATATCAATCTCTTAACTGTTTCTCAGCCCTATAAATACCCTCCCCCCTCCTTAGTCAGAAGGTAATCAACAATTTCTCTCTGAAACTCTCTTTCTCTCTCTGGTTCTGACTTGAGTGTCGGAGGGCCTGTCGCCGGGGCCATCCACGGTGTTTCAGGTTTTTGTAGGTCCATCAGTTGCATTAGCAACCGTCGGATTCATATCAAGGTGCTCTTTCAACGATCTAGATTCAATCTCGGGAGATCCAACCACTTTTTGCGGTGACGGTCAAATGTTAGATCTTTAGTTTTTTTTTTTTCCTTCAAAATATAAACTCACTATCTGTTTGCTCCCACACAAAAATAAGCAGCAACATCTTCCTATTCCAGTACTCTGATTTTGTGCGGGTGCGGGTCAGTGTGATTGTGTGAGTGTCTGGGTATGCGTCCGTGTGTGTGTGAATAACATATTGATATAGATATAGTTATCTCCAAAAGAAACCCTTAATGAAACAGTTATTCTTATCCTCAGTTACGGAATGCAGTGTGTGGGCTACGAGGAGTAGTCCTCACACCAAATAAACCACATATCTGTCATATACACAGATTCCTCATTTTAAAAGAGAAAAAATGATTGAGAATGTCAGAAAATCAGAGGGAAAAAACATGTACAAAGTGTAGGAATATGCGAAATAATCAAATCTAAAAAAATATTAAATGATTGAATGCATTGTGTAATAGCTAGTGCGGTAACATATCTAATGATAATGTTTATAATATAAACGAGAAAGTACTACTAATCTATTTAGGGTCACAATTGAAATACACATACTGAAACAATGTCTGAGTTTCAATAGATGTCAACTCTCTTATGTAGAAAAAGAAGTGTAATTCAAAAAATTTGAGCTGGAACCGGTCTGCAGCCCAAATATGCATGTACGAGTTATGCACACATAAAAAATACATGGGCTTTTAATCGAATGACACTTTGTTTTGGAGAAAGAGTCTTCACTAACATGGTTTCCTACATTAGGTGCCACATATTTGTCTGTTTCAGAATACTGGTCGTATCCCTTGTTTACCAGCAAATGCTTTTTTGGGCAGTTTTGCCACCTCCATATGCAAATGGTTGCATACTTGCATCAGTTATCGCATTAGTTATTCATCTAATAAGGATTCTGCAAACAAAAATGTCAATGTGCTGTTAAATACATAACTAGTTTAAGGATATGGCAGGATGAGATGGATGGATCCAGACTCCGTATGCTAAAAGGGTGATATAGAATATAATAAGGATAGGCTCGATGCGAAACTAGTAAGAGTAAAGAGGGGTAGGATATGATACGAAGGGCTTGGCCGGGGAGAAACTCTGGGGTAAAATTACTGAGAGAAGGAATGATTCAATAAAGAAGTGTTAATGCTAGAGTAATTTACTTTCATGTGTTTGTGCCTGTGCCAGGAAGACAGTCATGCTATATAGTTGCAATCCTATTGTCCAAATTAACAGATTGCATATTGTAGATCGAACTTGATTAGCATGAATTTGAAAGGATAGCAGGAGAAACTGAGGTATACTTATTATTATAATCATATACAGATAGAATGACTAATTAATATTATAGAGGCATATAATTATTATCTTGGTTGGAAAGGTAATTCAATTTTGTCTCCACCATTCCTTGCAATAGAATGACTATAATTTTGGTTCTTTTTGAAGTAAAATGACTATGCACAGCGGAATTGTGTGAACCATATTGAAGTCTAAATACACTGTTTACCTCTAATATTAACTAGTAATTTACACGTGTGATGCACATCTTTATAAATATATACATTTTATACAAAAATCCGACGTTGTCAGAGATCGAACCTATGACCTCCTTTATATTAGTTATGCATGTACATCACGCGTGTTTGTTGGGTTACAATGTACGTGTTTGTTAGGTTATAAATGGAATTTGTTTGATGACAAACTCCCCCATTAAAATAGTAGAAGATGATAATAATAATAAATTAGAAAAAAAAAGGTTACAAACAATTAAGACTATGTATAAGCCCACACTTAGCTTGAGCCTTAAAGCAGTTGTTTTAATAAGTGATCCTCTAGGCTGAGAGAAAGGGCGAACTAGTAATGTCTAAATTCATGGATAAATGCTGGAAAGTAAATTACTCTCTATACCCTAGATTTTAGTCTTTTAACATCACCTTGATTTAAACCTAAATCCAAATACAGGATCTTCTACCGATGAAGAAGCCCTCTATACAAACATCAGGGCTTGACTGCTTCACGTAGTGTAGAGGAAAAAAGTATTTGATCGAAGGGTATGCAACACAAGTGTTGTGCGGAAGACGAATTAACCACCAATCAAAGAGAGAAATAGCGAAAAACCAGAAACAAGCAAACACAAGAACACAACGATTTACGTGGTTCGGCAAAACAAGTGCCTACATCCACAGGGCGGTTGGGGTTTCTTCTTCAAATAATCACCAATGGGCGAAAACAAACCCTTACAAAGATGACGGCTGCAAAATTCGAATAGAGGTGTTTTTTTTTACAAAACCCTAACGAGTGTATTTATAGGGAAACTACTGGGCCTTTCGAAATGGGCCTATTCTGGTTTACAAACCCGCCGACAATCGACTGGTCTCCTATCAGTCGACTGGTAATTAGTTCTAGACAGTCGACTGAGACCCATATGCCAGTCGACTGGTGTACCCTGCTGCTGTAACCTTAGCCTTTGGAACTCCTCTCTGGACAGTCGACTGAGACCCATAGACCAGTCGACTGGTGTACTGGAACTTTCGATCGCTGCAGTTACGACGGATATAAACAAGCTGAACCAGAATCGAGCCATTATCCTACAATCTCCACCTTGGCGAGATCTTCCAAGTTGCCCAAGCAATCTCCAAAAATACTCCAAAACAAATGCTCATCATCATACGCAACAAAAACAAACTCCACCTTAGTATGATATCACATACTAAGCAACCAAATAGCAAAGCGCCATCCCAACCGCCCAGGCCAAATCATCAAACATGCAAAATATTAGCCAGGTTCATGCAATGCTTGAACTTGGCTGCCCCAACAATTTTGGTCAACATATCAGCAGGATTATCAGCTGTCCCAATCTTCACCAGAAGAATATCACCATCCTTTATCAAATCACTCACAAAATGATAACGGACATCAATATGTTTGGTCCTCGAATGATGAACTTGGTTCTTCGCTAAATGGATAGCACTCTGACTGTCACAGTGTACCTCCACCTTCTCCCGATGAATTCCCAAGCTCTTCAAAAGTCTCTGAATCCAAATGGCTTCCTTCATGGCCTCAGCAACTACCATGTATTCAGCCTCAGTAGTAGACAATGCTACAGTGGACTGCAAATTGGACCTCCAACTTATAGGTGCTCTAGCCATAGTAAACAAATAGCCTGTAGTAGACCGCCTCTTATCTAGATCACCTGCATAGTCAGAATCAACATACCCCACTAATAGCCTGCTAATATTGTTATCCCTCTCAAACTTCAAACCCACATCTGTGGTGCCACTTATGTACCTTAAAATCCACTTAGCCGCTTGCCAATGCTCTCTGCCTGGATCATGCATATATCGACTGACCATACTCACCGCCTGAGAGATGTCTGGTCGAGTACAAACCATGGCATACATCAAACTGCCAATCACACTAGTGTAAGGTACATTAGCCATATACTGTCTCTCTTCATCTGTACTTGGAGACTGAGAAGCACTAATTCTGAAATGAGTGGCTAAGGGTGTACTGACTGGTTTAGTTTTTTCATCTATACCAAACCGTTTCAGCACCTTCAAGAGATATTGCTTCTGTGTCAAACTCACTATGCCCTTTGCTCTGTCTCTAGCTATCTCCATCCCAATTATCTTCTTGGCTTCACCAAGATCCTTCATCTCGAATTCAGAACTCAGATGATTCTTCAAATTTTGAATCTCCTTAGCATTTTTAGAGGCAATCAACATGTCATCCACATATAATAACAGATATATGAAAGAGCTATCCTGCAATTTTCTGAAATAGACACAATGATCATACTCACTTCTGGAATATCTCTGCACTTTTATAAACTGATCAAACCTCAAATACCACTGCCTTGGAGATTGCTTCAACCCATAGAGAGACTTTTTCAACCTGCAAACATAATTTTCCTTCCCAGCAGTCTTAAACCCATCTGGCTGCAACATATAAATTTCTTCATCTAGGTCCCCATGTAAGAATGCAGTCTTCACATCCATCTGTGTCAATTCAAGATCAAACTGTGCTACCAATGCCAACAAAATCCGAATAGAAGGATGCTTCACAACCGGAGAGAACACTTCATTATAGTCAACTCCTTCCTGTTGAGCATACCCCTTTGCAACTAGTCTAGCCTTGAACCGAACACTGTCTTTTGGACCTTCTTTCTTCGTATACACCCACTTGCAACCGATGGCTTTCTTCCCCTTTGGTAATTGCACTAGATCCCAAGTCTTGTTCTTATGAAGAGAGTTCATCTCTTCATCCATAGCAACTTTCCAATCTGCATTTTCAGAACTTCTAGTGGCTTCTTTGAAGTTGGAGGGAACTTCATCATCAACAATGGGAAGAGCAAATGCAACTGTTTCTGTAAAGCGAGATGGTCGTTTGATATCTCTTCTTTGCCTTCTTGCTGCAATTGATTCTTCCTACTGGGGAGGGTCTTGGATAGGAACTTCTTCCTCATCCTCAGTATCAACCACATCATCTTCATTTTGGGCAGGAGCAGGATTTTCAACTGAAAGCTTTTCTAACTCCACCTGTTGGAGAACTCTCCCACTCTTCTGCTGTTCGGGATCACCAGTCGACTGCATATGAAGACCAGTCGACTGTCCCGAGCTGATCATGCTGGTCTCATCAAAGGTAACATCCCTGCTGATTACTAACTTTTTCTGTTCTGGACACCACAACCTGTAACCTTTGACACCAGTACTAAAACCAACAAATATAGCCTTTTTGGCTCTTGCATCAAGTTTAGTTTCAGTTACATGAAAATAAGCAGGACAACCAAATATATGTAAAAAACTATAATCAGATGCAGGTTTACCACTCCATACCTCAATAGGCGTTTTGCCTTCAAGTGCTGCAGATGGTAAACGGTTGACAATGTGGCTTGCATATATAACAGCTTCTGCCCAAAATGTCTTCTTCAATCCAGACTGTGCTAGCATATATCTCACCTTCTCAAGTAAGGTTCTGTTCATCCTTTCTGCAACCCCATTTTGCTGTGGAGTCTTCCTAACTGTGAAGTGCCTTTGGATCCCTTCATCTTCACACAATTTCAGAAACGGATCGTTCTTGTATTCCCCTCCATTATCTGACCCCAGAACCTTAATCTTCCTTCCAGTCTGGTTTTCAACTTTCTTCTTCCAGCTTGTGAACAATGTCAAAACTTCATCTTTGTGTTTCATGGTATATACCCAAACTCGTCTAGAGTAGTCATCAACAAATGTAACAAACCAGTGTCTACCACTCATAGAAGGTGTCTGAGTAGGGCCCCAAACGTCTGTGTGCACATAATCGAGGATACCCTTTGTCTGATGTACAGTTGTACCAAATCTCACCCTGGTTTGCTTACCTAACACACAATGTTCACAAAATTCCAGCTTGCAACCTTTAGCATCTTTAAGCAACCCTTGCTTCACAAGCCCCTGCAAGGCCTTTTCTCCTGCATGCCTGAGTCGCATATGCCACAACCTTGTAGAGTCGGGAACAACCTGTTTAGGCCTTTCAGTTACACTGGCAGCCTGACCCAAATACGTTTTTCCCTGCAAGAAAAACAAGTTCCTTTTTCTTTGCCCTTTCATCACCACGAGTGATCCGTTAGTCACCTTCAGAATGCCACCTTCACTAGCAAATTTCATTCCACTGGCCTCCAAAACACCAAGTGAAATCAAATTCTTTTTCAAATCTGGAACATACCATACATCTGAAAGCTCCCTAATAAGACCATCGTGCATTAGCAATTCAATCTTTCCGATTCCTACCTTCTTACGAGGTGCATCATTTCCCATCAAAACTACCCCACCATCCATATACTCTAAAGAAGTAAACCACTCCTTTTTCCAAGACATATGATAGGAGGCTGCTGTATCAAGAAACCATACTTCTTGAAAAAGTGAGGGACTAGCAGCAAGTGCAAAGGAAAAATCATCATCACTATCTAAATTATCAACAGTCACATTTGCAGTTGAATTTCCCTTATTTCGCAGCTTCGGACAATCCTTTTTCTAATGCCCCTTTTCATGACAGAAAGCACATTCATCTCTGGCTGGTATCTTTCTGTCCTTTGAAACTCCTCTCGATTTGAAACGAGATTTGTTTCCTTTATTCCCAGATTTGGTCTCAAATCTGGTCTCAGTTCTGCCCCTTACAATCAATGCTTCAGAAGTTTCTCTATCAACCATTTTATCCCTTCTCCTAGTTTCATTATTCAACAGAGCATTTGCAACATCTTCATATTTAACAGTATCTCTTCCATATATTAAAGTTGTTGCTAAATGATCATAACATTCGGGTAATGAATTCAACAGAATTAGGGCTTTGTCTTCATCTTTAATTTGCTCATCCAAATTTAACAAATCAGCCAATAATTTATTAAATGATTCAACATGAGCGTTCATAGACATACCTTCAGTATAGGTGAAGCGAAAAAGTCTCTTCTTCAAATACAGCCGATTCTCCAAACTTTTCCTCATGTATTTGTCTTCAAGTTTCTTCCACAACACCGCAGCAATGGTATCCCTCATCAAATCGTACTTCTGAGCCTTCGCGATAAAAAGCCGAATAGTCCCACACGCAACTCGGTTCAACTTCTTCCAATCTACATCGGACATATTCTTTGGTTTTTCTTCCTCCAAAGCAATGTCCTGTTCTTGTTGAACCAGAACATCCAACACCTCACACTGCCACATCCCGAAATTATTTATTCCATCAAATTTTTCAACTTCAAATTTTGCGTTGTGAATCGTTGTTCTGGAAGAACTTGATCCCGCAACATCCTTGGTTACATCTGCTTCACTCGCCATCTCCCTCTAGGTCGAACCCGATGCTCTGATACCACTTGTTGTGCGGAAGACGAATTAACCACCAATCAAAGAGAGAAATAGCGAAAAACCAGAAACAAGCAAACACAAGAACACAACGATTTACGTGGTTCGGCAAAACAAGTGCCTACATCCACAGGGCGGTTGGGGTTTCTTCTTCAAATAATCACCAATGGGCGAAAACAAACCCTTACAAAGATGACGGTTGCAAAATTCGAATAGAGGTGTTTTTTTTTACAAAACCCTAACGGGTGTATTTATAGGAAAACTACTGGGCCTTTCGAAATGGGCCTATTCTGGTTTACAAACCCGCCGACAGTCGACTGGTCTCCTATCAGTCGACTGGTAATTAGTTCTGGACAGTCGACTGAGACCCATATGCCAGTCGACTAGTGTACCCTGCTGCTGTAACCTTAGCCTTTGGAACTCCTCTCTGGACAGTCGACTGAGACCCATAGACCAGTCGACTGGTGTACTGGAACTTTCGATCGCTGCAGTTACGACGGATATAAACAAGCTGAACCAGAATCGAGCCATTATCCTACAACAAGTACAAGGGATCTTTTTAATTTCAGTAATCTGGCTTCTTATTCATGACTTTATTAGACCATATCGGGAATTTATCAAGAGTTAAACTATATTCAATTATCTAACCAAACCGCAGGGACTTGGTTTGCTTCCTGTTTGATTTGATACATATAGGACAGGGAGGACATTTTTTGCATGGTCTGTGCTCCACTCAATCACTTAATAAAACAAGGTTACTAGTTATAATCACTACAATAGAAACAGAAAACCTCGGCATTTTTTCCCCTTTCCCAGCATTAATAAATGCCGGCCTAGAACGCACCAACGCTTCAAAAAGTGCCGCCGCAAATGCCGTCCTTTCCCCCGCCGGGGTATGTTTCGCTATACCCCGGTGCTTACAAGTGTCAGGAAATATTTAAAGATACCCCGGCATTGTTAGGAATGTGTCTTGAATATTCGTGGTTCAGATTAGAAGAAGGTAAGATAAAGCACGAAGGTTGAAGCATCGAAGAGAGTAGAAGAAAACAGAGCATGTATAGTGCAGGCAGAATTGCGGTCGATTGTCCTGGGAGACTGTCAACCGCACCCCCTGACCGTACACCTAACAGCAGTTGCAAAGGGTTTGGCCGAGAGGAGGACGGTCGACTGGTCTTGTTGGACGGTCGACCAACTGCGGCGCTATATTCGTTTTGGGCCTCGATTTGTTAGGTCGTTTCAGCCCAATCTTCAATTTCAAGTTAGATCGTACAGCTCTTATTCAGTTCTCCTACAGGTTATATCGGACGACTGAGAATCAAAATTAGACCTAGGGTTCTTTTTATTCTTCTATATATATATTGTAAATTCCGCCAATATGGGGAGAGAGTACTTCATTGATATTTTCTCCATTGCAAAGAGATGCTTGAGAGAGATAGTTCTTGGTGAGTGAGTTTAATTTCTTGTATTGAGTGAATCAGTAACTTCTTATAATCTCTTCTAGTTGAATATCAGATCTCCCTATATTTTTTCCCGGATTAAGCGAAAGATAACTGGGATAAATCATCGTTGTGTTTGTGTTAGATTGGTGAATCTACTTGCTTGTTCAATTGATTTGTCTCATCTACTTCGACTTCCACATTGCTCTATTTAGTTCCGCTGCGACAACGGGCATTTATTGACGCTCCAATCCCAAAAACTGGTATCAGAGCTTCAGGTTGCCGAGTCCCTTGGTTAAGATGACAGGTCACAGTCTTTTGAAGATTAGGCAGTTTAATGGAAAGATCAATTTCAATCTTTGGAAGGTTGGCATGTATGATGTCCTTATTCAAGAATGTTTGCAGTTAGCCGTTAAGAAGAAAGAAAAGCCAACTGATATGAAGAATGATATTTGGGAAGATATTCATGAAAGAGCCATAAGTCTGATCCGACTATCATTGGCGGACGAGGTCAAGTGCAGATTTCTTGAAGAAACTGATGCAGCGAGTTTGTAGGAAAAACTCATAGCTAACTACTCTGGTTCGTCATTATTAGATCGGATGCATTGGAAGAGAAAGTTATTCCGTTTGTCAATGAAGGAAGGTACCGATCTCCAAGACCACATCACAGTGTTCAGTAAGGTTCTATCTGAACTCAAGGTGATAAACACGGATGTGTGTGAGGAAGATAAAGCTTTCAACCTTATATATTCACTGTCGGATTCGTATGAGCTTTTGATCACTACCATGCTACATGGTAGATTAGCCAAGGAGAGTATTTTGGTAGATGGTGTAATCAAAACATTGAAGAAAAATTAACTTAGGAAGGAGACTAAAAAATTATCTCCTATTCCTACAAGTTGTCTAGCAGTGGAAGGTCTTCCAAGGGGGAAGACAAAGTGGTACGCAAAAGGATTCGATCCGTTGCCGATATTGCAAGAGGCCAGGTCATATCAAGAAAGACTGTTGAAAATTGCAGAATCAGGAGAGCGCCAAGAATAGGAATTCAGCCGCTAATGTGGTTAGTGCCTTTGATTCAGGTGATTCGTTTCTTTTTATTTCAAATTCTTTAGAAGTGAATTCTAGTTGGTTTCTTGACTTAGGAAGTTCTTCGCATATTTGCTCTGAGAGAGAGTTGTTTTCTACTCATAAGTCTACTACAGGGCGTTGTGTGAGAACGAAAACTGGAGAGATTTGTGAAGTAGTAGGTGAGGAGACAGTTGAGTTGAAGATGTCAGGTCTAAATATGTTCACTTTAAGAGATGTTTTGCATATTCCTCTGCTGAAACGAAATATAATTTCCTTGGAAACTCTTGACGCATGGGGTTGTTGGTACACAGCTCGATGTGGAGTTCTGTCTGTTTTTCAGGGTCATCGTAAGGTGATTGAGGTATGAGAATGGTTGGGCCAAGCCTAAGCAATCTATACAAGCTTTAGGGGTATTCGAAATACCTGCGTAGGTGTTGTTACTACTTTTTCCGTTATTCCTGCAAGCTCATCTAGTTTGCCGCAACTAGCATCATCGAAGCGAGACTACAAAGTTCGAATATCGACGGGAGGTGGAGAGTGCCTTGATGTAGGTGGAGTTCATGCGGAGGTTGGCAACTCTGTGAGTATGCCTACAGAGGTGTGCCCTTGAAGGGGTACACTGATCGGTGATATTGGGTAGAGATTTGTTTAACTGGAAGAAGAAGCTACCGTTCTAAGAATTTTTGCAAGTGGAGTTCATTAGAGTTTAGAGATGAATAATCACATCATGTGATAGCACTCGTATGCAATCCAAGGTGGAGTTTGTTAGGAATGTGTCTTGAATACTCGTGGTTCAGATTAGAGGAAGGTAAGATGAAGCACGGACATCGAAGCATCAAAGAGAGTAGAAGAAAACACAGCAGTAATAGTGCAGACAGAGTTACGGTCGACTGTCCTGGGAGACAGTCGGCTGCACCCCCGACCGCACCCCCTGACTGAAGTTACGTACACAGGGTTTGGCCAAGAGGAGGACGGTCGACCGGTCTTATTAGACGGTCGACTGACCGCGACGCTGTGTTCGTTTTGGACCTCGATTTGTTAGGTCGTTTCAGCTCAATCTTCAACTCCAAGTTAGATCGTACGACTTCTATTCAGTTACTTCTCCTACAGGTTATATCGGATAACTAAGAATCAAGATTAAACTTAGGGTTCTCTCTTTCCTTCTATATATATATTGTAAACTCCCATAATATGGGGAGAGAGTACTTCATTGATATTTTCTCCATTGCAAAGAGAGGTTTGAGAGAGATAGTTCTTGGTGAGTGAGTTTAATTTCTTGTATTGAGTGAATCCATAACTCCTTGTAATCTCTTCTAGTTGAATATCAGATCTTCCTATATTTCCCGCCGATTAAGAGAAAGCTAACTGGGATAAATCATTGTTGTGTTTGTGTTGAATTTGTGGATCTACTTGCTTGCTCAATTGATTTGTCTCATCTACTTCGTCTTCCTTATTGCTCTATTTAGTTCCATTGTGACAACGGGTGTTCGTTAACACCCCAATCCCAGCAGGCATTCCCTAGCTCCTTTCCTGATGCTTATTATAAGCCGGTGTATGTTTTTTTTGTGTGGCCATGTTATCTACCCCGGCGTTGGTGAAACACCGGGGTATTTTTTGACTTTTTTAAAAAAAAATTGTTCCCAGCGTTTGTAAACGCCGGGGAATGTTTTTTATTATTATATATTTTTATTTTTTACGCCATTACACCTATCCAGACGTTCTAAAATGTCGGGATATGTTTTTAAAACTTTATTTTTTTTTGCCTATTTGAAAATATGAAAAAAAAATATAATATTTAAACGCAAAAAAAACTGTACACAATTCATAATAATGTTCAGTACGATATATTTCATATTCAGTTAACCAAAGTTAGAATATATCAAAATTCAAAATAACATTAATTCACCAAAATACATAGAAAATTTGTTCTTTAGTCTCATGTAATTAAACATAAGTTTAATTTACAAAATTTAAAAGAGTTCAACAAAAAGGTTCAAGTCAATAAACGATAAAACCAACACTCTCGCCTACAGTGTATGTCTAGCTATGTTGATGAGATCACGTTCGCCGACTCCCTCTTCATTTATCTGACTGGATCCTATAGGTAGTCTAAGGCCGTGCTGTATAAGGCAAAAAAATAGACATTAGGTTTCTAAGTCCAGGCACAAACTTGATATCATAAATAGTGAAGTAGTTCATGAAGTCAGTATTCACAAAGTAAATAGTGAAGCAGCGGGTAATACACATGAATAAAAATTGAAGTCAACAAGATATATTCAATTTTGTTGTCGGCTTGTAGCTTTTCGTTTATGATGTTATGTTCTCTTATGCTCCTACATTATGATATTATTTTGAGTGCCTTCTTGATGTTACGACACAATGACTGGTTATTTTGTACGACTTGTTATCGTGTGTGTATATATATATATTATGTGGCTTAATACATAGTAATTACTATAAGTATCTAATATTGCCAAAAAAACCCTTCTCCATTTCGCCCCTAGGATAAATATTTTGTTGCATCAATATGTGCAAGATTTTCCCTAAAAAAAATAAATATATGTGCAAGATTTCAGTACTCAAAAGTTTATGTGCAATTTAAAATGATTATGATAATAGTATATGAAAGATAAAGCACATATGTTATTGCTTTCAAAAGCTATCTTTTGGCCAAATAGAAAGGCCTCGCAGCTAAGCATAAAGAGGAGAGGCAGAAACCTGAGGGATTGGAAAAGGAGGATGCATTTCTTTTGCAAACCAGCTTCTCAGATACAAAATTAGATTTGCTATGAACCTTGCTTGCCTTGCCAACCCACTTTTCCTCTATCCACCAAGACCAAGAGTAATAGCAGGTCACAGGGTACAGATTAAACTTCAACGAAGGAACATCTTCATTCCACCTTCCAATTAACTAACTCTTCTAACATCGACATGGACCAATACCTGAATCATGAACAGCCAATACCCTACTTTACAGTAGCTATGTCTTCCTCTGAAATTCAAGATAACACCATTTACACTTACATGTTCATTTGTGTAGCTATAATCAAAGTCCCATCAAAAGAGAAGAAAAAAAGAAGCAAATTATCCATGTTCCCAGTCCTAACTAGAGCCGAGAAAGCATCAAAGAATCAACTTTCAATTCCACTTTCAAATTAACCAACTAATCCAACATCAACATGGATGTTTCCAGGCCAAATACAGATCATTATAAGGTATCGCAGAGTTTCAGTTAATTATGTAACAATTTTGCTCACATAGAGTATTAACAACTTTGTTAGTGAGCAAGCCTACTAACCCATAATATGTTTAATAACTTGTGATCAAATTCACATTATTATAATTGATACAATTAAAAGATTAAGAAAAGGAAACATGATTCATACTGACCCTATGAGGATAGATGCAATTGATTGAAATCTTTTATAATCAATCTTGAATTTGGGAAGGATAAATGGGATATAAGATTCATGAGGATATACACATAAACTTAATGAGTAAATAATACTAAAATATTCAAGTGGTAATTGTATATAAATTCTAGCCTGTCGGGTTTTTGGATATTTGTTTCCTTCATTATAAGTGCAAATTTTTCTTGAAGTTTTGAGACTTGCTTCTCTAAAGAATGTTACGTTTTATGTCTTGCATACTTATTCGGTGTGAAGAGAAGATGGTAATACAAGTAGAGGGTTCGAAGCGAAGGATTGAAGAAGAAGGAAAGCAGTCAGCAGAAGCAAACAGGTGGAATTGCGGTCGACCGCACTTGAGGTTGGTCGACCGCCCCGTCTGTACAGGGTCCCTAAGAGGGATAGATCGACCGTTTGTTGTGTACAGTCGATCGATCGTGACGCTGATGGTTTTTTTGGGCTTAGGTTTATTGATTTGCTTGAAGCCCACTTCGTCTTCTGGTTAGAACGTACGACTTTAATTGTATGTTTATCTCTTTAGTATACATCGGATGGTTATTGTATCAAGATATCAAACTAGGTTTTCTCTAGATCTCTATATATTATTGTTATTGGCCTTCATTGAGAGCCAAGAGAGAGAGAGAGAGAGAGAGAGAGAGAGAGAGAGAGAGAGTACTTCATTAAAGAGAGTTTGAGAGTTTCTCCAATTGTAAACAACTAGTAATTGCCGGTGAGGCTTGAGAGAGGGTCGTGGTGAGAATTGTAATATTCTTGTATCTTTTCTAGTTGAATAACATCTCAGTTTCATCTCTCCCATTAAGGCGAAACCCCAACCGGGACAAACTTGTGTGTGATTTGGTGTGTTTGGTGTAATCACTATGTGCTTGTTAGTTTGTGTTGATTGCATTGAATAACTCAACAAGATCCTCGAAATGGAAGAGTTTCGCTAATTCCCTCACAAGTGGTGTCGTTGTACCGCTTGTTTACTTAACAAATTGGGATTAAAGCTTCAACTTCGTGATTTTTTTGTTCGAGTTCCTTGAAGAAGATGGCAGATCATATCACGAAGATTAAGCAGTTTGAAGGTAAGATCAACTTTAATATCTTGAAAGAGGACATGCATGAAGCATCGGTTCAACAAGACTTGAATATAGTCCTAGAAGGAGATAAAGGGAGGCCAATCATCACAAAGCAGGAGAAATGGGAGGAGATTTATTTAGAAGCCTTCGGTTTAATCCGGATGTCATCGACAAGCGAAGTCAGGTGTAGGAGAAGCGCGGATAGTCTTTGGGTAAGATTCAGAACTGACTACTCGGAATTTCCATTACAGGGTCGGATACACCAGAAAGGATAGTTGTGGGGTTACTCAATGAAGAAAAGTACCGTTCTTCTAGATCATACAGTGGAGTTCAATATGAAGTTATATGAACTGAGGGCATTCAACGCGGATGATCTGAAAGCATACCTTCCAACTTGATATATTCACCACGAAATTCATCCAACATTATAACCGTGCTAGGCGAGAAATCTACCAAGGAGAAGTTTTCTATAGCAGGTATGATCAAGGGATTGGAGGAGGATCACTTAGGAAGGAGAGTCAGAAATTGGCGTTAACTTCTGTGAGTTTCTTGGGGGTGGATTGTACTTTGCGTGGAAGGAAAAGTGTATGTAGGGATAAGGTTCGTGGCCACCAGTGCAAAGGGATTGGGCATTACATGATAGGCTGTTGCAAGGGGTTGAGTCAGAGGGGCACCAAATCCAGTGCCACTGAATCAGGTGATGGCTTAAACAATGCTTTTGTTTTAATTTCCTTAGATGTAAATTCCGGTTGTTCTTTTGATTTAGTTAGTTCTTCTCAAGTTTGCTCCAAGAGGGAGATGATTTCTACTTACAAGTTTGCATCATGTCGTTGTATGAAAATGAAGATTGATAATATTTGTGAAGTAAGGGGTGAGAAAATAGTAGAGTTGAAGATGATAGACGGAAGGGAACACACACTAAAGGAGGATATGCATATTTCTTTGATGAAACAAAGCCTTTTATCCATGAGAACTCTAGAAGTAATGGACTGCAAGTACACAGATCCAGATGGAGTTCGACCAGTTTGGAAAAGTTATCGTAAGGTGATGAAGAGTGAGAGGGGGATTGAGCAGAGTCGGCACAACCTCTACCAGCTTTATGGGAACATGAAACCTTGGCCAAGTGGTTTGAAGCCCATTGTTCCTAAAGCACTATCTAGTTTGCCGTCACTTGAATCATCCGAGCGAGAGTGCGACGTTCGAATATCGTCGGAAGGTGGAGAAAGCCTTGATGTAGGTATAGTTCATATGGAAGGTGGCACCTCCATGATAACATATACTGGGTGTGCCCTTGAGGGGGCATGCAGCGTGAAAAAAAAAGGTGGAGGTAGATTCAACTAGCAGAAAAAGCCATAAAATCAAATTGTTTGCAAGAGGAGAATAAAAGAGTATAAGCTTTTAAATCACACAGGTATGGATTTATGTATGCAATTCAATGTGGAGATTGTTGGGTTTTATGTCTTGCATACTTATTCAGTGTGAAGAGAAGATGGTGAAATAAGTAGAGGGTTCGAAGTGAAGGATCGAAGAAGAAGGAAAGCAGCCAGAAGAAGCAAACAGGTGGAGTTGCGGTCGACCGCACTTGGGGTCGGTCGACCGCCCCGACTGTATATGGTTCACGAGAGGAGAACGATCGACCATCTGTTGCGTACGGTCGACCGATCGCGGCGCTATGGATTTTTTGGGCTCGGGTTTGTTGATTCGTTTGAATTCCACTTCGTCTTTAGTTAGATCGTACGACTCTAATTGTATGTTTATCTCTTCAGTATACATCAGATGAATGATTATTGTATCAAGATATCAATGAATGATTATTGTATCAAGATATCAAACTAGGATTTCTCTAGATATCTATATATTGTTGTTATTGACCTCCATTGAGATCTAAGAGAGTGAGTACTTCATTGAAGAGAGTTTGAGAGTTTCTCCAGTTATAAATAACTAGTACTTGCTGGTGAGGTTTGAGAGAGGGTCGTGGTGAGAATTGTTATATTCTTGTATCTTCTCTAGTTGAATGACATCTCGGTTTCTTCTTCCTTGGATTAAGGCAAAAATCCCAACCGGGACAAACTTGTGTGTGCTTCGGTGTGTTTGGTATGATCTCTATGTGCTTGGTAGTTTGTGTTGATTGCATCGAATAACTCAACAAGATCCTTGAAAGGGAAGAGCTCCACTAATTCCCTAACAAGTGGCGTCGTTGTATCGCTTGTTTTCCTAACAGAGAACATATCTTTTCATCTCTAGGATCGGGCTGTGTAGACGAATAAGCACTAGATCAAGAGGGTGTTGGTCCTAACCCCTTCCCACGCACATGACCATGGTGCTATGGGCCCATGTTTTCAACCATCGCTTGGTGCTGAAGTTGCACTATATCAACGGGTGATGTGGGGAAGTCGGCGGCAGCCGTGGATGAGAGTTCGAAGTACCTTTTTCTAGCACTATTCTGTAAAAAAAAATATTGCAAAAACAAGTGATATGTTATTCATTTTAAAGGCAAATTACAAATCAAATAAGCACATTTAAGATCGGGCACAATTACCGATAGCGTCGCTGCTTATGAGGATGCAAACACGCCTTGTAAGTTCATGTGGGTGGCGTCGGAAAAATCTAAATCCCCATACTGGTTCCCATCTCCTCGCTCCACATCATATATATTAGAGAACTTAGGGGGTCATAAAATCAATGAAGTATTTTATGAAAATTGATATAAAAAAGTGATGCTTACCATTATAGCGCGATGCCTTGCAAAGCTCGTACCTCCAGATGTGTGCAACACATCATGTGACTGTCAACTGGCACGACATCTTTCAGCCATTTTCTGCACAACTCGTAATTATTACAAACACAATTAGAATGGTTAATTAAAACTAAATGAACATAAATTAAATTTTATGATTACCTTTCCCCCCGCTGTATTCCAAAATGATAAAGGAATTTTCAATATGAACGCACGACATCTTTCGGGACAACTCTTGTATCTCAGCAATTGACCGGTCCTCTTCGTAGTACGCTGCCTTCAATTCAACCTTATAATCTCTGCACTTCTTGCACCTAGATTTATTTACCCAATCAACATGAAAACATTGCCGGATAATTAAATTTGTACTGTATATGAATAGGAGACAAGGTTAACACAATAATTAAGAATATTGAAGAAAATAAATGCAACGCAATAATAATAATTTCCTTCTAGTTTCAGATTGATCCATCCCTCATTCATTATGTAAGGAAAACCAATGACCTTTCATTTTGAGGAATAATATGCAAAAACTCATGCACAAAGTCCTGTTTTTTAAGAAAACAAAATTAAGTAAAAGTGATTCTCTTGGATCTCTCTTTTGGTATCTTCTGCCCTTTCTGGTAGCTCAACAAGTATGGAAACTAAAAACCAGGTCAATTGCATATGTTAACTATGGGTTAGGAAGGCAGAGAAAGCATATTACGAAATCTGTTGATGAATTGTGAAAATCGCTATGTTATATGGTTTGCAGAACGAATATAAACATTTAATCTAATTTCTAACTATCGAATGTTTGTCATACGATTCTCCATCTCTTCTTCTTTATTCAAGCAAACCTATCTTCGGAAGAATAGATTCATTTATTCATGTTGCTAAGAGGGCTCTTGAGGTTCCTTGGATGATTATTTTGAAATTGTTGCCGCTACTGCTAAGACTAACGGTGGAGGTAGGCGTTCTTTTTTAGCATCAATTTTTAACTTTATGATTGATAATGAGATCTTCAATCTAGTCAAAACCTATGGTCTAGCAGTTGGCGATATTTGTAATGCCCCATAGTTTTTAGTACAATATTTAAAATTAATAAATAATTTTTAAATCAATTTGTTTAATTATTTTGAATTTTCGTAAAATTGACATTTTCACACGTGCAAAACACGTGCAAATATTTTCGAAGTGTGAATTTAGAATTTTAAGTTGGTAAAAAAATTCTAGTATTTGTTGTTGGGTATATTTGAATTTTTGGGATTTTTCTGAATAAAGAAAACTACTTTTGTAAATTTTTTAAAGAAATGGGTTTTTTTGTAAAAAAAATCGTTTAGGGGTGAAAACTAAACATAAAAATTGTTTGCCTGCATTTAGGGTCGGCTATTCAGTAGAAGGCTTTAAAAAATTGGATTATTTCTATATTTGGTTGATTTTTATTGATTTAATTGAATAAATATATAATTAAGCAATTTTGAGATTGTTGGAAACTTTATTGTAAATATTCTTCCTGGAGAGTAGAAGTCAGAAAATTTATTTTGAAAATCAAATCCTATTAGTAGATAATAATTCTAATTTTTCTGGATTTTTTTACGAATATTTTATGGCTTGTTTGCAAATATTACAAAGAGAATGACTTTTATGCAAAATCGTCACTTGGAGTAAAAACTCCAGATTTCTAATTTTATGGGCTGCACTTATTGGTCGACCAAATCAGGAGAGTTAGGAGATTTAATTCTATTTTAATTGATTTGATTTGATTAACTAATAATTGGAAAGATCCATATATGTGAATAAATATTTTCTTGAAGAGTATTTTGTAAACTCTTGTAAAACCCTAAAAAAATCATATCCCGACCTATATCTATAGCAGAAACAGCCGCCCTAATGTTGTGAACCCAAAAAAGCTTTATTTTTCATTATTTTCTTGGAGATGGATCTTGGATTTTCGCAAGAAGGAGGAGAATGCTTTTTTTTATTACTTTTATTGTTCTTCAAGTTGATCTTCTTTGAGATGAGTGATACTTCTCGTCTCTTGATATGCTTTATTTATATTATTATGATGAATCTAGCAGAGATCATGCTAGGGCTTGTTGTGAATTTGTAGATCTATGTTTTGATAGTTTAATCATGGTGGTTGCTATGCATGATGAATGAATTTCTAGATGATTACATGAACTAAAGATGCAATTTTTATCAGAGATGATCATTTCTTATTAATCTTGAATGTTAAATATTGATGATGCATGAAAGATCTAATTTGGGATCTATAGATTTAATTGTAGATGATGAAGATATGTAGAGATAATTAGAACTGGTTATATTCTCTTAAACTCATGCCTGATTAATTATAAAGTTGAGATCTTTCCATGTTATTCGTTGTTTTTAATTATCAAAAATTGAGACTAAATATTAAGGTTTGAATAATTGTTGTATGGATTGAAAATAATTTATTTTGAATGAAGTGGTTTACGCATGAAAGGTTAATATTTTGCTTAAAAAAAAATAAATCTAATGAGAATATATGTGATTGTAATGGTTGGATCTTGGTGGTTAATTCAAGGGTATGTTTAAAAAGGTTAAAGGATGAATTCTTATGTTTAATTCGTTGTTTTAATGCAATTAAAATTCTTGATGAAAAACCATAATTATTCATGCATGCAAAGAGTACATGGAAAGAAATATATATGAAAATACAGTCAAATAAATTTGGGGCTAGGGTTTGGAGGTTTAAACCCTAGGTCAGGGCTGTTGAAGTCTCGGGTGAACAGTACCGAGGGTTTCTGTTCATGGGTGAACAGTAACCGAGGGCACTGGTCAACCCGCAGCCTGTGGACTGCTGCTGTTCGTGGTTGATTCGGTCGTTTTTTGGTGTTTTCGTGTGGTTTTCGAGCGTGAATTTGTGTGCTATGTTTGGGGGACTCTAGAATACATATGGGATCATCTATATATGGTTTTGAACGAATATATTTGAGTGGGTCAATTGAGTTTGGAAGTGATTTTAAAGACATTGTATGGTCTGGACTACTGTCTGTTCCAGATTAGAACGAGATTTTGACATAGTTGCTGATGATATTACCTAAAACTTATTAAATAGAAATTGTAGCTCACTGTGTCTAGTTTCCAGAACATTTGACAGATCCTCAATCCGATTCATAGTTGTAAGATTTGCAATTTCTACCACTGTACTGTCATAGTTTCAGATTTTAAAATAAAGGTTCGTTTTTAGAATTTATTGAATATGAACCCTTTAAACTAATTTAATTGAGTCCAAATTTTTATGATGAATTCCTCGTTATGTGCTGAATTTAAATTGTCCCACTCCAACGCAAGACGGATAATTGGATCGAAACAATCACGGTGGTGTACGACCCTAACGTTCCCTCTTCCAGGATGGCTTTTTGGACTGAACTTCGGGCGCCTCGTGCATGCTGGCCGAATCCCTGGGTAGTGGGAGGATATTTTAACATCATTAGGTTCACTTCGGATCACAGAGGCATAAGATCTAGTGATTCCAACAGGGAAGCGTTTAACACGGTTATTGCAGACCTCGATCTTGTTGACATTCCTATCAATAATCGGCTCTTTACCTGGTTGAACCTGCAGTCGTCCCTTATTATGGCTAAGCTTTGTTGACTCTTAGTTTGGTGTGCACAAAACGTGTCCATAAATACTAATAAGTTTAAATTAAGTTGTTCAGATTTTCAGGTTAAAATAATATCAATAAGAGATTCAAAAGAGATTCAAGAATAAACAAAGAAGGAAAGCAATATAAAGATTGCAAGATCAAGCAAAAGAAGAAGTTATTCATAAAGAGCACATGTTGATTAGTGCCCAAGAAAGCTATCAAGACCAGTTGTTGCTATTTCTTATTTGTGAGATTTTATCTGTATTTGATTGATTGATGATTGATTAGTATATGATAAGAATATAAAGTGGATTCATTATGAACAACACGATAATGGTCAACCGCACCTCATGTCGGTCGACCGCATCGCAGTCGACTGTGCTTCAGAGCAACATAATAAAGCAGTCGACCATTCATCTTTCGACTTTTCATCAGAAAGCGACTGTACCTAAAATGCGGTCGACCGTACTATGTGCTATTCACTCTTTTGGAATGTATCGTTTCTAATTTTGATAGATACACTTCCCTGTCTATATAATTGGACGAACCCATTGAGTATTCCTCACCTATTACTTCTGAGAAAAATCTTCTGAACTAATCTTTTAACAATCAATCCGAGTGTGTGTGATAACTATTTATATTCTTCAGTCAGGATCATTAAGGATCTTGAGGTTTTTTTTTTTCTCTTCCACTTCGGTGAGATTGATGAAACTTGTATTATAAGTCCTGTGGGTGTAATAGGTTTCTCGGCTTAAATTCAAGAATCATTGTATAAGGGTTTGAGTATAGTGGAACGCTTGTGGCAGAGAATTGCTACAAGTAGGTGGTGTGGAGTAGACCTGGGGGTCAAACCACGTTATATCGTTGCGTCACTTATCCTATCCCTATTTGACCTCCCTGGGGTGATTTGTAGTGGTATCAGAGCGAGGTGCTTATCAAAAGCTTAAAAGCTTAAGCAAAAGGTCCAATGGCCGAAATCCCTCCTCCCAAAAACTTGTACTCATCGGAGCCATTCGTCTCCAATGGGACAAGTCTTACACGCTCACCATATTTTGATGAAAAATGCTATGATGTTTGGAAAGTTCGTATGTCTCATTTTCTCCAGATACTTGGAGAAGAAGTATGGAATTTATGCATTAATAAAATAGATATTCCGGTCAGCGATGGAAAGGTGGCCTTCACAAAAGTAGAGCTAGCACTTAAGACTGCAAATTCCAAAGCTATGACGGCTCTCTATGCAGGACTAAATAATGAAGAATTAATGCGATGCGGGCGAAACTGCAAGACAACATACGAGATTTGGAACAACATGCTGAAACAACATGAGGGAACCGCTTCTGAGGTAAAAGCTAAAGTAAATGTATGTTTTTATAAGTTTGATGTTTTCCATATGTTGCCAGGAGAAAATGTAGATCAAATGCTTGCCTGGTTCGATATCATTGCACACGAGTTTGATAGCTTAGGTAAGGGGTTAGATGATGACCGAAAGGTCAGAAAACTCATAAGCTGTCTCACGTCCGAGTGGGATGTAAAAGCTGCTGCAATGAGGGAGACCTTTAAGGAAAAGTGATTCAGCTACTACACCTTCTGTAGAACCCCGTATTTTCAAATATTATTTTAATATTTGAAAATGAATTAAAATGATTTACTAGAGATTTAATAAATATTTTCTAAAGATTTATCTTTTTACACGTGCGAAACACGTGCAAATATTTTTGGTGAAAATAACCAAATTTATACTTTTAGTAGATTCTCCTAATTATAATGAAGAGTATTCTAAGTTTTGGGATTTTTCTGAATAAAAAAACTATTTTTACAAATATCTCGAAAGAGAGGGGCTTTTATGTAAAAGTCGTTTGGATCTTAAATAAACTATGAAAATTTGTTTTTACCGATATTTTGGTTTCCCATGGTTAGCATTTAAATTTAAATATATTTAGATTTTATTTAAAGTCGATTTGGTGAAGATTTAGTCAAAAAGGGTGTTTTTGCAAATATGGAATTCATGTAGAATGTTCTACAAATATTTTTCTGGAGAATAAAAGTCAAATATTTTGATTGGAAAATATAATATGTATTATTAGATATTATTTCGGATTTTTCTGGATTTTTACGAATATTTTATGGTGTAATTGCAAATATTACAAAAGAGAGGGCTTTTGTGCAAAATTGCCACCCTGAGTGTAAATCTGAAATTTTCTTATCTCTGGGCTGTGCTGGGTTGTTGAAAAACTTAGTGGTAAAAGGATTTTATTTAGTTTTGATTTATTTAACTTATTTTAACTAAGAAAGGTTATATATGTGAAGTAATAAATTGAAAAAGGACTATTTTGCAAAAGTACTTCAAAACCCTAATTCCTTTCAATCCCGGCCTGTATAAAAGAGGATGTGCAGCCGTCATTCGCTGCACAACTCCAGATTTAATTTTCTTGGTGATCAAGAGGAGGATTTTTGGATCTCGCAAAAAGGGAGGCTTTTCGTTGGATCTTTTCAATTCAAAGGTGAGTGACATTGTTTTGTTTTGTTTTGATTTGGTAATGTGATATGAACTATGTATTGCAGTATGATTTATGTGAATAATTGTTATATTGTTGTTTGACATGAATGTTATTCGGTATTTTGCATGAGAACGATGCAAAGGATTATTGTTTGTACCATGTATATGAAATCTAAAAATATTGAGTAGATCTTGATTTATAAATTTGTATTGCTAGAAAGCATGTTAAGATTTGAGTATGGTTATGATCGGATGGATGAACATCTGGATCTTGTGTTTACAAATCAGATCTTGGCTATGAGTTGTAAAGAAATTCAGTATCGAGAAACCCTAGTGGAAGAATTAGGAATTTAAAACATGAGAATTGAGTTTTGAGATATTGTATGATTGAGTAATGTGTCCATAATGAAGAATATTTGAGAATTATCATTTTGCCTAAATACGAACTATTTTCATAAACAAGGAATCTTTAGAAAAACTTCAGTTTTGATTATTGTATTCAGATCTAAACTATGAAAACTGTAGGCCGACAGTCGACTGGTCTACTTTCAGTCGACTGGTACGACCCAGCTGCTGTATCTTTAGTTTTTCTTGAAAATCCATTCTGGACAGTCGACTTAGACCCTTTTCAGTCGACTGGTACACTTAGAATTTATTTTTTTTCAAAGTTATCGTAGATTTTTCTCTGGTAAGTCGACTTATGACCTTTTAAGTCGACTTATATTGTATTTTAAGTCGACTTATGACCTTGCAAGTCGACTTATAACACTTAGAATATTTTCTTAAAGATTTCTGGAATTTCTCTCTGGTAAGTCGACTTATGTTTTTATAAGTCGACTTATGTTCTTATAAGTCGACTTATGTCTCCTTTAAGTCGACTTATATTTTTATAAGTCTACTTATGATCTGGTAAGTCAACTTATGATTTTTATAAGTCATCTTATATTGTTGGTAAGTCAACTTATGATTTTTATAAGTCATCTTATATTGTTGGTAAGCTAACTTATGTTTTTATAAGTCATCTTATATTGTTGGTAAGTCAACTTATGTTTCTATAAGTCATCTTATATTGTTGGTAAGTCAACTTATATTTTTATAAGTCATCTTATATTGTTGGTAAGTCACTTATGATTTTTATAAGTCATCTTATATTGTTGGTAAGTCATCTTATGACTCTTATAAGTCAACTTATATTACTTAACTTATTTTCTCAAAATCATGGACATTTTCCCTCTGGACAGTCGACCTACTACAGTAATAAGTCGACTGGTACTGATGAGTTTTCATAAATTTGAGTGTTCTTTTGAATGATTAGTCTTCAGATATTTTGGCCTATATTTTGTCTTCAGATAAGCATTTGATTTTAATATATTCAGTTGAGCCACTTTGTTTAGTGGAACTTTGGTTTAGACATTTGAGTTGAGTCTCTAGAGGTGAGTGACCCTAGTATACCGGTGTTGAGTTATTTTGTTGTGGCCCGTGAGGCATTTCAGTTAGTCAGTTTCGAATTTAGGCCGGTAGGGTACACCAACTCTAGGAGATTCGTTAAGTAATTAAATAACCCAAATGATAAGGACAGGCACTAGTGGTGATATGATGAACGGGAACATGGGTTATGCACCTCAGTATGGCTTTAGATGTGGGATTTAATCTCCGGAATTATCCAAGTAACTTATTTGAGATGTGGGATTTATCTCCAGAATTATCCAGGTAAATTACCTGCGATGTGAGATATATCTCCGGAATTATCCAAGTGATTTGCTTGAGATGTGGGATTGATCTCCGGAATTATCAAATTCGAGGCGACGCACATGGGGTATTCATGTGATGATGTGTCAATGTTTAGATGTGGGATGATCTCCGGAATTATCCAGGAAAATTACCTGAGATGTGGGATCTATCTCCGGAATTATCAAGCATGGGCTAATTCTCACAGTTTATCTTTATCTCGTAGTAGTCATCGTGATAGGATTAGTTGCATAGCGGGGGATTGAACCCTATGATGTGGAGACGTTAAGGTCTTGCACCGAACCTATGTAGAATGGGATGCATAGACTTCGACAAGTATGCATTAGAGAGTCCGCATATAGACTTTGTGTTGTCTTGACTTGGTTTCGTGCATGTGTTTTCCAGTTTTCCTACACTTGACACTTAGACTAGATGCACTTGTTGTTTTCATTCTATGATGTTTTCATGCTTTACATCTTTGTTATTTCTCATTCATTTATCATTGTGGTTAATACATTTTGTTGATGACCTTATGTTTTACGATTAAATTATGTTGTTTGTTTTTATGTAACTCACACCATTTATAGCTGACCCCTTTAGTTTTGGGGGTTAGGGATCATCTCTAGCCTCATATATTACAGGTTGTTGCTTAGAGTTTGGAGGTTGGATGCTTGAGATAGATTTGGAGACAAACTGATGTAATAGAGCTTTGTGTAAAATTTTAGTAAAAGAAGTGTTGTGAAAAGAAAGATGTAATTCAAGGTGTTTGTAATTCCGCTGTGTTTGAAAATGATTGTTGTAATAAAAGTTTGGAATAAAATTATTTGTGTTTTTGGGCTATGTGTACTGTTACATTGAAGTTGATGCTGGGATTGTGCCATGTATTTTCTAAGTTATTATATCAGAAATTCGGGGCGCTACACCTTCCAAGGAAAGCTAAAGACATACGAGATGGAGATGACGGAAACCAAAAGAGACAGACAAAACATCGGGATTGAACCAAAACCGAAGAGAGAACCATCGCCCTGAAGGCGGAAAAATCCCGACCATCAAAAGCAGATTCAGATCGTGAGGAGTCAGACAAAGACATCACCCTATTGACTAAGCAATTTTTTAAGTATCTCAAACATAAAAAATATGGCAGGGACCAAGGAGAAAGAGAGAAGGATAAAGATGACGTATGCTAGAAGTGCAAGATGTCTGGACACATCCGTGCAAATTGTCTCGTCTCACAGGATAGGAATAGGGACTACTACCGCTCAAACCCAAGTTTGAAAAAGAAGGCGTTGAAGGTAACATGGCTAGACCCAGATACAAGTGAGGATGAGCAAGGTTACAACGATGTCGGCTTCATGGCTCTTGGAAATGGTGAGGTGCAATCACCATCTCAAGAAGAGGTAATCGAAGAACCTACTTATGCTGAGCTAGTTGACATGTGTAATGGATTAAGAGACTATGCTAAGAAACTGAGTCGTGAACTAAGGCAATATAAACAAATTCCTAATGAAGCACATGATTCTAGTATTGCTAAAAATAAAAAACTGAAAAATAAAAATGCTTTGATCATGGAAAAATTCAAGTCCTTTAGAAAAGATCATGATGTAATTCTAAAGGAAAATGAACTTTTAAAACAACAAATTCAAGAATCCTTAGTAACACATGATGAACACTTAAAAGAAATTAATGAGAAATATATTTATATTGCTAAACTCACTGACGATTTAAAAAAATGCAAAAGAAAATTTGATGAGGTAGTGGAGATTTTAATGAAGCCCTTGAACAAAATAGAATACTTGATGCTACACTAGATACTCTTCGTTGGAACACAAAAGACGATGAGATGACTAGAAAAAGACTTTGTAAAAGAGTATTTGAGCTTGAAAAAATTGTTGAAAAATATGAAGGGCCCAGTTACCTTATTACAAAAAATTCAAGATCCTATCATGATAATCGAGAGCTTGGTTATGAAGAGCCAATACACCATCAAAAATCTAAATGTCATACACACTTGCACAATCACCAACATAATCACAAACCAACTCAAAACTGTGCAAGTGTGCATGACCCAAGAGATAATCGTATCACATGTCACTACTGCTGTAGATTAAGACATATTTCGTATAACTGTTCTTTAAAAAGAAATACCAACTTTGTCTCGGTAAGAAAGAATGTAAATGCAGGCTCAAAATCCACTTGGACACCTACAAAATTCTATGTAGGTGGTTCGACGCTCTCAACTTAGAAGATCGCATACACCTTGATAGAAGATGCTCGAGAGGCTCAACAAGTTATACTAGAAACCTGCATCTCTATCAAGGAAAAAGGAGAAGGGCCTTGGTTCTTCAAATGAGTATAGCATCGGGTAAAATCTACACTCGCTTGAATGTATATTAAATATTAAGATTACTTATCTCCTAAATAAAATGTCTCGAGCATCTGCTATTTATCTAAGGAATACATGAAATGTGTGAATTTTACAACATCTGAATATGTCTTTTCTTAAAAAAAATACATTTGAATATGTCATTACAAGATCTAAAAATTTGAAGAAAATCACTTTGCAAAAACCATAAAACTTTATGATAGATTGACCGACCGGTCGACTGTACTATTCATTGGTTCTTGATCATTCGAAAATGGACCGGTCGACCGTACGGTCGACCGTCCACCCCTCTGTCAAAAACCACGCAATCAGAACTCCTTCTTTCGTGTGATGCGGTCGACCGTATCTGTGAACCGGTCGACCAACCCATTCGGTTGACTTGATTTTTCTCCTTCCTGTATAAATACCCCTTCATCTCCTTCCTATCAAACCACACGAAAAACCCTACCCCCCATACACAAACCCATCAAATAACCTTCTCATCTCTCAATATTCTCTTCAAATTTCTCGTGCGCTTTTCCCTCTCTCAATGGCTTCCTCTTCTCACAAATCGAAGGGCAAGAAATCCATTGCCTCTAAATCCGTCACTAGAGATGGTATAATCTTTCGGAACTCAAATTGTGCTGATCGTTACTTTTCTGATCTTTGGAATACTCCCGTTGTTGCTAATCAGGTAATTAACTTATCATCCTCAGGGGGTCAATTTTCTATTATGGTTAGGATCCTTAGAGACATTGGGTAGGAAAACTATCTTACTACACCTAGCACCCACTCCGAGTCATTAACTTGCCAATTCTATGTTAACCTTGAAGGTATTCAAGACGACGATCTCACCCTCTCCTCTATCATTATTGGGAGAAGAGTTATTCACCCCCGAATATCTCCGTAGGAAATATGAATTTCCCAAAGGGAAATTTGATGCATATCATCTAGATTTTAAAACCCTTAATGATAAACCTTGCCATAACCAAAATATGGTCAAATCCATCATCGTCCAACCTGAGTTCTCTCATCTTCCTCATCCCGCCCCCACAAATTTTACTGATATAGCTCGTGTATTAAATAAAATTGTCAACGTAAACATTTGGCCCAAAAAGAATGACAAAACTGAAATTCGGGTCGATCAATCGTTCATCATTTTCCTTATTCTTGATGAATATAAGTTTGATCTTGCCACATTCATCATTCGCATGATGAATTATGCAACTTCTGCAAATCGTGGTCTTCCTTTCAGTTCTCTCATATACAATCTTGCCATTGACTCCCGTATTAATGTTGGGAATTTCCACCTAAGTAAAATCCTATGCCCATCCTTCCTCAACAAATGGGCATCGATGTACCGTTCACCCAGTGGGCTCGTCGTCATCAAGCCCAACAACAAGAGCGCTAAGCCGAATAGCCCCCACAAGCCTCTTCCTCCTCCCGTCGCAAGAATTCCACCCCCCATCCTCATCTTCATTCGTGACTCATGAGCAATTTGCTGCTCATCAAATGCAAGTGTATGGCTATTATGTTAACACTATTGATTACTTGCAAGGAAAAGAAGATTGGGAATTCTTCCTCTTCCAAATGATAAGGAAAATGGTGAGGAAGATGATGAAGACAATGACGATGACGAAGATGATGGTGGAGATGAATAGAGTCCTAATTGTAATTGCTAGATATAATATCACCACGAATGCTCTTTAATGTTATGTAATCTCTTGTAATTTTCTATGAAGGAATGAATCCATGCTTGCAAAATTTCATATATCCAGTTGATTATCTGCTTTACTCTCTTGTATCAGTATTTCGGTCGACCGTGCAGTCGACCTGTCGCTCATCTAAACTCTTGAACACAGACCCTCTCTAAGAAACACTTTGCCTTTAATA
Organism: Hemerocallis citrina; assembly: GCA_017893485.1. NCBI lineage: Eukaryota > Viridiplantae > Streptophyta > Magnoliopsida > Asparagales > Asphodelaceae > Hemerocallis > Hemerocallis citrina. Next base: position 160,091,845 of record CM030360.1, on the reverse strand, counting down.
ATCTTTCACTTTCAGTATTTGCGGTCGACCGGTTAACTCTCTGTGTTTCGTTTTGTGTTTACAGGATGTGCGGTAAACCGTGCAATCGGCTGATTGTCTCTCGGGTTGATTCTTTATTTTATATGCTCAATTGGTTTTGCGTTCGACTGTGTGATCGATCAGTTCTTTTCTTGGTTACTTATTTTGATTTTTACGAACCCTCTATTAACCATTTTCTATAATATCGGTTTATTGAAATACTTCTTCTTCTGTTCTCTGTCTCGCATCTGTGTTGGGAAAATCTCAAATCTATGATACCATGAAGAGCTCTCCCTGTATATCAAAGGGTTTCGCTATCAACGATATCATGTAAGTAGATTTTTCTTTGCTTTCAAAAATTATTATATTTCCCAAATTCATCTCATTCTTTATCATGTTCCCCAAATTAACCTCTTGTTTTGCTTAATGAATGTTCTTTTATTTACAAATGGCTTTCGAGGGAGTATGTTATATACTTAATTTATGCTTGTCTTTTGCCCCTCTTGGTGTGTTCCAAAAAGGGAAAAATATTTTTATGAATGTTTTTAACTGAAAGTACATATAATATTGAGTATTATTATTTCTTCTTCCTATATCTTCTATGAAATTCTGTATAACAGGAAGTATTGAATTAAGGGAGAGTATTTACAAATCTCTCTTGCTCTTTAGCTATGAAAATCTATGTTACAAGAAGTACTAAATTCAGGGGGAGTATTTATATGCCTTATTGTTTTATTTTTACTTTCAACATTCAAAGGCATGTTTTGTTCACACAAAAAGAGGAAGATTGTTGACTCTTAGTTTGGTGTGCACAAAACATGTCCATAAATACAAATAAGTTTAAATTAAGTTGTTCAAATTTTCGGGTTAAAATAATATCATTAAGAGATTCAAAAGAGATTCAAGAATAAGCAAAGAAGGAAAGCAATAAAGAAAGACTGCAAGATCAAGCAAAAGAAGAAGTTATTCAAAAAGAGCACATATTGATTAGTGCCCAAGAAAGCTATCAAGACCAGTTGTTGCTATTCCTTATTTGTGAAATTTTATCTGTATTTAATTGATTGATGATTGGTTAGTATATGGTAAGAATATAAAGTGGATTCATTATGAACAACATGATAACGGTCAACCGCACCTCATGTCGGTCGACCGCATCGCAATCGACTGCACTTCACAGCAACATAATGAAGCAGTCGACCATTCATCTCTCGACTTTTCATCAGAAAGATGAACGGTCAACTGCACCTAAATTGTGGTCGACCATATTTTGCGATGTTCACTCGTTTGGAATGTATCATTTCTAATTTTGATAGATACACTTTCCTGTCTATATAATTGGACGAACCCACTGAGTATTCCACACCTATTACTTCTGAGAAAAATCTTCTGAACTAATCTTTCAACAATCAATCCGACTGTGTGTGATAACTATTTTTATTCTTCAGTCAGGATTATCAAGGATCTTGAGTTTTTTTCTTTTCTTCCACTTCGGTGAGATTGACAGGACTTGTATTATAAGTCCTGTGGGTATAATAGGTTTCTCGGCTTGAATCCGAGAATCATTGTACAAGGGTTTGAGTATAGTGGACCACTTGTGGCGGAGGATTGCTAAAAGTAGGTGGTGTGGAAGTAGACTTGCTGGTCGAACCACATTATATCGCTGCGTTACCTGTGCTATCTGTGTTTGATTTTCCTATCTCTTCTTATTTACTTTGCTATTCAATTTTTTTAATTCCGCACAATCACCCTATTCACCCCCCCAGGGTGATTTACAAGCTTGACATGGTTTTGGTCTCTATTGACTAGGAGGCGAAATTCTCACTTTTTTTTAGCCAAATCACTCTCCAAACCTACTTCAGATCATGTCCCTATTACTCTCTCTACTGGCGAAGTGCAACCCCGGGAAACTTCCAAATTCAGGTTCAAAAAAGCATGGTTGGAAATCCAGGATTTCGATCACATGGTATCTGAAAATTGGGCCCGTCCAACTAGAGGAACAGAAGCAGCTACTATCTGGTGCTAGAAAATACATAGGCTGCGATCCAAGCTCAGAAAATTGAATCGAACTAGATTCACGATGATTTGGAGGTCGAAAGATTCCCTTCTGGAAGGTATTGAGGAACTAGAAAAGATTGAAGAAACTAGAGACCTTACTCAAAAGGAGCAGAATAGGCTAATACAATTAAGGGATGACATTGCTCATCTATAAAAGCTGGAAGAGATCAAATGTAAAAAGCTGGAAGAGCTTAAATGACAACAACGATGTAGAATTTCGTGGCTCAAAGAGGGAGACATGAGCACAACCTTCTTCCATCCGATTTCTATTGCCTGTCATAGAGCTAATCTCATTCATTTGATCCATTCTGACTCTGGTTTACTGCAAGAAGATAATGAAATCAAATTGGCTTTCTAGAACCATTTCAAGAACTTGTTTGGACGGAAAGTGGACATAAGAGTCCCACTCAACCCTAACTTTTGGCAAACTAAGTCTGAGGGTCTAGGCCAAGATCTGCAGTCCATTGAAGCTCCTTTCACTGAGGAGGAAATTAGGGAGGTGGTGTTGCAACTGGAAAGGTAAATGGCACCAAGTCTGGATGGTTTCGCAATCCTCTTCTACCATACCTTTTGAGGAAATCAAAGATGATCGTGTGAACTTGTTTGCCGAGTTCTATGACCATAGACTTCGGCTAGGTAGAATCAATTACGCCGAGGTTATGTTGATCCCAAAGAAAGAAGATTCCCAACGGGTGGGAGACTTCCGGTTTGTTAGTCTCCTTAATTGCTCTGTTAAGATTATCACCAAGACTTTCGCTAACAGATTGGGAAGAGTAATGGATAGACTTATTAGTGGCAAGCAAACTGGATTCATCAAAGAACGATGTATCCTAGATTGTATTGCTACTACAGAGGAAACTATCCTTCAATGCAACATCTCGAATGCTAGGAGCTATCTCCTCAAACTGGACTTCGAAAAGGCATATGACTCAGTTGACTGGGACTGTCTTTTGGAAGTTGTTGCTGGTAATAGGTTTGGGGACAAGTGGATCAGATGGATTCACAATTGCCTAACTACTAGTAGGACAACTATCATGGTGAATGGTGGTACGGGACAACCATTTTCGTGCAAACGTGGCCTTCGTCAAGGAGACCCCCTCTCTGCCATTCTATTTGCCATTATGGCAGACGTTTTGAAATCTATGATGGGTAACTGCATTCAGGCCAGGTGGATCACTCCTGTGGCCAGTGGTTAGAACCATCAAGGCTGTTCAGTCCTTCAATATGCAGACGATACTCTTTTGTTTGGAAATGGCAACCTCGGTGAAACCACCAATTTCTAAGGAGTCCTATACTGCTTTGAGTCTGGCCTCAGGGTTAACTTTCACACAAGCGCACTTATCCCGATTGCTTTATGCCCAGAGGAGGCAAAGGAACATGCCACCATTCTCAACTGCACCGCTGAGAATTTGCCCGTTAAATACCTTGGTCTCCCGCTGAGACTGGGCAAGCTCAAGAAGGCAGATTGGTTACCTATCATTGATCGGGTGGAGAATAGACTTGCGGGTTGGAAAGGTAAATCATTGTCATTAGCAGGAAGAGTTATTTTAATCAACTCAGTCCTCTCAAACCTTCTAACTTATTATCTTTCTTTCTTTGAAATGCTACGATGGGTTATTCAAGGAATTGACTGCATCCGAAAGTGGTTCTTTGGGAGGGCACCAACTCTGATAGAGGCGGCTATCACCTCATTAAATGGAAAAAAGTCTGTATAAGGAAAATACATGGAGGACTGGGTATTATTGATCTTCGAGATATGAATCCTGCGCAACTGGAAAAGTGGTGGTGGAAAGTCTTTCACCATAACGGAGAAGGATGGCAGGACTTTGTTCAGGATTTTCTTCATGGAAATTGGACACAAATGCTTGGCTTTAGGATGGGTCAACATGTTTCCTAGTTCTGGAAGGGGATTAATAAAGCCTAGGACCTGTTCAATAGTAGTGTAACGTTTTACATCGGCAATGGCACTTACCAGATTCTGGTGGGATAAATGGTGTGGTGACCAAACTCTTAGAGATTTTTTCCTAGACTTATATGCACAAGCAAAACAGCCACACTGCACGATGGCTGCTACTTGGAGAAGAGGGTCTTGGAAGCTAGCTTTTAAGCAGACACTTGACCATGAATCTCAGCTCAGGGTTTCGGAACTACAGGCTCATATCGCCAACTCAGGGGTTAAATGTTCACAGGAACCAAATAGGCAATCCTGGGGGCTTGATAAAAATGGCACATTCACGGTTCGTTCACTTTATAACCGAATTCACTTCAGGGGTTGTAGACCGAAATGGTCAGCAATTATTTGGTAAGCGAAAATCCCGCTGAAAGTCAAAGTCTTCCTGTGGCTTGTCCTAAACGACACGATTTTGACTAGAGAGAACCTGGTCAAACGTCAACTGAATATTGACACCTCTTGTGGAGTTTGCAACACATTCACCGAAACCAGAGATCATCTTTTTTTGGATTGTCACAGGAGCAAGGCGGTCCTTGTAAATGTCCTCAGTGCCCTGGGTACTATAGACTACCCGATAAAGTATGAGGAGTTGTGGACCGGCCCAAAATTCAGTTCTGAGAGATTTTCTATGAGAAAAGCTTGGTATATCGCTATTGCTGCTACGACATGGGTCCTTTGGCTAGACATGAATAATTATTACTTTCGTGGGACTAGTAATAGTGCTTCTGGTAATTTAACTCACATCATGCATCTTATTTTATTTTGGGCTACAGCTGTAGAGACAGGTCCTAGGAGGAGAATTTACAGCACCTTTCAAGTGGAGGAGTACGATGACGATGAGATCGATATCAGTCCTACGCTTCACTGAGGGATGAGCCTTTTCTATACTTGTGTACTTTTGATAGATCCCCACCCCCTAGGGCCTGTTGGGGGGATCTTGGTGCTTGTCTGTACTTCTGATATCTGTATGTTTCTATGTTTGTCCCACTATTCCATGTTCGAGGGAGATTTTATGTTTTATTTATGTAGTGTAGGACTCTGTATTTTGCTCAGTACTCTGAGTTTGTTTTATTAATCTCTTATTAATGAAGCAGGGTGGCCATATTATACTTTTTTCTTTAAAAAATGAGAATAGATTCATTTTTAGTAAGTTTCAGTATATTGTTGAATCCAACACCTAATATTCTAAACTCTGCTGTATGCTCTTGATGAGCTATCTGAATCAACAACACAATCTCCCTAAGGTCTGCAACTTAAGCTTTTCTAGATCAAAGCAAGCCATATCTTAACAGTATTTCCATTAAAAATAATGTCAACAATCAGTTGAGCTATTCCTTTGCCTACATACTAGAATAATCTCAGAAAGAAACTGAAGTGACAAGTTCTACAAATTATATAAAACCTATAATGAGAGGATTCTGAAAGGTATTAGCCAAGCCCTTGGTAACTGCTGCAATATAGATTTCCATAGCCTTCAAAGCCCTTGGTTTTTTAACAGAATTAGGACATGAAATTGATACTAAACTAGAACAATTTTACTATTTACTTAGATATTTAAAACGAACTAATTAAATATTATCTTAAAAACTTCAATGGCTCTAGCCCGTGTTGTAGCTAGAATTTTTGTCCATCGATCATAAGAAAGAGGAAGGTACTCTAGATTCCTAGCAATTAACCCTATGAAAGATGAGAATGTCGCGGCATTGTTACCCATGGGCTGATTATCCGTGTTCACCTCCACGTGGATTTTATTTCCCACCAGTAGCTTCCAAACATCAGTTGCTCCCCGGATCTTTTTTTTTTTTTGGGGGTGGGGGGGGGGGGGGGGGGGGGGTGTGCTTCCCTCACCCACGTCCACTTGACTACGCCCCTCATTGTGCGGCTCCCCACCCCTTTGACTAGGCTCCCTATTCATTTGCGGCATAATTCGGAACTGTTTACAAAAAAATAAGTAGATACAAGTTAGTATTACAATGTAAAATTTAATTCACATAACAAGACTTACAGCAGTCTTCTTTAAATTTAGATGAAATTTAATTCACATAACAAATGTTTTAAGCTCAATGGAGAAGCCTCTTTGAGTTTTTTCAGTGCAGACTTACACTAGTCCTCCTTTCACCTATATGCCTCTTCATCCTGATAGTATGCAAGGATGAGATCAAGAAAATGGAAGGCCTGATATCATTGAAGGAAAAATATATTTTGTGCAGAAGCTAGAAGTCATCCTAAAGGAATTTATAGCTGAATGAAATATTTTGAAATTTAATCTTTGTTACTTCTCCAAGAAAGTAATTAAGCTGATTTGCAAAACTAATAGTGACAATATTGTTTTAAATAAGAATATTCTAACTGAAAAGGATGTTCTTCACTACATAATAACAATCCTAATAAATCTTAATACCATGTTTCTATAAAGAAAGCATGGAAATTGAAATTAAATAACAAATCTTTAACAATACAAAATTGGCATACAGAAAACACATCATTAACAAAATAATATTTGCAGAAGTTATAATAATACAAAGGGAAACTAAATGCTGAAGTTATTATAATTCAATATTATTCAATACATCTCTTGGCTTTCCATCCGTGCGTAGCCAATTAGGGCTACTATTATAGTCTGATATGTTTACATTGAACCTTGAAAATTCAGCAACAACAAAATTATTAGTGACATCTTCGTCCTCATCATCTGATGAGTCTTCCAACTGATATATATAATGGTTCATGGCTGATATTTGTGCCAGTATGAATCAAATTTGAGAAGTTTAGAAATTGTGAAACCAAATATATCATTGTTTTGGGGATAATTCTTATCCATACATGCCCAGTCCCCACGAAATAAGGCCACTGGAAAATGACCATAATAGTCCAACTTGATGGTATCTGTGAGCACCCCATAATTGTCAACATCCTCATTTACTAGATTTATTTCATTCTTAGAAGCATTACTTCTTGTCTTTGACGTCACTACAATTCCACTATTGGGACTTCAAATAATGTTCACGATTCTTAGTATGAAATTTGAAGTCGTTATATATGCCCCCTGAATCTTCTAACCATCTTATAAGGATCTCTAGCAAGAATTTTGATTTCAGATGATACTAAATCATCTACAACTTCGGAACCTATAGTATGTGATGATAAATCGTATTAGTAACGTTAAGAATATAGTTAGAAAAATAATGTTTGATAATTTGGAAGACACTTACATAGTCTTTAAGCCGCATATGGAATCATTCATTTATCATCTTATTTTGGTCATATGGTCTCAATTTCACCGTTCTAGATTTTTTTTTCATTTCATGGATAAATTCTCTGTAAATATTTAAAACATCAAAATTTAATTAGGTTAACATTATTCTAATTGATTTTAATTAAATATAAACCAACCCAATTCCGACTTACTCTCAAAATGGCTCAACCGTTGCATGATGATCTAGCACATATCAATGTGCTTGTTCCCATGTTAAGCTATCTAACTCAAACGCATCAACTTTACTGATAGTATTGCCAGCAGTATGGAAGAGATAATGTGCCTCACCAAGGTTTGACCCGACTGGGTTTCTCCTTGGTCTAATAAGACATGTCTCGACACCGTGAAGATATCATGAACAAAAATTGGATACTCCTTCGAGAGATAACCTTCTGCTATTGAGCCTTCTGGATGGGCTCTATTTTTAATATATCCCTTAAGTCGATAAAGATACCTATATATGTTTATAGATAAATAAAAAAGGTATGTGAATAATTCAAATGTGAGGTAGATAATTAACAAACATGTATAACTATCTCTCAATAGGATACATCCACCAATAATGTACCCCCAAGTCATGCTTCACCAGCTAAATGGATTACCAAGTGAATCATTATAGTGAAGAACGAGGGAGAAAATATTCTCTCCATTTGACAAAGTACTGCTGCAACACTATGCTCCAAAAGGTCAATGTCTTCAACACGTAGAACCCTTGAGCAATGCCCTTTATAAATGCTACACGGATCCTTGATAACAGAAGTGAATTCCTCACACATTGAAAACCTTAGAGCCATAGGAAGGAGATCATGCATCAAGATATGGTAGTCGTGTGACTTTATACCTTGGAGCATCTTCTCCTTATCGTTGACACACCTTGCTATGTTAGATGAATATCCATCAAGAACTTTTGGTTCCTGTAGAACTTTGCAAAACGGTTCCAACTTCTTTTTAGAGATGCAGTACATTGCAGGAGGAAGACACACTCTGTGATTATGTAAATATTCGGGGTGCAACTCACGTCGTATGTCCAATGCAGCTAAATCAAGACGACACTGAAGATTGTCTTTTGTCTTCTGATTATCTTCCATGACTGTCCCTATACAATTTTTACCGATATTTTTTCCGACAAGCATCACATCTAAATTATTGCACAATAAGTTGAATTTCCAGTACAACAGTGTAAAGAAAATGGTCTTCTTCTTCGAGGACTCTAAATCAACAATGTCATCATATTCATCTGCATCACTGTCTTCATCCCTTGCCATTTTCTTGCCCTTTTTTATGGCTTCTGGTTCCTTACCATGATTGAAATGATGACCATGTAGTAGCCTTAACACAACGGATCCAGACGAAATTATTGGAGCATGTTCCTACTCCTCCGCCCCATCAAAGGCATGGGGGGCCCACCCGAGGGGAGCTTCCTGTGCACTGACATCAGCGGGGAAAGAGTAGAGAGAGAGTGTATAAATAGTCCCACATCGGAAATACAAATGAATTAACCAACTACAAATAATATAGCCTATGATCAAGAGTCACCAATCTGGTTAACCACCTTTTGAGAGGCAGCCGTACTATAAATAATTTGTCTGATAAATTGTAAAAATTTTCCGAGCTTAGGACAGGGGCGTTACAAATGGTATCAGAGCCAACTTTCAACACCAAGTGTGGGGCATGTCTATATATAGTTGGACGGTGGATTCCGAGACTAGAGACCCAATCGGAAGATGGATTCCGGGACTGTAGTGAGCCCTCAATTAAAATCGGGACTGTGATTGATTAGGTGGTGGATTTCGAGATCTTGATTAGTCGGGCGGATAGGAGGGTAGCTCAATTAAATCCGGGATTATGATTGATCAGGCGGTCGATTCCGGGATCATGATTAATCGAGCGGATAGAAGAGCAGATGCTCCACATTGGCTAGAAAGTAGATCCTGCGCTAGATTGTGCATGCTCCGTGCTCAGCGAGGACGCTGAAATTTGAAGGGGAATGTATGTAACACCCCGTAATTTCAAAAAAGTGCTATAATATATAATATATAATATATATGTATAGATTATAAATAAAATGTAAATAAATTGAAATAGGGGGAGCACACGTTGAAAGATAGCCTGGGGCTATGTTGCGGTGATGTCACCATGACGTCACCATGGGGGCACGTGCAGCGGAGCTGCGCTGCTGCTTCAGAGCACTGTCGACGTGGCATGGGGGGCCTACTCGAGGGGAGCTCCCTGTGCACTGACGTCAGCGGGGAAAGAGTAGAGAGAGAGAGAGAGTGTATAAATAGTCCCACATCAGGAATACAAATGAATTAACTAACTATAAATAATATAGTCTATGATCAAGAGTCACCAATCCGGTTAACCATCTTTTGAAAGGCAGCCTGTGGTGGGTAGTTGTACTATACTATAAATAATTTGTCTGATAAATTATAAAAATTGTTCGAGCTTGGGGCAAGGGCGTTACACATTGATTGTACAAGTCAATGCAACTCGGAGATAAAATGATTTCTTAGTTGTTGTAGCATATGTCGGAACACCATCCCACAATTGCTGGATCTCATCTATTACATGCTGAAGATAAACATCTATATCATTTCTCGGGCTTTTCGGTCTAGAAACTATTGTGGACAAAATAAACGATGACGGCTTCATACACTTCCAAGGAGGTAGATTATACGGGATCAACACTACAGGTGTAATACTCCGAATTCTATTTACATGTAATTCGTAGCACAACAAGATCTTTTACTTCATATTCGTACAATTTTACAAGGAAATTAAACTTTTTTATTTACAATAAGTTCTGTTACAGAATACACACTGGAAAGAATAAAACATAAATTATACAACTCTAACATCAACAACTTAAATCATGATAATAGTCTTTAGCATCAATTTATCTTTAAGTCCTTGCCAACCCAAGGCCTACATTGAAAAATCTGTGGGCACGTCAGTTGCTTACAACTGGCGCAATGTTATAAAATAGCGATCCTCGCTATGCCGTAATATAACGATTCTCTTACTTTAGCAACCGCAAACTTGAATGCTTAATAAAGTATAAAAGAGTGACTATCCTAAACATGTCAGTGTATGATATGACTTAATGCCTAATACAGATGTTATACTACAATGACACTAATGCATACTTATTCGGATTCAATGCATCCCATTCTACATAGGTCCGTGGGCAAGCACCTACGTACTCCACAATAAAGGGTTTAATCCCTCGCCATGAAAAACTAATCAGTAACAAAATCATGTTTTAGATATCCTATGAGTACGGATTCTAGTCCTGGAGTCCACTGACAAGCTATATGGAAATCCTCGTCGTGCGAATATCCCACAAGTGCCCCTCTAGCCCCAGTATACGCATATACACTGGAGAACGACCTCCCAACCATCCGACTATTCTTGATCCTGGAGTCCACCGTCAAACCAATCATTATCCCGGATTTAATTAAGGCTCGTCTCCATCGCAAGCAACCACAGTTCCGGAGTCCACCGTCAAACTGGGTCTATAGTCCTGGAGTCCACCGTTAGACAATATAGATGCAACCCACTTATGTTTTCCTAAGTTTTATTACAACTTCCCCTAGTGCCTATCCTTAAATTTAAAAACATGAATAAATACTACTACCTAGAGTTAGCTTACCCTCCTACTGGTCTTAAACCATACACTAAGAACGACAGCCCATATTGGCCACTTCTCAAAATCAATAATCATTATCTTTACTTGCTGACACCTGGGTCTCACTAAGCCTCTAGAATCAACATCTTTTCATGTTCAACAACTTGGAGTACTCATACCTTTATAACTCATATTCTCAATTTTATGTATTCATGTTTCATTCAAATCCTTTCATTCATTCTTATTTACCAACTATGAAGTAAACACTTCTTGGTTGATCACACAATGAACAATTCACATTAATAAGCTATAAGTTTCTTCAATTAAGTAAATCCTTTTTCATATTCATCTATCTTTCAATTATAAATCTCAATTCTATTCAAAAGATAGATTTATAAGTTTCATAACAGAGTCTACTATATCTCTGTGGTTAAAATCACCTAGAATCATCCTCAATTACTTCGTCTAAATTCATTTGCAAAACATCACGTTCAAAACCAGAAAAATGCAGTTCATGTTACTTGTAAAAATCATAGAAAATTATATACTTCATGAAACTTTGTGTTCTTTTGATCAAAATAAAAGTATACAAGTCTACTACAATTTCTTAGTTATAAGTTTTTGCAAAATATTATATCTATATCTCTGAATTCTTCGAAATCTACAGTAGGGTTGAAATACTGAAATACTACCACTTGTACTGTCTTGTAAAATTCATTATAAATTCAGTTCTTTGTAAAAGTTTGATTTCTTAGACTTTACAGAAAGCTTAACGAGTCTACTTCAAATTCTTAGTTTTGACTTTTCTCAAATTACTTCATTTAAGATGTTGAAATGATGAAAATCCGAAATGTGTATAAATTTTCAGCAACTAGTCAACTGCCAACTAGTCATAAGTTTGGATTTTATTAAAATAGTAAAAAAAATTCAAAAATTATGAAATTTTAAAGAGTTGTTACTGACATATACGAGATGTTTCTATAAAAATTTTAGCTCTAGATTCTATCTAGATTAATAGATATAATTTTCTGAAGTGCGACTAAAACTTAAAACAACAACTTTCTTTGCATAAATTATCAATTTTGTGTATGAATTTATACCCAATTCATTTAATATAAACATGATATACTAGTATGCACCCAATAACACTATAACAACTCAATCTAAGATTTCAATTTGTTAATCATGACAATTTTATAATAAATCTTTCAACTAGCATGCATTTATTTTTGTATCTCACTTCTAGTAATTATCAATACAACATGCAACATATCAATTTAGAAATTTAAAAAACACATGCCACATTTTCAATCATGGAACAATTAGACATGCATACTATAATATGTAGAAAGAAAAAAAAATCACCTACCTTGTTTTTGATGCAATGAAATAGACCTTTATACGGATTGTTCCAAATCTCCAACTAAGCAAGCCTTCATCTCCTAGCAATTTGCTAAAACCAAAAACTCATCGCTTTCTTTCTTTTCTCTCTTTCTTTTGTTTATTTTAGTGTACATTGTTCATGAATATGAAAGGTATTTATAGGGCTAAATGGGTGAATGAAGGGATACCCACTACTCAAAATAAATACCCATTATCCAAAATTGTAACAGTCCGCAAAATTGAGTAATGACAATTTTGCCCCTCGTGTATTACGCACGTATATTTGTACCACTATGGGTAACATCCATAGCATATTTTAATTTAAATATCATACGTATTTTGTATTTTGACTATTTATACATTTCCATCTTCTCAAAACTCATTTTTCATTCTATTTTAAGCCAACGTATACATTTATTTTAATCTCTGTGTTTTACGTACATTGCACGTGTTTTCAATACGCGTGTCAATTATGTATATTTTCTGTTACGTGAAATATCCGTAACATTATTGTTCTACGTATTTTTTATTTTGACCGTTTTCCCCCAAATTAATTTTTAGTATTTTTATGCGTGCATTGCACGTGCAAATTTCAAGCAATTTTATTCCAAAAAGAATTTCCTAAGAATGATATATATTCTCATTTTTATCTAAGTTATTATTTTGATTTTTAATCCATAGGCCTAAAGTCTCTTTCAAGCCCACTAAAAATTCATTAAAAAGAAGAAGCCCATTAATTTATTCTACTTTAAATAAACACTTTTAAAACCTACACTTGTCATGTAACAAGTATATATACATTTAGGGTATAAAAAAATAATTAAACAAATGAATGAGAATTGTGCACATGTGGGAAATCCAAGGGTTGACCAATTCATGAAGGAATGAGGAGGTGGGGGTTTGTGTAGTAATGGTGAGTTGGTACTTATTTTTGTTAATGAGTATTTAATTTTGGGTAATGGGTGTCTCTTCATTCACCCGAATACCCTATAAATAGCCCCTCCTATCTCATGAACAATTCACAAGAAACAAATAAAGAATCAAAAGAAAAGAAAAGATAAGAAAGATAAGAAAAGAAAGAGAGGAAAAGAAAAAGAGAGTTATTTGAGTTCTTGCTTAGAAAGCTTGCTAGGAGGAGAATGCTAGCATCTTGTTGGAGCTAGGAACAACATCCAAGGAGTTTTCTTCCATTCTTTTATATAGATGTCATACGTATCTTATATTCTGATTATTTATATGTTTTCCATTTTCTCAAAACTCATTTCAATCCTATTTTTAGCAAACTCAAAATATTTATTTTAATCATTGTGTTTTACATACATTGCACGTGCTTTTAATACACGTGTTGATTACATATATATTCCGTTATGTGAAATATCCGTAACATTATTAAATATATATGTTTTGTATTTTTGACTGATTTTTAATCTCTCAAATTAATTTTTAATATTTGGCATGTGCATTGCACGTAAAATTTTATATGCATTTTATCTCTAAAATTTTCTAAGATGTCATGCACACTTTTTCTTCTAATTTTGTTTATTTATTTTTAATAAAAACCCAAAGGGCTAAAGATCATCTTAAAGCTCCCACTACAATAGACAAGCTATTCGCCGGCATTTTTTTAGATCTTCACCGGCGGTTTTTTACGCCGGTGAAACATTCACCGGTGTTTTTATAAATGCCTGTGCAAATGCCGCCGAAGCAAGCATCACGGAAAGATAGGGGTATACATCGGCGTTTCTACTGGACGCCGGTAGATCTTGAAAATACACCGGCGGTTAGCTAACGCCGGTATATGGGCATTTCTGAGTGCCGTTCTTTTCCCCCAATATACATTCACCGGCGGTCACATAATGCCGGTATATTTCTCTTCACCGGCGTTTCCACAAACGCCGGTGTATGTTCAATATTTACTGGCGGTCGACAAACGCCGGTGTATGCTTATTTCAGAGTGCCCTATTTTCCCTACTTACAAGCACCGGCGTGTTGTAAAAACACCGCTATAGTGAGATTCACCGGCATTTTCTAAAATGCCAGTGTTTCTTAGTGCTGTTGCAGCTTATGGGTACACCGGCGTGTGTGGAAATGCCTCTCTATCCAAATTTCCAACTAATCAATTGGATACACCGGCGTTTTATGAAACACCGGTGTATGATCGTTTGTTTTTTGTGCTCCAGTTTTTTCATTCGATTTCAATTCACAATTTCATTTAAAAAACCTGTAAACTAATTCACAACTGATTCAACAAATTTCAGGCATATTAATGCACAAATCAAAACCAAACACAAGAATTAAAGATAATAAAGTTTCACACATAGTCCATTAATCGTCCAAATTCACCGCAAAATTAATACAGTGTTATAATTAACAAATACAGTAATGAACATCCTAAATATCTCAACAATTACTTAAAACAACAATCCAGGACATAACAACAACAAGGACAACATAACAACAACAACTAGACTAGGCCGACCACAGATTCATACCCCTCGAGTCGCTTCAGTTCTGATCATCAGAATTTCCTTGATCTGGGAGACTCACATTTGATTGATTGATCGGACCGCTCTGTGAAAAAAAAATAATAATTTTGTTCAACACTAGACCACAATACAGAATATACGTATTTTTTGAACTTGCAAAAAGATCTACCCAATTCATAAATTCTAAGATCAAAGTGTCAATTGCAAATGGAATTGTTAATGATATAAAGAGAGGTAAAATATTTATATTGCAGTGCTAAAAAGCTAGTACTTAATTTTGTTTTTGAATATATCTAAAACAGTAAAACAAATGAAAATCAAGTATCTAACTTGAAACCTTTATATCTCCTCTGATTGGGAATATCCAGTTTCTAAAATAGTAAAACAAATGAAAATCCAATATCTAAGCATGTCTTTCATGGATTGTTCAGACAATCCATGAAACTGTCATCGTGAAAGGAAACCAAATATAAGAAAAATAAGAAAAATAAGAAGGGGCTCATATCAAGTGTAGTTTTAAGGAACTGTCATCGTGGAAGGAAACCAAATATAGAAGCCAGAAATGGAAACAGAAAGAGGAATGGTAGAGAATGAGGATACACCAGGCTAACATAGCGGCAATTTCCTCATCTCTCTCTCATCCCTTCTTTCTCTTCAGCACACGCACACAAAGAGACATCAGGAAGAACAGCAAGAGCAACAACAACATCAATAATAATAAATTATAATAAACGAGATGTCTCTATATGGGTTTCCAGATCTCCACTCGAGCCCTCTCTTTCTAATCACAGCCCAATTAAGAACATAAACGATAGCCACTAAACAACTAAATAGTAGGGTTCTCAGATTCTCAAAATGGCATTTTCTGACAAATTATCTCACAAACACTAATACGCCTCTTTCATGGATTCTTCAACTAACCCCATTTTGGTATACAACATCCTTAGATGACAATTAACCCATTTTGGTAAATAGCATGCTTAGATGACAATGATATGGCTAATATCCAGTATCTAAAACAGTAAAAGAAATGAAAATTTCTAGTATCTAGGCATGTTTGTCTATTCTTCATCCCAACTTTGCCAATGATGTTTTCGGCTCCAAAAGAAACCTGCACACAGGTTTGTTCAGACCAATTCTTGACAGATTTGGGAATTCTGAAGATTTTAGATACAGGATGACAAATTATCTCACAAACACTAATACGCCTCTTTCATGGATTCTATGACCAACCCCATTTTAGTATACAACATCCTTAGATGACAATTAACCCATTTTGGTAAATAGCATGCTTAGATGACAATGATATGGCTAATATCCAGTATCTAAAACAGTAAAAGAAATGAAAATTTCCAGTATCTAAGCATGTTTGTTTATTCTTCTTCCCAACTTTGCCAATGATGTTTCCGGCTCCAAAAGAAACCTGCACACAGGTTTGTTCAGACCAATTCTTGACAGATTTGGGAATTCTGAAGATTTTAGATCCAGGATGACAAATTAGAGCACAAATACTAATATGCCTCTTTCATGGATTCTATGACCAACCCCATTTTGGTATACAACATCCTTAGATGACAATTAACTCATTTTGGTAAATAGCATGCTAAGATGACAATGATATGGCTAATATCCAGTATCTAAAACAGTAAAAGAAATAAAAATTTCCAGTAGCGAAGCATGTTTGTCTATTCTTCATCCCAACTTTGCCAATGATGTTTCCGGCTCCAAAAGAAACCTGCACACAGGTTTGTTCAGACCAATTCTTGACAGATTTGGGAATTCTGAAGATTTTAGATCTAGGATGACAAATTAGAGCACAAAGAATAATACGCCTCTTTCATGGATTATATGACCAACCCCATTTTGGTATACAACATCCTTAGATGAAAATTAACCCATTTTGGTAAATAGCATGCATAGATGACAATGATATAGCTAATATCCAGTATCTAAAACAATAAAAGAAATGAAAATTGGTCAATATCTAAGCATGTTTGTCTATTCTTCATCCCAACTTTGCCAATGATATTTCCGGCTCCAAAAGAAACCTGCACACAGGTTTGTTCAGACCAATTCTTGACAGATTTGGGAATTCTGAAGATTTTAGATCCAGGATGACAAATAAAATTAAAAAAGATTAATACGCCTTTTTCATGGATTCTATGACCAACCCCATTTTGGTATACAACATCCTTAGATGACAATTAACCCATTTTGGTAAATAGCATGCTTAGATGACAATAATATGGCTAATATCCTGTATCTAAACAGTAAAAGAAATGACAATTTTCAGGAACTAAGCATGTTTGACTATTCTTCATCCCAACATTGCCAATGATGTTTCCGGCTCCAAAAGAAACCTGCACACAGGTTTGTTCAGCACTAGTTCTTGACAGATTTGGGAATTCTGAAGATTTTAGATCCAGGATGACAAATTTTGATTGGGCTGTGATTGGAAATTCTATTCATAGATCGATTATTTGGAGACCGACTTTCTAAAGAAAATGCCATTTGGAAGTATGAGGATACATGTTTGTTGGATCACCAAAACTCCCATTTTTATTGAAGAAAAATAAGAATAGGGCTCATATCAAGTGTAGTTTTAAGGAACTGGCATCGTGGAAGGAAACCAAATATAGAAGCTAGAAATGGCAACAGAAAGAGGAATGGTAGAGAATGAGGATACACCAGGCTAACATAGCGGTATTTTTCTCATCTCTCTCTCATCCCTTCTTTCTCTTCAGCAAACGCACACAAAGAGACATCAGCAACAATAGCAAGAGCGATAAGAACAACAATAATAATAAATTATTATGAACGAGATGTCTCTATATGGGTTTTCAGATCTCCACTCCAAACCGTCTCTTTCTAATCACAGCCCAATTAAGAACATAGACGACAGTCACCAAACAATCCAATCACAGCCCAATCAAAATTTGTCATCCTGGATCTAAAATCTTCAGAATTCCCAAATCTGTCAAGAATTGGTCAGAACAAACCTTGTGCAGGTTTCTTTTGGAGCCGATACATCATTGGCAAAGTTGGGATGAAGAATAGTCAAACATGCTTAGATACTGGAAATTTTCATTTCTTTTACTGTTTTAGATACTGGATATTAGCCATATCATTGTCATCTTAGCATGCTATTTACCAAAATGGGTTAATTGTCATCTAAGGATGCTGTATACCAAAATGAGGTAATTGTCATCTAAGCATGCTATATGCCAAAATGGAGTTGGTCATAGAATGCATGAAAGACACGTATTGAAGAAAAATAAGAATAGGGCTCATATCAAGTGTAGTTTTAAGGAACTGTCATCGTGGAAGGAAACCAATTAAATATAGAAGCCATAGATGGAAACAGAAAGAGGAATGGTAGAGAATGAGGATACACCCTTCTTTGTCTTCAGCACACGCACACAAAGAGACATCAGCAACAACAGCAAGAGCGACAACAACATCAATAATAATAAATTATAATAAACAAGATGTCTCTATATGGGTTTCCAGATCTCCACTCGAGCCCTCTCTTTCTAATCACATCCCAATTAAGAACATAGACGACAGCCACTAGACGACAGCCACAATGCAGACTCACAAACACAAATACGTGTCTTTCATGCAATCAAAATTATAAGCTCTTCAAAATTACCAATTTAAAGACTTACCGGTGGTGGGACTTGAGATTGCTGCCTTATTAACTGGGACATTTGTTCTTGGAGGAGTGCCACTTGTGCCTTTAATTATGTCATCTCCTCGTCCTGAGTCCCACTTGAAGTAGATTCACTCCGTCCGAATAACCGCGAGGGGGTTGATCCTAGCCCCATACCACGGACACGTCCATGCCTCTCCTTTCCCCTCACTGCGGTCAAGGCAAGTCGCTGCCGGGTACGAAAATCTGTGGAAGCCGGCGTACGGTCAGAATCTGAAGCGGAAGAGATTTCATCAAACTTTTTCTGAGCGTTAGTTTGTAAAAGGACATATAGTCAGATTTAAAAGGAGAAGAGATTTCGACTATCATTAGCCATTTACAAAAACAAGCTATAAATCATCAAAAAGTAAAAGCAACTGAAGATATATATAAACAATAAAATCAGATATACACATATAAAAAGATGAGCAAACCTTTAAACTAAAACCACTATGAAACTGTTATTTTACTGTTTGTATAATAGTGCACCCGAACATTTATGTTACTGTTTGTATAACAATTTTTCAACACCATTGACCCTGTCATTCTTATGTCAATTACTAATCGGTCCCGGTGTTGTCTACTAGTATTACTAATTGCATAAATATATAACATTGCTATAGCCTATAGTAGTAAATTTCTAAAAGCTCATCACTAAAATATTATGTCATAGCCTATAGTCAATTTTGTGTTCCAACTCAATTCACCAAATATTTAATTACCCATCACTAAAATAGTTATAATGATAGTCAATTGTAGATCTGATAGATATTAGTTCACAAATTACCACAATCCGTTGTGCCTCAGGGGTCGCATACGTCCCATCCTTTGACTTGTGGGTGGCATCGAAAAAATCTATGTCGCCAAACTCCGTAGGACCCCCAAATCTTCTTCCTATATACTAGTAAGATGAATTTAATATAAACAAATAACTGTAAGTCAAAACTGTTCAATTTGATTGCGCTTACCAATTCTTCCCGAACGAGAGCAAAGCTCTATGTGCCAACGGTGAGCAACACAAGCTGCTTTGACCGACTGGCAACACCGACCTCTGCCCTTTTCTGTACATGCCACAATGAAGTTAACAAAAAATTTAATTAGAGTAGCCATACAACCACAAAGTCATTAAATTTTGGTTAGTAATGTAAATACCTGACTGATCGCCGAACTCCAGTAGTGCACAAGGAATTGCCAATCCGAAGGCTCCACATCGGGTGGCACATCCCTTGCATTATCCGCCTCTGACTGGTTTTTGTCAAAATACCTAGCCTTCAAGTCACTCTTGTAGTCTCTCCACTTTTTGGATAGTGACTTTTCAACCTAAGGCATAAGGGAGTCCAGGAACGAGAAGTATTGCTACAAAATTTATGAAGTTTAACAAAAGGATAACTGAATTGCATAAACCAACTACCCATCACTAAAAATACATATTTCATTAATATATACATGTATGAATTCCCTAATTTGATTTCATACTGTACATGGTTTGATTTCAATAAAATAGGATGTATATAATTCTATTGTGGTGATAATCCCTTTTTCACACTTTCAGATTGCCTATACATATGAATTGCATAAACCAATTATTTATTTTAGATGGGAAATACCTTGATTGTTGTAATTGCAGTTGCCTTTGTCGTGGTGGGCACCTTCGGCCAACTCTCGTACGACAAAGGAATTATCCGTGGGTTCCTTGCTATTACCCCAATAAAGGATGAGAATTTTCTTGCATTATCACCAACCGGTTGCCCAACACTGTTTTCCTACACCACAATCTGTTCGTCGTTCTTAAGTTTCCATATGTCCGTCATCTTAGTTTGCCCTCGATGTTTCTTGACAGTGGGCGTGCTACCCTCCCCCTCCTCTGTTTGACTGTCACTATTATGTAGTGGCTGCTCATCATTTCGTTGCCATCATTTATGTTGATCCTTTTTCCATGTCTTGGCATCTTGTACCTATCAAAGATTCAATAAATTCATTAGAGGAGCAAAATTAATTAATAATATAGTTTAATGTCAATGACACCAAGTAGTAGAAAATAGAAACCATCGTTGCTAACATCAAGGTTACAACAATACACTAATGGTTGAGAGCAAATTGGTAGCTGAAAAAGAATGAATGTATAACCTACATCCATCCCATGTTCAACTTCAATAACGCTAGGCATTGGATTATATAAATTGCAGGCAAAAGGGTAGATGAAAATAAAAACATTTGCAATGTTGCTTTGTTAAAGTTAAGATTATTATTATCTCCTCAGACTTGGAAACGCAATGTAAGGAAAACTAGTAAAAAGGTAGCACAGCATTAAAAATCTAGCATCCATAGCCTTAAATGGTATAGAATAACCATCAAAGGTAATCCATAACCCAGGCGACAAAGAGTGACAAAGAGGAACAATCTATAGAAATCGTTCCATTCTTAAATTAACAGATAATTAAACCAATTATTAAATTCACATACAACATGTTCGGAATTACAAGACATAATATTACAACAAGATTTAAGACAAGAAAATTACAGGACATATAATATTAAGATTGAAAATCAAGCAAACTACAATACGACATCTTCCAATACATCGCCCTCTTCTCCATCCTTGCGGAGCCAAGTCCCACAAATTCTGCCGTTGGTTGTGTTTACATCAAACATAGAAAACTCAGAAGCAATGTAACTGTTCATGACTTCATCGTCTTCATCTTCTGAAGTATCGCCCAGTTGGAATACATCTATTGGATGCATAATGAGAGCCACATACGATTTTGGCAAGGTTGGATCTTCAATGTAAAATACTTGTTGCACTTGGGATGGGAACACAAATGGTTCGTGGCTAATGTGTGTACCGATGTGAATCAATTTTGAGAAGTTTACAACTGTGAAGCCTAATTTATCCTTGTTATTAGCAAAATTCCTATCAAACTCAGCCCAATCCCCATGAAATAAGACAGCACGAAAATGACCAAAATAATTCAACTCAATGATATCCGTGAGCACTCCATAGTAGTCGAGATCTCCATCTACAGGCCTCGTGTCGGACTTGGAAGCATAACTTCTAGTCTTAGAAGTCACTACCATTCCACTATTTTGAGATTTCAAATTACATTCATGATCCTTAGTATGAAATCTAAAGCCATTGAATATGTATCTTCCGTATCTTTTGACCATCTTATAGGGACCTTTGGCAAGTACTTGTATTTCATATGACACACCTTCAGGACCCAAAGAATGTACCTATAAATTTTGTGCAAATCGTATCAGCACCGTAGATAATGTAGATATAATCAAGATTAACTTGCATTTTCCTATTCACTTACATGAGATTCAAACCACTTATGAAACTTTTCATTCATCAACTTGTTTTATTCACGTGGTGGCAGTCTTCTTGGTCTAGCCCTTCGTTTGATGTCCCTGACAAATTCGCTAAAATACAAGCAATTGAAATAAGGAATAACAAATGTAAGTTAATATCGAATTCTGCGGTTTTCACTATATTCGATTTAAATTCAAAAGCAACTTACTTTCGAAATGGCTCCACTGATGCATGGTGGTCTAGCACATATCGATGTGCCTATTCCCACGTTAAGTTATCTAGCTCAAATGCATCAACTTTACCAATAGTAGTGCCAGCGGTATCGAAAAGATATTTAGCACCATCAAGGTTGGAAATGTCTGGATTTCTCCTTGGTCTAGTCAAAGATGTCTCTACACCCTGCAGATACCTGAAACAAAAATGTGAACACTCCTCTAATAGATATCCCTGAGCTATTGACCCTTCAGGAAATGCTTTATTTTTAACATAACTCTTGAGTCGGTATGGGTACCTAAACATGTACAATTAATGAATTAGAGCGGAGTAAGGGAATAAGAGAAATGAGCTTTTGACAATTCAGCTTTGTAAGATGCATGAATTCTTTTACCTCTTAATGGGGTACATCCACCGATAATGAACAGTTCCGTCGATTCTGGCTTCACCAGCAAGGTGGATTATCAAGTGAATCATTATAGTGAAGAATGATGGAGGAAATATCATCTCCATTTTACTAAGTGTCAATGCCGCGTGCTGCTCCAATTGGTCAATATCTTCAACACGAAGCATTCTTGAGCAAATACCTTTATATATGCTACAAAGATCTTTCAGGACAGTAGTGATTTGCTCACACATTGAAGACCTTAGGGCCACAGGAAGGAGATCCTGCATTAGGATGTGGTAGTCGTGTGACTTTAGACCCTGAAGCCTCTTCTCCTTAAAGTTGATACACCTTACTATGTTAGAAGAATAGCCATCAGGAACTTTAAGTTCCAGTAGAACTTTGCAAAACAATTCTAACTCCGATTTTGACATTGAATAGATTGCAGGAGGTAGGAGTACTCTCCTGTTCGGTAATTCCTCTGGGTGCAACTCATGTCGGATGCCTATTGACTTCAAATCAAGTCGGCTCTTAAGATTGTCCTTTGTCTTTTAGTCATCTCCCATAACTGTTCCTATGCAATTTTCACCAATATTTTTTCCGATATGCATCACATCTAAATTATGTTGCAATAAGTTGAATTCCCAATACGGCAACTTGAAGAAAATACTCTTCTTCTTCCATGCACCTAAACTCGTCATGTTCTGATACTCATCTTCGCCACATAGATCGGTCTCCTCATCTTGCTTCGACCTTGTCCTTTTTTTGCCCTTTTTGCTGACTTGTGGTTCTTTTCCATATTTGAACTGATGACCATCTACCCACCTCAAAATATCTAACCCAGAAGTAGCTCCAGGAGCATGTTCCCACTTGTCGGTACCATCAAATGTTGCTGTCTCGGCCCGAAATATATGTGTGTCAGGCAACCATCTTCTATGACCCATATAGCAAAACTTTCTGCCATTATACAACCACCTTGAACTAGTTTGGTCAACACAACAAGGACATGCATAACGTCCTTTAAGACTATATCCTGATAAATTTGCATATGCTGGAAAATCATTGATTGTCCAAGACAACACGACCCGAAGAGAAAATGTTTCTTTAGCCATTGCATCATAGGTTGGAACACCCACCCACAATTTCTGAAGTTCATCTATTAATGGCTGTAGGTACACATCTATATCATTTCCAGGACCTTTCGGTCTAGGAACTATCATGAACAAAATAAATGAGGACTGCTTCATGCATTTCCAAGGCGGCAAATTGTATGGTATTAACACAACAGGCCATATGCTGTATGTACTACTCATTTGTCTAAAAGGCTTGAAACCATCACTAGCTAGTCCAAGTCTCACATTCCGAGGATCTTCCGCAAAATCGGGATATCTTTCATCAAATTTTTTTAAGATTGAGAATCAGCAGGATGTCTAAGAATCCCATCATTAATGCAACCTTCAGCATGCCATTTCATATCAGAAGAAGTTTTCGAAGACATAAACAACCTTTGTAGCCTAGGGATCAGAGGAAAGTAACGCAATAGTTTGGCAGGCTTCTTTCTTCTACTTCGCTTAATAGATCCACTAGCTTGATCGTCTTGATTTGGTGTTTCTGACCATTTCGAAGAACCACAGACTTCGCAATTCTCTAGACTTTTCTTACCTCTCGTGAAAAGCATACAGTCATTTGGACATGCTGCCATCTTCTCATACCCTAGATCGAAAGAACTTAGAAATTTTTTGATTTTATAGGCTGAGTTTGGAATACAGATTTCTGAAAATGCTTCATTCAACAGTTCAAGTAGCATAGTGAAGGACTTAGCAGACCACCCATTTAAACATTTAATTAGAAATAGTCTGACAATGAATGAGAATTTAGAGAATTTGGTGCAATCGCGGTACAGCGGAATACTAGCATCTTCAAGCAACTTAGCAAAGGATTCTTGTTGTTTATTATTTTCAGGGGAAGGGTCAGGCATTTCCTCGTCCACCTCACCACCAATGTGTGATGTTTCTGTTGACTCATTATGAACTTGGGTTGTTGGATTATTGGTGTGGAAAGAAACATTATGAATTCCTAAGGCGTCTTGCAACAAAGCATGCATCTCATCAGGAACCCTTAAGTCTTCGTTCACTAAGGGCTCATCTTCATTTTCTAATACAACCGAACGAACAGGAGCTGACATATGATCCTCTCCATGACAAAACCACCATGTGTACCCTTAAAGAAAACCGTTGATAACCAAATGTGTATGTACTACGTCACATGTCCTCAAATTATAATTTGTACACCGGAGGCATGGACAAAGGATTAGGTTGGGATCACGGGAATGTCGTTTGGCAAAGATAATAAAATCTTTAATACCATCCCGGTACTCCTTGGATAATCGTGGTTTACTAATCTAACTTCTATCTATTATAACAATAGCAGACAATCTGAAATTAAAATTTGATATATTAAATAGTATTAGATTTAAAAGGCATTTTTTATATTTAATTTCACCTTTTTTAAAACCATCCCTAGCTGCAAATAAATAAACGATATAACAATTAACTGTAAAATAAAGAAATTTCAGTTTCAAAAATGTATAAAAAACAATTAAATTTTAATACAATCTACTCTATTCACATAATCCTAAACTACCTTTGTGGAAATTAGCTCAACCACCTTAGTGGCATTTTATCGCACACCTTGTGTTCGAGTGTAATATCGATTCTACTATAGTCTCTCCTGTATTTGGCTTTCCGTTCAAGGAGATGATGATGGTAAAGGGTATTTGCTGAGGAAGAGGAATAGGACAAATAACGAGGGCGCTGTGCTATAAATATGATAACAAGAAGATCTGATGACTCATGAACTATTCTGTTCATGGCTACTAATAATCAGTTACTTATCCCAAAATAATAATAATAATAATAATAATAATAATAATAATAATAATAATAATAATAATCCCTATACCTCATCTACATTTGTTCTCATTTAACCTTAATTAATGTGGACTACATTTGTTCTCATCTATCCCAAAATAATAATAATAATAATAAAAATGTGAACTATCAAAGAACAATGTCAAAAGGTATCCATCACCCCAAATCACCAACTCCAGATTTATATTTACTCATTCTCTAATAAAACACCCATCCCTAAATACGACAAACAAATTATATTCTCCTCTATTATCATTTGTCAAGCAAACAGTTTACTCAATGATGGACAACAACTAAAAATTAAAAATTTCTTATTTAACTTCCTAAGTTTACTCCATACTTGCATGACATCTCAAGCATCTAAAATATAGTCTACAAACTATTCCTTACCAAATGTCAAAAAACCTAAACCATGGACCAAATGACATATCTAACACAGAATTGGAAACATTAAATGAAATTTCACACGATAACACATCAATCTAGTAAACCCACTTAATTCCACAGCCAAGATCTCATCTCGCGAAGCATCAAACATCATTATGCAATCAAAAAAGACCTTCATGTTCTAGTTCACAGTATCACAAACACAATATGTCCAACATATTTTGTAAACAGTAACGGATGAAAAATAAACGAAGAACTCTTCCATCATGAAGATGTTCTCATGAAATCCAAATCATCGAAAAAAAATGAGAAGAATAAAGCATCACTCAATGTCCGAGGAGTTGTTGACGGTGGGGGGGACTGGGGCTGTCGGAGATGGCTGTCGGAGATGGCGGTAGGGGGGACTAGGACTGGGGCGACGATGGAGGATATGGAGACGGTGACGGTGGGGCTATCGGAGATGGCTCCTTTCGAACGCCTCTCGGATAGGGCATTTTGGGAACTCCAAAATCGACGGTGAGAGAGAGAGAGGGAAGACGATGGAAGGAGGGAGTTTTGATCGGCTTTGGGAACTCCAAATTCGATGAAGGGAAGGAGGGAAAACGAAGGGCGACGCGCGAAAAAATTGGGTTTGGGAAAAAAGCGTGCGAAATGTTAGGGTTCGCAGGGATTTATCCCAGTTAATTCACCGACATTTTAAAAAACAAACACCGGTGAATGGGAGAAGATTTTTGGTCACATTCGTCTATATATTCGCCGGCGTGTTTTATTAAAATGCCGGTGAATATTACCTTTCACCGGCGTTTTATCACAAAACGCCAGGGAATTAACGCCGGTGAATATCATAATTCCCCGGCGTTTTATGGAGGCCGCCGGCATATAGCCATCCAATCTAACGCTCTTTTCCTGGTCTCTTCCTACCCGGCACGAATGGTAAAACGCCGGGGAAGATACGCTGGTAAATCGATGATGTGTTGTAGTGTCATTAGATAAATTATTTAAAATAAAAGCCCATTAGTTAATCTACATTTTTAAAGAACATTTTTTATCCTACACTTGTCATGTAACAATATGTACAATCAAATAAATAACAATTAACTAAATGAGAAGTGTACACATGTGGAAAATCCAAGGGTTGTCCAATTCATGAAGGAAGAAGAAGAGTTGGGAGTTTGTAGTAATAATGGTGAGTGGGCAATTAGTGAAGGGGGTTATGTAGGTTATGAATTTGAACACTTAATTTGGGTAGTAGAAGAGTCTTCTCAAACCTTATAAATATCACCCCATTTTCTTCATGAAATCTTGTACCAAAAACCAAAAAAAAGAAAAGACAAGAAAGATAAGAAAAGAAAGAGAGGGAAAGAAAAATAGAGTTATTTGAGTTCTTGCTTGGAGAAAGGAAGACTTGCTAGGAGAAGAAGGGAGTCCCATTCTTGGAGCTAGGAGCAACTTCTAGGAGTTTTCTTCTACATTAGAATCTTCATTGAGGTGGGTGACTTCTGAAACTTTCTAAAATATAGTATCATGCATGTGTAGGATATATATATATATATATATATATATATATATATATATATATATATATATATATATATATATATATATATATATATAATTGATTATACATTATGAGTAGTCACTACAAAAGAAACTAGATTTACCGGCGAATATTCCCCGGCATTTTACTAGTAGCGCCGGGGTAGGTAGCGATTAAGAATGGGGCACCAGATGGGATGGTTATATACCGGCAGCCGAATTAAAACGCCGGTGAATCCGCGTAATCACCGGCATTTTATTTTAAAATGCCGGTGTAGTGTATTATTCACCGGCGTGTCTAATTAAAACGCCGGTGAAAAGCTACGATAAATCCCATCTACCCTAATCTTTCGCTCGCCATTTCCCCAAACCCCAAAAAAATAAAAAAAAAGTGGGCGCTTCGTTTTCCCTCCTTCCTCGCTCTACTTCCTGCGCGTTTGCCTCCGCCGCTTCGTCCTCTTCGACGGCCTTCGAACATTCGTCATCGTCCCTTCTTCCCTTCGCCATTTTCGATTTCCATCCTCCCTAGCCCGATTTGGAGGTGAATCGGCGATCGGAAACGACCGTGTCGCCCCGCTCTCCCTCTATCTCCTCCCCCCGCGCTCGTCGCCCCGCTCTCTCTCTCTCTTCGGTATCATCTATTGATTCCCCTTATTTTTGAAACTTAGCATGTTTTTTCTGATAGATGCATGTTGATTTCCTTAACATGAATGGTTTAGTTGGGATGAAGAATTAATAGAAAAATATATGATTAGGTAATGGAAATTTTCATGTTCTTATCCTGTTAATGAAGCTGATTTCATGCATCTGACTGTCTTCTTGGCATGTTTTTTTGATATAAAATGGGTTCACTGTGAACTGAGGATGCTATAGCTACGTATGCCTAAATGGTCCGGATATGCACAACAATTGGGTTTTAGATTTAGTTGGGCACAAGAATTAGTGGAGCAACATATATGCTCAAATAATGTAAATTTTCATTTCAAGAAACTGTTAAAGTTACCTGCAGATTGCCCTCTTTGGCATGATTTTTTAACCAAAAATGGGTTCACTTCCAAACTAAGTATGCTGCTAGAAATTTCATCTTCTTTTACTGTTAAAGAAGCTTATTCCATGCATCTGATAGTCATCTTCGCATGTTTTTTTAACCAAAATGGGTTCACTATGAACTGAGGATGTTATAGCTACGTATGCCGAAATCCTCCGGATATGCTGAACAATTGGGTTTTAGATTTAGTTGGGCTAAAGAATTAGTAGAGCAACATATATGCTCAGATAATGGAAATTTTCATTTCAAGATACTGTTAAAGTAACCTGTTTGCCATCTTTGACATGATTTTTTAACAAAAAATGGGTTCACTTCCTAACTAAGTATGCTGCTAGAATTTTCATCTTCTTTTACTGTTAATGAAGCTTATTTCATGCATCTGATTGCCTTCTTGGCATGTTTTTTTCATATTAAATGGGTTCACTGTGAACTGAGGATGCTATAGCTGTATGCCAAAATCCTCCGGATATGCACAACAATTGGGTTTTAGATTTAGTTGGGCTCAAGAATTAGTAGAGCAACATATAAGCTCAGATAATGGAAATTTTCATTTTAAGATACTGTTAAAGTAACCTGATTGCCCTCTTTGGCATGATTTTTTAACCAAAAATGTGTTCACTTCCAAACTAAGTATGCTGCTAGCATAGTCCTCATCTTCTTTCACTGTTAATGAAGCTGATTTCATGCATCTGATTGTCTTCTTGGCATGTGTTTTTGATATTAAATGGGTTGACTGTGAACTGAGGATGCTATAGCTACGTATGCCTAAATGCTCCGGATATGCACAACAATTGGGTTTTAGATTTAGTTGGGCTAAAGAATTGGTAGAGCAACATATAAGCTCAGATAATGGAAATTTTCATTTTAAGGTCCTGTTAAAGTAACCTGCAGATTGCCATCTTTGGCATGATTTTTTAACCAGAAATGGGATCACTTCCAAACTGATTGAGTATGCTGCTAGAATATTCATGTTCTTTTACTGTTAATGAAGCTTATTTGAAGCATCTGATTGTCATCTTGGCATGTTTTTTTAACCAAAATGGGTTCACTGTGAACTGAGGATGCTATAGCTACGTATGCCAAAATCCTCCGGATATGCACAACAATTTAATACACCGGTTTAATTATCTTCCTATTTTCTACTGGTTGGTGTTATTTACATTAAACTATGCTTAGTGTCATTTGAACCAAACTGTCATTGTAATTCAATTTGTCTCAATTCTCATTTTTTAAATTTTTTTATAATTACGTTGGTTTGTTAATCCTACTAAAGTACAAATTTTATTATAGTTGTTATAAACATGTTATTAATTAAATTTGCACCTCTAAAGAAGTTATTGAATCCTTGACAGGTACAACATGCCGAGGCGTGGAAAGAGGTTAAATATAAATGATGGCAACGAGAGCCAAGGGGATGAGCAGCCACTACATAATAGTGGCAGTCAAACAGAAGAGGGTGAGGGTAGCACGCCACCCACTGTCAAAAAACATCGTGGGCGGACTAAGATGACGAATGTTTGGAGGCTTCAGAATGACGAAAGGATCGAGGTGGAGGCGAACGGTGTTGGGCAACCGGTTGGCGATAACGCCAGCAAATTTTCTTCCTTCATTGGGGTTATAGCAAGGAACCCCCGCATACTTCCTTTGTCATACGAGAGTTGGCCGAAGGTGCCAACCACCACAAAGGCCACTGCTATTACGACAATCAAGGTATTTCTCATCTAAAATACATAATTGGTCGGCGAAAAATTATTATTGAAATATGTATTATTAGTGATGGGTAATAAATTTTGCAGCAATACTTCTCGTTCGCCGACTCCCTTACGCCTTGGGTTGAAAAGTCACTCTCCAAGAAGTGGAGGGACCACAAGAGTGAATTGAAGTCGAAGTTTTATAACAAAGACCTTTCAGAGGAGGAGAATGCAATGAATGTGCCAGAAAATGTGGAGCCTTCAGATTGGCAATTTCTTGTGCACTACTGGAGTTCGGCGATCGGTCAGGTATTTACATTAAACACACAAAAATCTAATGAGTATGTGGTTGTATGGCGGCTGTAATGAATTTTTCTGCTAACTTCATTGTGGCATGTACAGAAAAGGGCGGAGGTGGGAGCTGCCAGTCGGTCAAAGCAGCTAGTGCTGCACACCGCTGGTACACAGAGCTTCGCTCTGGTTCGGGAAGAATTGGTAGGCGCAATAGTATTGAACAATTTTTTACTTACAGTTATTTGTTTATAACCATTTCATCTTACTAATATATAGGCAGAAGATTTGGGGGGGCCTACGGAGTTTGGGGACATTGACTTTTTTGATGCCACCCACAAATCAAAGGATGGGACGTATGCGAGCCCTGAGGCAGCACGAATTCTGGTAATTTGTGAACTAACATCTAATGAGTAGTCGAAATCTCATCTGCTTTTAACTCTGATTGTTATGTCCTTTTACAGACTAACGCTCGGAAAAGGTATGATGAAATCTCCTCTGCTTCAGATTCTGACCCTACGGCGGCACGTACAGATTGGCGTACCTGGCAGAGAGTTGCCTTGACCGATGTTAGGGGAAAGGAGAGGCATGGACGTGTCCGTGGTATGGGCCTAGGACCAACCCCCTCGTGGCTATTTGGACGGAGTGAATCTAGTTCAAGTGGCAATCGGGACGAGAAGATGACTGCCTTAAAGGCACAAGTTGCACTCCTCCAAGAACAAATGGCCAATTTAATAGGGCAGCAGTCCCAAGTCCCACCCAGGGTAAGTATTTAAATTGGTTTTTTTAAAGAGATTATGGTCTTGAATGCATGAAAGACACGTACTAGTGTTTGTGAGTGTGCATTGTGGCTGTCGTCTATAAGTATTTCGTCTATGTTTCTTAAGTGGACTGTGATTAGAAAGAAAAGGCTGGAGTGGAGATCTGGAAACCCAAATAGAGACATCTCGTTTATTATAATCTATACTTATTGTTGGACCAATCCCCTCTTGTTGTTGTTGCTGATGTCTCTATGTGTCCGTGTGTTGAAGGGAAAGAAGGGATGAGAGAGAGATGAGGAAAATGCCGCTATGTTAGCCTTGTGTATCCTCATTCTCTACCATCCCTCTTTCTGGCTCCATATATGGCTTATATATTAAATGGGTTTCCTTCCACGATGACAGTCCGTAACACTACACTTGATATGAGCCCCGTTCATAGCTGCACCCTATTGCATACTCACAAACAACTAATACGTGTCGTTCATGCATTGTATTATCAACCCCCCTTTGGCACATAACATGCTTAGATGACATTGTATGACCTACTAATAAGGTTTGTTCAGCCGCGTTGTTGTACTGATTTGGAGGATTTTGGTATGCTAGCAGCATACTTAGTTTCACAGTGAACCCATTTTTTGTTACAAAATCATGCCAAAGATGGCAATCTGCAGGTTACTTTAACAGTACCTGAGCTTATATGTTGCTCTACTAATTCTTGAGCCCAACTAAATCTAATTTTCTTAAGTGGGCTGTGATTAGAAAGAAAGGGCTGGAGTGTAGATCTGGAAACCCAAATAGAGACATCTCGTCTATTATAATCTATACTTATTGTTGGACCAATCCCCTCTTGTTGTTGTTGCTGATGTCTCTATGTGTCCGTGTGTTGAAGGGAAAGAAGGGATGAGAGAGAGATGAGGAAAATGCCGCTATGTTAGCCTGGTGTATCCTCATTCTCTACCATTCCTCTTTCTGGCTCCATATATGGCTTATAAATTAAATGGGTTTCCTTCCACGGTGACAGTCCGTAACACTACACTTGATATGAGCCCTGTTCATAGCTGCACTAAATCTAATACCCAATTGTTGTGCATATCCGGAGGATTTTGGCATACGTACCTATAGTATCCTCAGTTCACAGTGAACCCATTTTGCTTAAAAAAACATGCCAAGATGACAATCAGATGCATGAGATAAGCTTCATTAACAGTAAAAGAAGATGAGGATGGCAATCAATGCAAAGATGGCAATCAGGTTACTTTAAAAGTATCTTAAAATGAAAATTTCCATTATCTGAGCATATATAACAGTGACTGTGACCAATTGTTCTTAATTGGGTTGTGATTAGAAAGAGACGAGTTGGAGTGGAGATCTGGAAACCCATATAGAGACATCTTGTTCATAATAATTTATTATTATTGTTGTTCTTGTCGATCTTGCTATTGTTGCTGATGTCTCTATGTGTCCGTGTGTTGAAGGGAAAGAAGGGATGAGAGAGAGATGAGGAAAATGCCGCTATGTTAGCCTGGTGTATCCTCATTCTCTACCATTCCTCTTTCTGGCTTCTATATTTGGTTTCTTTCCACGATGACAATTCCATAAAACTACACTTGATATGAGCCCTATTCGTCATTTTCGATTTCCCTCCTCCGCTCTCTCTCTCGCTCTCTTCGGTATCATCTCTTGATTTCCCATATTTTCCAAACTTAGCATATTTTTTCAGATAGATGCATCTTGATTTTCTTAACATGAATGGTATAGTTGGGATGAAGAATTAATAGAAAAATATATGCTTAGATACTGGAAATTTTCATGGTCTTTTACTGTTAATGAAGCTCATTTCATGCATTTGATTGTCTTCTTGGCATGTTTCTTTGATACTAAATGGGTTTAGTGTGAACTGAGGATGCTATAGCTACGTACGCCCAAATTGGTCTGTGATTTGCACAACAATTTGGTTTTAGATTTAGTTGGGCACAACAATTAGTGGAGCAACATATAATTAAGCTCAGTGAATGGAAATTTTCATTTTAAGGTACTGTTAAAGTATCCTGCAGATTGCCCTCTGTGGCATGATTTTTTAGCCAGAAATGGGTTCACCACCAATCTGAGTATGCTGCTAGCATCCCCATCCTCTTTCACTGTTAATGAAGCTCATTTCATGCATCTGATTGTCTTCTTGGCATGTTTCTTTGATACTAAATGGGTTTAGTGTGAACTGAGGATGCTATAGCTACGTACGCCCAAATTGGTCTGTGATTTGCACAACAATTTGGTTTTAGATTTAGTTGGGCACAACAATTAGTGGAGCAACATATAATTAAGCTCAGATAATGGAAATTTTCATTTTAAGGTACTGTTAAAGTATCCTGCAGATTGCCCTCTTTGGCATGATTTTTTAGCCAGAAATGGGTTCACCACCAATCTGAGTATGCTGCTAGCATCCCCATCCTCTTTCACTGTTAATGAAGCTCATTTCATGCATCTGATTGTCTTCTTGGCATGTTTCTTTGATACTAAATGGGTTTAGTATGAACTGAGGATGCTATAGCTACGTACGCCCAAATTGGTCTGTGATTTGCACAACAATTTGATTTTAGATTTAGTTGGGCACAAAAATTAGTGGAGCAACATATAATTAAGCTCAGATAATGGAAATTTTCATTTTAAGGTACTGTTAGAGTATCCTGCAGATTGCCCTCTTTGGCATGATTTTTTAGCCAGAAATGGGTTCACCACCAATCTGAGTATGCTGCTAGCATCCCCATCCTCTTTCACTGTTAATGAAGCTCATTTCATGCATCTGATTGTCTTCTTGGCATGTTTCTTTGATACTAAATGGGTTTAGTGTGAACTGAGGATGCTATAGCTACGTACGCCCAAATTGGTCTGTGATTTGCACAACAATTTAGTTTTAGATTTAGTTGGGCACAACAATTAGTGGAGCAACATATAGTTAAGCTCAGATAATAGAAATTTTCATTTTAAGGTACTGTTAAAGTATCCTGCAGATTGCCCTCTTTGGCATGATTTTTTAACCAGAAATGGGTTCACCACCAATCTGAGTATGCTGCTAGCATCCCCATCCTCCTTCACTGTTAATGAAGCTTATTTCATGCATCTGATTGTCTTCTTGGCATGTTTCTTTGATACTAAATGGGTTTAGTGTGAACTGAGGCATCTTTGGAAATTTTCATTTCAAGATACTATTAAAGTAACCTGTTTGCTATCTTTGGCATGAATTTTTAACCCAAAATGGGTTCACTTCCAAACTGAGTTTGCTGCTACCATCCCCATCTTCTTTTACTGCTACTGAAGCTTATTTCATTAAGATCCAGGATGGCAAATTTTGATTGGGCTGTGATTGGATTGTTCAGTGGCTGTTGTCTATGTTCTTAGTTGGGCTGTGATTAGAACGAGAGGGCTCGAGTGGAGATCTGGAAACTCATATAGAGACATCTTGTTCATAATGATTTATTATTATTGTTGTTCTTGTCGCTCTTGCTGTTCTTGCTGATGTCTCTTTGTGTCCGTGTGTTGAAGGGAAAGCAGGGATGATAGAGATGAGGAAAATGCCGCTATGTTAGCCTGGTGTATCCAAAGTCTCTACCATTCTTCTTTCTGTTTCCATTTCTGGCTTCTATATTTGGTTTCATTCCACGATGACAGTTCCCTAAAAATACACTTGATATGAGCCCTATCTTATTTTTCTTATTTTTCTTATATTTGGTTTCCGTCCACGATGACAGTTTCATGGATTGTCTGAACAATCCATGAAAGACATGCTTAGATACTGAATTTTCATTTGTTTTACTGTTTTAGGTAGTGGATATTCCCAATCAAAGGAGAATATAGAGTTTTTAAGTTAGATACTGAATTTTCATTTGTTTTGTTATTTTAGATATATTTAAAAAACAAAATTAAGTACCGGATTTTTAGCATTGCAATGTAATTATTTTACCTCTCTATATATCATCAACAATTCCATTTGCAATTGGCACTTTGATCTTATAATTTAAGATACAGTTAGATTTTTTTGCAAGTTCAAAAAATATGTATATTCTGTATTGTGGTCTACTGTTGAATTAAACTATTGTTTTTTTTTTTCACAGAGCGGTCGCCGAGATGAAGAAAATTCTGATGATCAGAACTGAAGCTCCTCGAGGGTATGAATCCGCGGTCCTCCTTGCTGTTCTTGTGTCCTTGCTGTATGATTGTTCTTATGTCCTCCTTGCTGTTATGTCAGACTATTTTTTTTGGATGAGAGTTATGTCAGACGGTTTAGTTGGGATATTTGTCAGACCTGAGATATTTGGGATGTTCGTCGATATTTTAATTTGTTAATTATGACTGTTAATTTTGCGGTGAATTTGGTTGTGATTATGACACTGTTAATTAGTTTGTTGAGATATTTGGGATATGACACGTGTTAGACTTTATTATTCTTGTGTTTGGTTGTGATTTGCGCATTAATATGAAATGAAATTGGTTGAATCAGTTATGAATTAGTTTACAGGTTTTGTAAAAGAAACTGTGAATTGAAATCGAACGAAAAACCGGAGAGAGGAATACAAACTGGCATAGCTAGACCGGCGTTTTATAAAACGCCGGTCTATTTATTGAATTAGTTGCAGTGTGCGATATACCGGCATTCACGCAAACGCCGGTGTATGCTGCTAGACGCCGGTTAATGCCGTCAGATGTAACGGTAAAAAGAAACACCGGCGTTTTATAAAAGGCCGGTGTAGTTGGGTTTACCGGCGTTTTTGATCACGCCGGTGCTTGTGAGTAGGGAAAAGCGGACACTCATAAACGCACATACACCGGTGGTCACAGACCGCCGGTGTACGTTCATTCTACACCGGCGTTTCTATAGACGCCGGTAAATTGATGAACACCGGCGGTTTATAACCGCTGGTGAATGTATATTGGGGGGTATAAGACGGCACTCAGAGGCCCCCATACACCAGCATTTTTAGGCCGCCGGTGTAGGTGTCACATTTACCGGCGCCTAGTAAAACCGCCGGTGTAGACCCCTTCCTTTCAGTGACGCTCGTTTCGGCGGCATTTGGACCGGCGCTATTATAAACGCCGGTGATAGTTTCACCGGCGTAAAAAAACGCCGGTAAAGACTTAAAAAAACGCCGGGAAAGTGAGTTTCTTTTGTAGTGAGTGGTTAATTTGTGATGGTGATATTTAGAAAGAAAATGCATGCTAATTGAAAGATTATCTTGTAGATAAGTTAAAATGATGTTGTTTGATTGCATGGTAGTACATCATGATTAAATTAAATGATTGGGATGTAGAATTGTACACAAAGTTGTTAATTCATGCAAAGAAAGTTACTGTTTTGAATTTTATTTGCACTTCAGAAATTCATGAATAATAAAATAGTTAGAATCTAGAGCTAAACTTTTTTGAGAGCATCTTGTATATGTCAGGAACATTCCTTTAAAATTTCGTAAGATTTGGAGGTCGTTTACTATTTTAATAAAATCTAAACTCCGAACTGGTTAGTAGTTGACTAGTTGCTCGAAATCTGTACACATTTCGGTTTTTGATCAATTCAGCATTGTAAATGAAATAATTTGAGAAAAGTCAGAACTAAGAAGTTGTATTAGACTCGTTAACATTTCTGAAAAGTCCAAGAAATCAAATTTTCATAAAGAATTGAATTTTATATAAATTTCACAAGACTATACGTGGCAGTATTTCAGTATTTCAACCCTACTGTATATTTCGAAGAATTCAGGGTTATAGATACAGTATTTTGAGGAAACTTATAACTAAGAAATTGTAGTATACTTTTACACCTTTATTTTGATATAAATAACACAAAGTTTCGTGAAGTATATGATTTTCTATGATTTTTACAAATAGCATGAAATGCAGTTTCTGACTTTGAATTTACTGTTTTGTAAATGATACTTAAACGAGGTGATTGAAAATATATTATCGCTGTTTTTAGTTATATTTTAGGAAAATAAAGATCATATTCATGCTTAGATGAGATGTGTCAAGAAAAATATATATATGGTTAATGACGTTAGGAATTGGTTTAAAATAAATCAAAGGAAAATGATGAGATGAGTTTTTCAATGATGAATTTTAAGAGATTATGTTTTAATCTTAATTAACTTGTATTGAGAATGTTTTGATGAATATGAAAAGTGTATTGTGAAAATAAAAAGGTTGAGATTGTACTTATTGATGAATAAATAAGAATGAATGAAAGAATTTGAATGAATTATGAATACATGAACATGAGTTATAAGGGTATGAGTACCCCAAGTTGTTGAACATGGAAAGATATTGATTCTAGAGGCTTAGTGATATCCAAGTACCGGCAAAAGTAATAGAAAAAAATAATTGATTTTTTGAGAAGTGGCCAATATGGGCTGTCGTTCTCGGTATTTTTGTGTAAGACTGGTAGGAGGGTAAACTAGCTCTAGGTAGTATAATTTATTCATATTCAAACTTAAGAATTAGGCACTAAATGAAGATATAGTAAACTTGGGCAAACGTAAGTGGAGGGCCTCTATATAGTCGGGTGGTGGATCTGGGACTATAGACCGAGTCGGGTGGTGGATTCCAGGGCTGTGGTTGCTTGCGATGGAGGCGAGCCTTAATTAAATCTGGGATTATGATTGATCGGTCGATGGATTCTGGGATCATGATTAGTCGGGCGGATAGTAGGCTGTACTCCAGTGTATATGCGTATACCGGGGCTAGAGGGACACTTGCAGGATGTTTGCACGACGAGAATTCTGTATAGTCGGGCGGTGGATCTCCGGGACTGGAATTCGTACTCATGGAATGTCTAAACTTTGTTTTATTACTGGGTAGTTATCATGACGAGGGATTAAAACCTTTAATGTGGAGTACGTAGGTGTTTGACCTCGGACCTATATAGTATGGGATGCATAGTTACCAAACAAGTATGCATTAGTGTTATTATAGTATAACATCTGCATTAGGCATTAAGTCATATCATACACTGATATGTTTAGGATAGTCACTCTTTACACTTTTATATGCATTCAAGTTTGTGATTGTTAAAGTAAGAGATTTCGTAGAATACAACATAGAGAGGATCGTTGTTTATAACATTGCGTCGGTTGTAAGCAACTGACGTGCCCACAGATTTTCAATGCATAGCTAGATTGGATTGGCAAGGACTAAAAGACGATTGAAGATAAAGATTATATTCATGGTTAAAGCTAATATTCATGGTTAAAGCTACTGATATTAGAGTTGTATTTCATGTTGTATTTTATTTTACTTCCGCTGTGTAAACTCTATAATAAACATTGTTGTGTAATAAAAGAAAAGTTTTAATTTCCTTATAAAATTGTAGGGATTGAAGTAAAAGATCCTGTTGTACTACGAATTACATGTAAATGGAATTCGGGGTGTTACATTATAGATACATTATTTTGAGGAAACTTACAACTGAGAAATTGTAATAGATTTGTACACCTTTATTTTGATATAAAGAATGCAAAGTTTCTTGAAGTAGTTTCTATGATTTTTCTATGATTTTTACAAATAACATGAAATGTAGTTTCTGACTTTGAATTTACTATTATGCAAATGATACTTAAACAAAGTGATTGAAAATATATTCTCGCTATTTTAAGTTATATTTTGGGAAAAATATATATCATATTCATGCTTAGATGAGATGTGAACTCAAGAAAAATATGTATATCTATACTATTATTAAGCAAAGCTCAATTTTGGTGGCTTTTTACTATCATGCCCTCATAAACATAAAAGGCTAAAAAAAATATAGGATTAATATGGGAGGTCAGAAATGTAATTTATATACTATTATTAAGCAAAGCTCAATTTTGGTGGCTTTTTACTATCATGCCCTCATAAACATAAAAGGCTAAAAAAAATATAGGATTAATATGGGAGGTCAGAAATGTAATTTCTATACTATTATTAAGCAAAGCTCAATTTTGGTGGCTTTTTACTATCATGCCCTCATAAACATAAAAGGCTAAAAAAAATATAGGATTAATATGGGAGGTCAGAAATATAATTTGCATGTATTGGAAAAATAATTAACATGCATATATTTGCATGCCTGTCTGAATAGTTTTGGGAAAAGAATTAATAGTATAGATTTGCATATATTTGCATGCACAATTTATTCATAAAAAAGTTTCCTCCTATCAAAGTCAGTAGGTCTAACACATGCATGCAAATATCAAAATGAATAAATTGTGCATGTCTGTCTGCATGCATGCATGCAACCTCTTCGGTGACCTGCCCCTTCCTCAAAATCCTACACACCTATACGTGCATTGCACGTGTATTATACTAGTGGTTAATGATGTTAAGAATTGGTTCAAAATAAATCAAAGGAAAATGATGGGATGAATTTTCAAATGATGAATTTTTAAGAGATTATGTTTTTGTCATGCCCCGTTTCCTAAAAAGGAGATACGGAATACGGATACATGACTAAGTCCAGCGAATGACTTTCATCATTCATAAACTGTCAGGATCTTTACAACAAGCACAAGTATAAACAAGAGAGATACAAGAAGAATAGTCAACCATGCATGCATAACTGAATCAATATAGTCAACAAGATTACTTGAAAAGAAACAAGAATACTGAATTTCAAATAATCATGTCTGGAACAAAACACAAGTCTGGGACAAAAAGTCCAATACAAATATCCATGTAACCAAGTACAATTATTCAAGATAAGCAATAAGAAATAATAATAGCAAGAACTCCAGCAACTAGAATCTTAGATCACCTACTCCATCGGGCAGCTGATCACGATCATCTGCAATTTAACAAATTACAGGAAAAAGAAAGAGAAACAAAATGTCCGTCAATGCAAGTTACGGGCCGCTTGTAGTGCAGGCAACAAGTACAGGAAAGACAAATATACAAGTATAAAGTAACAGCGGAAGCAAGAATGACATGGAAAGGATGTAACAACAAAATAGTGAACAAACTCTAAAACAAGAACTGAAACAACTAGCATGGAAAGATGAACGAGTGTAAGTGGCATGTAACAAGTGTCAAGTATCATGTAAATGAGTAACAAGTAACAAGTGTCAAGTATCAAGTACAAGTAACAAGCAGCAAGTATCAAGTGATCATGTTGTTTTCAAGTCTTGTATTTATCTCTATCTAGGTAACACTTCATGCATCCCAGATTTTTACCATATGGTTTCTACATTCATACAAATTACGTTTAGATCTAGTGGTGGATTTCTATAGGGCCGTGTACTCAGGTGTCAAGTAACAAGTATCAAGCACGAATCATGTAATCGTGAACTCGCAGCATCATATAGTCATAACAAGTATGAATCATATAGTCATGAAACATGGCAGCATATAGTAATAAAAAGCATGAATCATATAATCATGAAATCATGGCATCAAGTAATGGGAAACACGGACCCCCTTCAGAGTACACATACCTATATTATCCACTATTATGGTCTTTCCCTTAACCCCGATTTGGTTATTTGTTATTATTATCAAACAGGCACGTACGTGTACAAAACATTGCAAGAAATACATGGTATGATCCAGTAACAGGTTCAGGTTGGAAGATAAACATATACGGGTGAAAGACAACACATAAAAGAGTAGGACAACGAAAATTCTAGTTCAGGACAACACGATAGTACTGCACCAAATCTGGGGTTCTCGTTGCCACACATATGCAAACTTAGATCTGTAAAAAATTCTGGAAAATAGACTCTTGGCCAAATCCAGCAAATATATATAAGTCATATGGTATTTTACAAAACAGGGCTCAAAGCGGATTTGTATCCAGAAAAAATGTTCAGTCAGAAATCAGAAGTTTGTATTCATAAACAGGAAAATAGTATAAAAACTTACTGATTAAATCCACAAAAAATCTGGGGGTATTCCCAAGTATGTTTGGTATTAGAAAATAAAGTTTCATAATTTTTCAACATAAATAGATTAGTCAAGTAAAATCAGAAAGCAGCGAGATACAGAAAATTTGTAAATCTGGAATCACCAACACAGCAGTACTAAAACATCAATAGATTACAAAATATGAGTCAAAATCCAGATCCGTCAAAAGGTTGATAGAATAGATACAGAAGGCTACAATTCATATTAACAAAGTTTTTATAAAAAGCAAATAGAATCAGGTTGAAATTATGGTTCTTTACTGAACAGCATGAAAATTCTGTAAGTATAGTAGTTGTTTGCAAGTATAGAATATTTTGTAAAAGTCATCAATTAAATCCACAAGAGTTAGGGGTTAATCCCAATCAAGTCTAGTTGTAATTAGCAAAATATTGGATCAAAATATTACCTTTAGCATCAGTATAAAAATAATTTACTCTCCAGAATTCACATAAACCACATCTGTAATTTTTCTACATCTCTATAGTAAAACAGCAATAACTTGCAACTCACAAATCAAAACTGAGATCTGTCAGAAATTCTGGAAAGTAGATAGAATTCTCTATAATTCATATTCACAATTAATTTTCGTATACTAACCTTGATAGGGTCTAAAATACTGAATAAAAACGAGGTAACAGCAAAACAGAAATATTCTTTATTCATAAAATCAACTAGCTCATATGTAACACATCCAAATCATAACAAAGTGTGAAATATGGTGTACTAGATGTCCAAAAACATGGTATAGGTTATTTAACAAGTTTACAAAAAATTATACTACTATTAACACATCAAGCATACAAAATCATACAACAACATGCATGTATACACCAAGAATTGATTATTTCTAAATTATTTCATGTCGTGTGTGTAAAGGAACAACTTTGGGTGGATCAACACATAGAGACAAGATATAACAATGGTTTCATGGGGATAGATCTTGAAACAACTACACTACAGATGGTATTTAGTACTTGTATTATACAACAAAAAGAATACAAGTTACTTGCCTTATAGTCGATGATGAAAACGATGAAAAAAGCGAGAATAACTAGAACGGGTTCCCGGACAATGAACACAATAACGCGTGCAATCCCACGCACGTGCTATAAGAGAGAGAAGGAGTCGGCACGGATGATGGCAGTGAGCTACGGTCGGCGCAGTAGCGGTTGATGGCTGCTGTTGCCGCTGTCCTGTCGTCGGAAGGAGGGAGAGCAGCACAACTGCTCTTATTGCTGTCGTCGGAGGAACACAGCGCACAGGAGCTGGGGGAGCCGGTGCGCATCGCAGCAGGAGGGGTCCAGCGACTGGAGCAGTGCGGCAGTTGCAGTCGGCGAGGGGAGGCACAGCGTAGGGGGTTGCTGTACTGGGCTGTGCTGCGTCGGCTGCTAGGGTGACGGGGGGAAAGGGAGGAGAGAGGCGGAGGGCACTGGAAGGATGGGGCTGCAGTCGGGAGTGGGTTTCGGGAGGTTGAAGGGTTGAAGGTAGGGGATGAGTAGAAGCGGCTGTAGATGAGGTTAGGGTAAAATACAGTGGAGATATATATACACATGAGTATTAGGGTTTAGGGTGACAATGGGTTGGGCAGTATAGGAGTAGTGGATCCAACAGAACTGGGTATTAAGAGATATTGGGTTGGGTTTTATTTGGGGTTAAATTGGATTTTGGGTTAAAGAAAAAAAAGATCTACTAGCAATTAGGGTTTTAAAGGTATAAAGATCCATCAAGAAATAGAATATGATTTAGAATGAATGAATCCATTAATGAGGATAAAAACTAATAGTTCGACCAACCAGATATGAAACAATGGCAGACAATGAATCAAGAAGAACAAATCAAGCGACGACAGATCAGATGGATGAATATATTGATAATGAAGATCAAATACCCAGTTCAAAAGAGATGAAGAAATACAAGATGAATAAATACCCAAAAAGAAAGAAAAAAAATACATCCAAAACTACATAAAATGTAAAACCGGGGTTACAAATCCTAACCACCTAACAAGAAGAATTTTGTTCTCGAAATTTAAACAAGAGATACAAAGGGTAACCCCGAAAAGAAAGAAGGAATGAACAAGAAAAAAACTACTCAAACAGATGAGGAAACTTCTACAAAATCTCCTTCTCCAACTCCCAAGTCGACTCACCTGGCGAGTGAGGATTCCAAGAAACACGAACCAGCTTGATGACCTTGTTCTTAAACACTTTCTCCCTCCGATCCAAAATAGAAACTGGCAGAATCTCACAAGTCAAATCCGGTCGTACGACCAACTCAGAATAGTCGATCACGTGGCTCTCATCACGGATGTATCTCTTGAGTTGTGGGACATGGAAAACATCATGCACTCCTGATAAAGCTGGCGGCAATGCATGACGATAGGCCATCATGCCTACTCGCTTCACAATATCAAACGGTCTAATAAACCTAGGGCTGAGCTTGCCCCCACCACCAAACCGAATGACACCTCGCCAGGGCAATACCTTTAGCAAAACATGGTCACCAACCTCAAACTCCAAAGCTCTCCGATGGACATCTGCCCATCGCCTCTGCCTATCCTGGGCTGCCTGAAGATGCTTCCTGATCTGAGTCACCGCATCAACTGTCCTGGTGATTACTTCTGGACCCAATAACTTCCTCTCACCAATGTCATCCCAGCACACTGGTGATTTACACTTCCGCCCATAAAGTGCCTCGAATGGTGCAGCTTTAAGACTGGCCTGAAAGCTGTTATTGTATGAGAATTCTACGAGATGCAAATGGTCCAGTCCTCCCATGATCATCCAAACTGCAACATACAGGACCTCAACATGTCTTTAAAAGTCTGGATGGTCCTCTCTGACTGTCCATCTGTCTGGGGATAAAAAGCTGTACTGTACTTCAATTTACTCTCCAAACTACTCTGAAGACTCTCCCAAAATTGAGACCTGAATCTCGTATCCCTATCGGATACAATACTGACTCGAACCCCATGAAGTCTGACGATCTCTTACATGTACTTTTCAGCTAGGCTCTCAGTAGACTGTCCGACTCTGAAGGGAATGAAGTGAGTACTCTTCGTTAGTCGGTCGACAATCACCCAAATAGCATTGTGACCCTTGGGACTCCTAGCCAAAGCGGCCACAAAGTCCATAGTGATGTGTTCCCACTTCCACTCCGGAATGGGAAGCGGTTGAAGAAGTCCAGTGGTGTTCTGATGCTCTACCTTCACTTGCTGGCAGATCAAATACTGAGATACAAACCGAGCCACAACCCTCTTCATACCATGCCACAAGAAATGAAGCTTCAAGTCCCAGTACATCTTAGTACCTTCCAGATGAATAGAATACGATGACTGGTGGGATTCCTCAAGCAACCTCTGATGAACCTCACCCTTCGGGACACACAACCTAGACCTAAAACGAAGCGATCCATCAGCATGATTAACCATATCCGTTCGGGAACCAGCCTCAAGTTCTGCTCTAAAACCCTGCAACTGCTCATCACCAGCCTGAGCCTCTTTGATCTGATCAACAAGAGACGATTGAAGCTGAAGCACCAGACAACTCCGATCAGAACTCGGCAACAACAAATCCAACTCCAACCTCTTCATCTGCTCAATCAAATCCCTCTGCCGAGTCATGAACATAGCTGCCGGTCTCCTGCTCAAAGCATCTGGCACCAGGTTCACTCTACCAGGATGGTATAGCAAACTGATGTCATAATCGGCCATAAGTTCCAACTAACGAATTTGCCTAATGTTCAACTCCTTCTGGGTGAAGACATACTTGAGACTTTTGTGGTCTGTAAAGATATCCACTCGGTCCCCAAGTAAATAGTGTTTCCATAGCTTTAAAGCAAAGATCACTGCCGCTAACTCCAAGTCATGAGTCGGATAGTTCTTCTCATGCAGCCTCAACTGCCTTGATGCATAAGTAACAACTCGGCCCTTTTGCATCAGAACTGCTCCAAGACCCTTGCCCAAAGCATCACAGTGAACTACAAATCCGCCTGAACCATCTGGAATAGTCAAAACTTGCGCTGACGTCAACC
This sequence comes from Hemerocallis citrina, assembly GCA_017893485.1. NCBI lineage: Eukaryota > Viridiplantae > Streptophyta > Magnoliopsida > Asparagales > Asphodelaceae > Hemerocallis > Hemerocallis citrina. Next base: position 160,046,872 of record CM030360.1, on the reverse strand, counting down.
TGCTCTTCAACTTAGCAAAAGCCTCACTGCAAGCCTCAGACCAACAAACTTCTGATCCTTCCCAGTCATCTTTGTCAATGGTCCTACTATCTTCGAAAAGTCTTGGACAAATTTCTGATAATGGCCAGCTAGACCAAGAAAACTCCTAACTATGAAATTAACTTGGGAACTGGCCAATCCTTCACAGCTTCAACCTTGGACGGATCCACTGAAATACCATCGTGCGAGATAATATGCCCCAAGAAGGTAACTCTGTCGAGCCAAAACTCACACTTGCTAAGTTACCCATAGAGCTAATTCTCTCTCAAAGTCTGCAGAACCAATCTAAGATGCTCAGCATGATCCTCCTGATTCTGAGAATACACCAGAATGTCATCAATGAAGACCACCACAAATCTATCCAGAAACTGGGAAAAGAACCTGTTCATCAGACTCATAAATACAGATGGCACATTCGTAACTCCGAACGGCATCACAAGATACTCATAGTGTCCATATCTGGTCCTGAATGCTGTCTTCTACACATCGGTCGCCTTCACCTTGACCTGATGGTACCCAGAATAAAGATATAGGGAAAATAGCTGCTCTGCTCAACTGATCAAACAAGTCATCAATCTTGGGCAGCGGATACCGGTTCTTCGCAGTCACACTGTTCAATTCTCGATAATTAATGCACAATCGACGACTACCATCCTTCTTGTTCACAAAAAGGATTGGAGCACCCCACGGCGAAACACTGGGTCTGATGAACCCCAAATCCAGCAACTCCTAAATCTGCACCTTAAGTTCTGCTAACTCAACCAGTGCCATCCTGTAGGGACTCTTCGATATCGGCACCATACCAGGCTAAAATTCAATATCGAACTCCACATCCCTATCAGGGGGTAAGCCAGGCAACTCCTCTGGAAAAACATCTAGGAATTCTCGCACTACTAGAGGTGCAGCCTCACAGCCTGAGTGAAATTCCATTGCACAAACCTCCTGATCAACTGTAGTCTTAGCTTGGCCAAGAAGCATCTCCCCGACATGGAACTCAAACTCTGCATGACCTGGGATTTGGAACACAGCTTTCTTGGCACGACAATTAGTGGATGGCATGGGACTCACCCAACCAATCCATACCGAGAATGATGTCGAATCCTGAATTCCCAATTACAATCAGGTCAGCCTTGAAAACTGCACCGCCAATAACTATGGGACTCTGCCTGCATTCCTAGGAACAAATGAAAACACTGCCACCTATCACAATATTCCAAGCCTTAGACATAATGCTGTACTCCAACTGATGGCAAGCCACAAAGCGGAAGAGACGAAGGAATGGGTTTCCCCGGAATGGAAGAGAACATGAGCAGGGAAAGGGCAAACAAGGAAAACACCTAAGATATAATCAAAAGCAAAAGGAAAAGATTTGATGATCAAGGGTGAGGAAAACACTTATGAAGGAATAATGCAAGAGAAATGGAAGAAGCAAAAGGGAAACAACAAAAACAACAAAACAACAAAATACAAAATATACCTGCAACAACACCTTCTACGGACTCAGCCTCAGTAGCTGTCAGGTTGAAAGTCTGACCTCTCCTGGTAACAGTGGTTCTCTGACCGACAATCTGGCACTAAGGAGGAAGCGGTGGCCTGACTGGAACACGAGCTGGGGCTACCTGCTGAACTGGACCCAGCTAGAAGAGCCATATACTGCTGTGGGCAATCCCGCACTGAATGGTCAGTAGCACCACAACCAAAATAGCGGCAATTGGCACGCCTGCAATCTCTACGCACATGCCCGGTCATCTGGCAGAAATTGCAGAATCCTTCTCTCTGCGGAGTGGCAGAAGGGTAAGGAGCTGCCCTGACAGGATGGGCTGGGACAGGCCTCCGAATCGGCCCACCAGAAGGCCTAGCAACAACAGAGTGCGGAACAGTTCACCAGGGAGGAGTAAACCTGTCACGAGCCTGCTCCTGAGCTTGAGCTGCCTCAACAGCCTCAGCATAAGTATACAAGCGAAGGTAGACGAGCTGCACCTGAATATCTCGCTCAAGTCCTAGCGTGAATCTACGAGCTCTGTCCTCTTCGTTTGCGGCAAGAATGGCTGCGAAGTGGCTAAGTCTGGTAAATTTCACTGCATACTCATCCACAGATCTGGAGCCCTATTTTAAGAAAGTATCATGTTACAACATTGCATGGACAATATGTAACAAAATTCTAATAATATAACAACGACCAACCTGTTTTAGGGCCATGAATTGTTGCTTCATTTCAACTCGAGTACTGCTAGGGAATAACTTCTCCAAGAAGCTCCTAGTGAACGTGGCCCAAGCAATAGGCCGCACGAGCCTTTCGGACTCGGACCTCCACCAAATGTGGGCCAAATCCACCAGTTGGATGGTCACTACATCCACTCTATCAGCATTGGCAACTTTTTCTGCCAAAAGCAACTGCTCTGTCCTGACCAGCCACTGTTCTGCCTCCAAAGGCATCTCAGTGCCCGAGAATCTATTAGGATGCAGACTCATGAAATCTGTGACCGTACCCAGATGAGGAGGGAGAGCTGCCTGCATAGGCACAGCAGGAGGCAGAACCTGGGCAGCTTCCAAAGCAGCCATCACAAGGTTACTATGGTTTTGTTGCATACTGGTCAACCGTTCCAATACATTGGTAAAGTCCTCAAGCCCGGGCTAATCTTCATAAGGGCAGGAAGTGGAACCTCTGCCAGCCATGGTCTGCACAAAATCAAAAACAATTAGCATTCAGATCAAAGTTGATTATAATTCATTCAGGTATGCATGGTCTGTGTACTGTTGAGCCAATCCTGGATCGAGTCAAGCTTGTCTAACATATTAGTCAACTAATACATTAGCCAAACCTGGCGCTCTGATACCAGTAAAAACCTTGTCACGCCCTGCTTTCCAAAAAGGAGATACGAAATACGGATACATGACTAAGTCCAGCGTATGACTTTCACCATTCATAAGCTGTCAGGATCTTTACAACAAGCACAAGTATAAACAATAGAGATACAAGAAGAATAGTCAACCACGCATGCATAACTGAATCAATATAGTCAACAAGATTACTCGAAAAGAAATAAGAATACTGAATTTCAAATAATCATGTCTTGAACAAAACACAAGTCTGGGATAAAAAATCCAATACAAATATCCATATAACCAAGTACAATTATTCAAAATAAGCAACAAGAAATAATAATAGCAAGAACTCCAACAATTAGAATCTCAGATCACCTACTCCATCGGGCTACTGATCACCATAATTTGCAATTTAACAAATTGTAGGAAAAAGGAAAGAGAAACAAACATCCGTCAATGCAAGTTACGGGACGCTTGTAGTGTAATCAACAAGAACAGAAAAGAAAAATATACAAGTATAGAATAACAGCAGAAGCAAGAATAGCATGGAAAGGATATAACAACAAAATAGAGAACAAACTCTAAATCAAGAACAGAAACAACTAGCATGGCAAGATGAACGAGTGCAAGTGGCATGTAACAAGTGTCAAGTATCATGTAAATGAGTAACAAGTAACAAGTGTCAAGTATCAAGCACAAGTAACAAGCAGCAAGAATCAAGTGATCATGTTGTTTTCAAGTCTTGTATTTATCTCTATCTAGGTAGCACTTCATGCGTTCCAGATTTTTACCACATGATTGCTACATTCATACAAATTATGTTTAGATCTAGTGGTGGGTTTCTATAAGGCCGTGTACTCAGGCATCAAGTAACAAGTAACAAGCACGAATCACGTAATCGTGAACTCGCGGTATCATGTAGTAATAACAAGCATGAAAATTCTGCAAGTATAGTAGTTGTTTACAAGTATAAAATAGTTTGTAAATTTCATCAATTAAATCCACAAGAATTATGGGTTAATCCCAATCAAGTCCAGTTGTAATCAGCAAAATATTGGATCAAAATATTACCTTTAGCATCAGTATAAAAATAATTTACTCTCTAGAATCCACATAAAACCATATCTGTAATTTTTCTACACCTCTGTAGTAAAACAACAATAACTTGCAACTCACAAATCAAAACTAAGATCTGTCTTCTGGAAAATAGACAGAATTCTCTATAATTCATATTCACAAATAATTTTCATATACTGACCTTAATAGGGTCTAAAATACTGAATAAAAATCGAGGTAACATCAAAATAGAAATATTCTTTATTCATAAAATCAACTAGCTCATATGTAACACATCCAAATCATAACAAAGTGTGAAATATGGTGTACTAGATATCCAAACAACATAGTATATGGTATTTAACAAGTTTACAATAAATTATACTACTACTAACACATCAAGCATACAAGATCATACAACAACATGCATGTATACACCAAGAATTGATTATCTCTAAGTTATTTCATGTCGTGTGTGTAAAGGAACAACTACGTGCGGATCAACACATAGAGACAAGATATAACATTGGTTTCATGGGAATAGATCTTGAAGCAACTACACTACATGTGGTATTTAGTACTTGTATTATACAATAAAAAGAATACAAGTTACTTGCCTTATAGTCGACGACGGAAACGATGCACAGAGCGAGAATAATGGGAACGGGTTCCTGGGCAACGAACACATTAATGCATGCAATCCCACACACGTACTATAAGAGAGAGAGAAGGAGTCGGCACGGATGATGGCAGTGAGCTACGGTCGGCGCGGTAGCGGTTGATGGGTGCTGTTGCCGCTGTCCTGTCAGCGGGAGGAGGGAGAGCAGCGTAGCTGCTCTTGCTGCTGTCATCGGAGGAACACAGCGCACAGGGGCTGGGGGAGCCGGTGCGCGTCGCAACAGGAGGCGCTGCAAAAGGGGTCAACGACTGGAGCGGTGTGGCAGCTGCAGTCGGCGAGGGGAAGCACAGCACAGGGGGTTGCTGTACTGGGCTGCGCTGCATCGGTTGCTAGGGCAATGGGGGGAAAGGGAGGAGAGAGGCGGAGGGCACCGGAAGGATGGGGTTGCAGTCGGGAGTGGGTTTCGGGAGGTTGAAGGGTTGAAGGTAGGGGATGAGTAGAAGTGGCTGTAGATGAGGTTAGGGTAAAATACAGTGGAGATATATATACACATGAGTATTAGGGTTTAGGGTGAGTGTGGGCCAACTGGTTAGGCAGTATAGGAGTAGTGGATCCAATATAATTGGGTATTAAGAGATATTGGGTTGGGTTTTATTTAGGGTTAAATTGGATTTTGGGTTAAATAAAAAAAGATCTACTAGCAATTAGGGTTTTTAGGGTATGAAGATCCATCAAGAAATATAATAGGATTTAGAATGAATGAATAAAATAGGACAAGAACAATCCATTAATGAGGATAAAAAATAATAGCTCGACCAACCAGATATGAAACAATGGTAGACAATGAATCAAGAAGATCAAATCAAGAGACGACAGATCAAATGGATGAATATATTGATAATGAAGATCAAATACACGGTTCAAAAGAAACGGAGAAATACAAGATGAATAAATACCCAAAAAGAAAGAAAAAAAAACATCCAAAAACACATAAAATGAAGAACAGGGGTTATAGTTTTAATCTTAATTAACTTGTATTGAGAAAGTTTTGATGAATATGAAAAGTGTATTGTAAAAATGAATAGGTTGAGATTTTACTTATGGATGAATAAATAAGAAGGAATGAAAGAATTTGAATAAAATATGAATACATGAAATTTGAGAACATGAGTAACAAGGGGATGAGTACTCCAAGTTGTTAAACATGAAAAGATGTTGATTCTAGAGGCTTAGTGAGACCCAGGTACCGGCAAAGAAATGAAAATGAAAAACTGATTTTGAGAAGTAACCAGTATGGGTTGACTGTCTCAGTGTTTTGTTTAAGACCGGTGGGTAAGCTAAACTTTAGTTTTTAATAACTACAACTTAAACTTAAGGATATGCACTATTTGGAGATATGACGAAATGAGTGCAAACGTGAGTTATGGATTCCAGAATGATCCTTGGAGAGAGACGGTCCCCAATATTCTAGGACGATGGGTGTAAGGACCACAGAATGATCCACGGAGTGGAAATGATCTCTAGTATTCCGGGACGAGAGCGACGCTAATGGGATGCTTGTGCAATAAGGGCTCCAGAATGACCTGCAGAGTGAGACGATCCCTAGTTTTTCGGGATGATGGACGTATGGGCCACAGAATGATCTACGGAGAGGGACTGGTCTCCAGTATTCCAAGGGCGAGAGCCAATACTTGCAAAGTGTCTAAAGCTTGTAGTAGTCATCGTAGTAGGCTGCATGGCGAGGGATCTAACCCTACAATGTGGAGTAGGTAGGTGCTTGTCCTTGGACCTATGTAGTATGGGATGCATAGAATCCGAACAAGTATGCATTAGTGTCATTGTAGTATAACATCTGCATTGGGCATTAAGTCATATCATACACTGACATGTTTAGGATAGTCACTCTTGATACTTTTATATGCATTCAAGTTTGTGTGTGCTAAAGTAAGAGATTTCGTTATAGTACAACTTAGAGAGGATCACTGTTTTTAACATTGCGTCGGTTGTATGCAACTGACGTGCCCACATTTTTAGTGCAGGGATTGATTGGATTGGCAAGGACTGAAAGACAGTTGATGATAAAGATTATATTTAAGCTACTGATATTATAGTTGTATTTCTTGTTGTATTTTATTCTGCTGTGTAACTCTGTATTAAACATTATTGTGTGATAAAAGAAAAGTTTTAATTTCCTTATAAAATTGTACGAATTGAAGTAAAAGATCTGGTTGAGCTACGAATTACAAGTAAATGGAATTAGGGGTGTTACAAGTGGTATCAGAGCCGACTTCAATAAGTAGTACAAAATTACAAGGGCGACACGTTAGGGTGGACATTAGAAGTATGAGTTCAGCTTATAGAGATTTAAATGTAAGTGATTTACATTTGTGTTGCTTTATACACTGATGTCTTCTCCTCCCTTTCCCTATTGGATGGCTGGTATCATGAATGATGAAGTTATGGATATTACATTCATGATACTCCCCTCGTATACAATTGATGGGATATTGTATGCGAGCATATTTTCCCTTGGTATCAGAGTGGCACGCGGAAGCGTGATGGGTTTGAACCTACATTCAAGATACCTTATACGTGGACACACTTCGCTCTTTAAAATTTTCTTCGTAATACCTTTTCATCCTAAAAAAAAATTAAAAAAAATTTTAAAAAAAATCTTTTCTTATCCTATCAGTTCACTTTGATATTATTTCATCTACAACCCTTAATCTTGATCTTTTAAGTTTGAATTACTCGTTTGATGTTTCATCCTCCTTATTTTTGCGCTTTACACTACTTATTAAATTTCTGCTATTTCTTTACGTATTAAGTTTCAAATTATTACTAAATTATTTTTAAGACTATCATTTTCCTTTGTTATTATTTCTATTAAATTCTTTAATTTCAATTTTGTATGTTTACATTCGCTATACAAATACTTTGATTTCATGATACTATATTTTCCCATTATTTTAAGATTGCAATGTTTTAAATATGACATATTTCTACACATTATAAATCCTCCTCCTACTATTTTGTGATATAGTTTATATTCGATATTTAAAATCTATCCTTTTATTCGAATATTTTATCGTTGTAATTTTCTACTCTTACTATCTCAACTTTTACTTCTATTTTCAAATCATCAATTTCAAAAAAAACGTAACTTTTATTTTCATACTTTATTAAACATCCAATATCAAAGTACATATGGAAGATTACATATTCCAATCTCCCGTTTTGGTGCAACCTGATGTCGGGAGGGTAAATATGCAACTAGACATCAGTAGAGGCAAACTGCAAATGGATGTCAGGGAGGCAAAGTCTGCAACTTAATGTCTAGAAGGCAAACTGCAATCAGCTGTCGTAGAGACAATTCTGCAACTTGACAAGCCTACAGTAGGACACCAATGAGACGAATCCACAACAAAAAAAAAGAATTTTCTACAATAATAACCCCCATTTTTGTTTACCTTTAAATCATATATATAATTATTGTATTTAATTTAAAAATTATTTTTATACACTTAACTAAATTTCATGCTCATACATTTTTTTCAAACTTTCTCTTGAATTGCTAGTTCAATCTTTATCTCGTAATATACAGTACTATTCAGTTTGTGATTCTACCGCTTATTACTTTGATAATTTCTTATTACTAATCCTATTAATAATTTATTAAAGTATCTATTGACTATGTTTCTTTTTATTCTTTTCAATTACTTTGATTTCCAAACTATTTCAAAATTAATGACTTAAATTATTTTTGCTTTTCGTCCAATACTTTACCTAATATTATTTTTGTATGAAAATTTCTCTCAATCTATCTTATCTTTTATGGTCACATTCCTTTTCTTATGCTATTTTTCCAGTTTTCATGTTCGGTTCTTATAAATTTTTGACACTCATAATTTTCCTATATAAGTTTACATTGTTTTCCACAACACATATTTTTATGCTTCATTTATTATCTTAATATTTGCAGTTTTCTAGATACAATAATTATATTTTTCCTCGGTGTGCACAAATTATAACTTTCACCATAGTTAGTTCTGAAGACAGAATTATTTTACAGGGGGGGGGGGAGAGTGTAACACCCCGCAAAATTGAGTAATGACAATTTTGCCCCTCGTGTGTTACACACGTATATTTGTACCGTTACGGGTAACATCCGTACCATATTTTAATTTAAATATCATACGTATTTTGTATTTTGACTATTTATACATTTCTGCCTTCTCGAAACTCATTTTTCATTCTATTTTAAGGCAACATATACATTTATTTTAATCTCTGTATTTTACGTACATTGCACGTGCTTTCAGTACACGTATCGATTACGTATATTTTTCGTTACGTGAAATATCCGTAACATTATTGTTCTACGTATTTTGCTTTTTGACTGTTTTCCTCCCAAATTAATTTCTAATATTTTTATACGTGCATTGCACGTGCAAATTTCAAGCAATTTTAATCCAAAAAGAATTTCCTAAGAATGATATCTATTCTCATTTTTATCTAAGTTATTATTTTGATTTTTAATGCATAGGCCTAAAGTCTCTTTTCAAGCTCACTAGAAATTCATTAAAAAGAAGAAGCCCATTAATTTATTCTACTTTAAATAAACACTTTTAAATCCTACACTTGTCATGTAACAAGTATATATACATTTAGGCTATAAAGAAATAATTAAGCAAATGAATAAGAAGTGTGCACATGTGGAAAATCCAAGGATTGGCCAATTCATGGAGGATTGAGAAGAGGTGGGGATTTTTGTAGTAATGGTGAGTTGGTACTTATTTTTGTTAATGGCTATTTAATTTTGGGTAATGGGTATCTCTTTATTCACCCAAATAACCATATAAATAGCCTCTCCTATCTCATGAACAATTCACAAGAAACAAAATAAAGAATCAAAAGAAAAGAAAAGATAATAAAGATAAGAAAAGAAAGAGAGGAAAAGAAAAAGAGAGTTGTTTGAGTTCTTGCTTGGAAAGCTTGCTAGGGGAAGAAGGGTAGCATCTTGTTGGAGCTAGAAGCAACATCCAAGGAGTTTTCTTCCATTCTTCTTTTTTCAACTAAGGTGGGTGACTCATTCAACTTTCTAAAATATAGTATCATGCATGTGTAGGAAAATTAATATTTAAAATTGTTTATACATATGAGTAGTGGTAAATTTTTTATGATGATATTTAAATAAAATGCATGCTAATTAAAGGATTGTTATGTAGATAAGCTGAGATGATGTTGTTTAGGTGCAAAGTAATACCTTATATGAATTTGATATGAATTTGTACACATAGTTGCTAATTCATGCAAAGAAAGTTGTTTTGAGTTCTGTTTGCACTTCAGAAAATCATGTTTAATAAAATATTCGAAATCTACAACTAAAGTTTTTATGAGAGTATCTTGTATATTTCAGGAACATCCCTTAAAAGTTTTATAAGATTTGGAGATCGTTTACTATTTTAATAAAATCTAAACTCAGAACTGGTTAGTAGTTGACTGGTGGCTAGAAATCTTTACACATTTCGGTTTTTGATCAATTCAGCATTTTAAATGAAATAATTTGAGAAAAGTAAGAACTAAGATGTTGTAGTAGACTCGTTAACCTTTCTGAAAAATCTAGGAAATCAAATTTTCACAAAGAATTGAATTTTATATGAATCTTACAAGACTGTACAATGGCAGTATTTTAGTATTTCGACCATAATGTATATTTCGAAGAATTCAGGGTTATAGATACAATATTTTTGTCACGCCCCGCTTCTCTAAAATACGGAATACGAGTACATAACATTGGCCCAGTAAATGACTAATATCACCCATAAGTTGTTTATTCGATTAACTCAATAATATAATCAATACAGAATAATTGCGCATACAATAATAATATTCTCATGAACGATAATACTTGGAATAGACAATGTGAAACATCCAAATACAATAATCCAACACCTGTAAACAAATAGCAACATTTGGGACATAAGCCCAATACAATAATAAATCCAATCTCAAATAATAATAATCTTAATACATTAAGTTCAATAAAACAATAAGCAACTAGAAAGCATTAACTCTTCAGAATCTTTGTTCTCAAATCCCAGCAGGTAATTCTCCATCATTACATGTAAACACTTTATCTAAAAAGAGGAGAAAAATTATTCTTAGAGCAAGTCATGGACAGCAAGTAGAGAAAGTCGAGAACAATGGAATAACGGTATAACAATGAATTCAGTGGATCAATAGGAATCAATAACATGGAACGATAACAATAATCAATATCACAATAATCGATACGATTGTCTATAAACAATGAGTCAATATTTGGTAACAATAATATTCAACGGTATCAATAATACTTAGACAATATTTGGTATCAATAGGAACAATGGTGAACAATATGCAATGTCGATGTGATGCAAACTCGTAAGTCTATTATTCATTTTAATCCTAACTAATGCACGTACTACTGCATCACATTCTACAGGTTCGATGAATACAATCAATTTTGTTTAGACATGTTCATCTCATGTCGATGTGATTCATTGATTCATTGATACATTGATACATTGATATATTGATACGATTCATTGATGCAATATACGAAAGATTGGGGTGCCGTAGTCAGCGCTCCATAATCAATCGATAAACAATGGCCGACATAGTCAATATATTATTCACTACTCAAGTCATTCCCTGAAAATCTTACTTGTTAATTATTTGTCAATACAACAATACAATATGCAATTATGAGACATGAGATGAACAATAGTAATAATAGGGGAACAATAAGATGGTAATATGAAGTAGGACAATTAGAATGATGACAATAATACATTAGGATCATGCAATGCAACATACATATATTAATTAATGCAATAGTACGATATAGGAATATTTAAACTATTAAAAATTAAAATATAAAATTCTGGACAGCAAGAGTAGTCTGTACAAAAATACAATTTCCCGCTGTTTCAGAAATCGAAAAGTGAATCCGTCAAAAATTCTAGAAACTAGACCTCCACACGGTTTTAAATCATATTTAAAGTTCAAAATCCGACAACAGTAGCTAGGTAAATCACAATGTTCTTTACAGATTTCATATTCAGGCAGAATTTTGATATCATGTTATTTTATTTTTAGAATCAGCAAAAACTCAATAACAAATTCATTAAAAATATTTTCTGGACTCCTAAACATGTTAACCAACAATCTGAAAATTTTCAGAGTAAAATTTTATCATTTGATCAGCGTTTTTACTGTTTAAACATGCAAGATACAAGAATCTGAAAATCTGAAAGTAAAAACATAGTTGTATAAAATGGGCATAACTTTTGGTAAAAAACTCAGAATTAAGAAATTCAAGATGTTCTGGAAACTAGAAAGATAAGACTACAATTCATATTCAGGAAGTAATCATATTAAGATTGTTTACTAGTTCAAAAATAGCAGTCAACATACAGGCCAGCAAGCAATATATTGGTTTTGTATAGTTTTCTTGAAATAAATTAATTTAAACATGATGGGTATCGATTCTTTAGTTAGTAAATTGTGTAATCAACATGATGGGTGCAATAAAAAGATGAATAAGAATAAAATCATATGCATACACTAAATCATTATCGATCAAACAACAAACAATCAACCAAACATACAACCTAGTAGTTGTTTCTACAATAATTAATTGTATCATGATTATACGGCTAACCCTATTATTAATTCTATATAAATCCATGAAAGATCCAATCTTTAGAGTCAAAAATGGCACAATGTTAAGAATATTAGGGTTAGCTCGTGTAAAATCTCAATAGACCCAACGAAGATAATCAATATAGCGATATGATAACGAATATGATCTACTTGCAAGAATTTCAACAAAACATGAATTTGATACAATTACCAATTCAAGAGAACAGTGACTTGCCTTATAAACGGTGAAAATGAATACGAAGAATAATAGGATAAGAATCCCGAAGCAACGAAAACACAAGCACCCGAAGTAGGACGTGTAATGCACGTGCACACAAAGAGACAAGCAGCAATAGTACACAAAGAGACAAAGCAGTAATCACGACAGTGGGGCCGGCCAAGGGGGCAGCGGCACTGGCGGCGAGGTCGACGTCGACGGCGATGCACTAGGTGGCGCTGGTGGCTGTTGTCGGTGCACAGAGAAGGAGGTCAGGCCTTGGGTTCTTGCACTGTCGAGCGAAGCAGAGGTGGGAGGAGAGCAGGGGGGTTTCGGGGTCTTGGCGGGCGGCTCTCGGAGAGCGGTGCTGGGACTTGGCAATGAGGAGGAGGTTGCCAAAGTAGGGGGTTCATGCCAGAAAAGATGACGAAAGTGGGTTGGGGTTTTTGGCGGGAAAAGCACAGCGAAAGAGAGAGAATGGGAGGAGAGAAGAGAGAGGAGAGAGAATAAGCGGCTCGGACTTAAAAATTGTGCAATTTTTAGGGTTTGCATTAGGGTTATATTTATAGGGTACAATTAGGGTATCGGGTTAGTGGTTTAGGATCTAGTAATAGTGGGTTTGGATCAAGAACCATAGAAATTAGGTTTTAGGGTTCAATAAGAGATGGGTTTGAAGACAATAAGGTTCAATTAAAATAACCACAATCCAATAAAATAAGATCCACAAGATATGTAGCCCGAAAAAAGAGAAAATAGTTCATGAACGGAAATTTAAATCCGGTTAGATAAATAAATAATACAAATAAGAAGAATATCAATTGGGCATGAAAATAAATTGGAATTCGCTAAGAAACTCAGATCGGGTATAATAATAAAATAATTCAACAGATGAATTTAAAATGGATAATCAAGAAATAAAAATTAATAATCATAATAATAATAATGATAGGATCTTATAACAAGATAGTATTCAGGTTTAACAATTTTATTAAAATAATCCGATAATAATAATATATTTGTTTTTGGACTCAAATATAAATATCCGATCAATAAGATATAGAAAATAAGATCAAAATACATCATTGATCAAAATAAATAAAATTTTCGATTAGAAATCACATTAATAAAAGATCCGAAAGAATTTAGCACAAAATAAATTTACAAAAATCAATTTATGGAAAATACACGAAAAATACTTATTAGCGGAAATGGGGTTTACAATTTTGAGGAAACTTATAAATGAGAAATTGTAGTAGACCTGTGGACCTTTATTTTGATATAAAAACAAAAAGTTTTGTGAAGTATATGATTTTCTATGATTTTTACAAATAACATGAAATGCAGTTTCTGACTTTGAATTTACTGTTATGCAAATGATACTTAAACGCAGTGATTGAAAATATATTCTCGCTGTTTTAAGTTATATTTTGGGAAAAGTAAAGATCATATTCATGCTTAGATGATATATGAACTCAAGAAAAATATGTATATGGTTAATGATGTTAAGAATTGGTTCAAAATAAATCAAAGAAAAATAATGGGATGAATTTTCAAATGATAAATTTTTAAGAGATTATGTTTTAATCTTAATTAACTTGTATTGAGAAAGTTTTGATGAATATGAAAAGTGTATTGTGAAAATGAATAGGTTGAGATTGTACTTATGGATGAATAAATAAGAAGGAATGAAAGAATTCGAATAAAATATGAATACATGAAAATTGAGAACATGAGTAACAAGGGGATGAGTACCCCAAGTTGTTAAACATGAAAAGATGTTGATTCTAGAGACTTAGTGAGACCCAGGTACCGACAAAGAAATGAAAATGAAAAACTGATTTTGAGATGTAACCAGTATAGATTGACTGTCTCAGTGTTTTGTTTAAGACCGGTGGGTAAGCTAAACTTTCGTTTTTAATAACTATAACTTAAACTTATGGATATGCACTAGTTGGAGATATGACGAAATGAGTGCAAACGTGAGTTATGGACTCCAGAATGATCCTTGGAGAGAAACGGTCCCCAGTATTCCGGGACGATGGGCGTAAGGGGCACAGAATGATCCACGGAGTGGGAACGATCTTCAGTATTCCGGGATGAGAGCGACGCTCATGGGATGCTTGTGTAATGAGGGCTCCAGAATGACCTGCAGAGTAAGACGATCTCCAGTATTCCAGGACAATGGACGTAAGCGAAGAGGGATTGTGTAATACCCCAGATTTTTAAGATTAATAAATGGATTAAAACAGTTTTTGGTGATTTAATAAATATTTTTCTGAAATTTATTTTTTTACATGTGCAAAACACGTGAAAATATCTTCTTAGGGACTTCAAAATCAGAAATTATTTTGAGGGAAACCTATTATTTATTAGGAAGTATTATTTGCGAATTTTCTGAATTTTTCTGATATTTATTTGACCTATTTGCAAATATTACAAAAAGTGGGACTTTTGTGCAAAATTACCACTTGAAGTGAAAACTTCAGATTTTTAGATTTTTGGGCTGAGCATGATGCCTAGCCAACTCAGAGGTAAAGATTTTACTTTTCGTTTAAATAAATTTGGTTTATTTTGCAAGTTTTGGTAAAGAAGGGTCTTTTTGCAAAATTGCCACTTAAAGGGCAAAAAGTACAAATTTCATTTTTCTTAGTTTTACAAGCTATGCCGGCCAGTATTTGGGTTAGTTATTTTTGTTTTTAATTTCAATTGAATAGGTTTTATCAAATTACCAAGTATAAGGATTTATATATGTAAAGATATATTCAAAAGAGATATTTTACAAATCTATTCAAAAACCCTAATTACTTGGATTTCCGGCTTATTAATAAGAAAGTGTAGCTGTCTCTTGCTGTGCTACACAAAGGGGTTTTCTTTATTATTATTTTCTTGGGATTTCAAACGAGGATCTTGATTTTCTTATTCTCTTTATTTTTCTTCGGTTGATTCTTCAATAAGGTGAGTGACATTTGTTTGATTTTCTTTTGTTCTAAGCATGTTGTATGTGGTGATTTGCCTATTAGAAAGCATGTTAGGGATTGGTATGAAGACATATGAATTTTGATGAATAGATGAACTAAAATTTGAATCTTTTCATGAAACCTATGTTTTGATGATTAAAATTACATATAAATGACTTGAGATTGTTAAAGAACCTAATAGAAATCATGAGTAGGTTGTTTCCCTTCATCTACTTGCTGTTTTGACTTGTTATGATGAGATTGTATGTTGTTTAATGCAAAAGTAAACAAAAACCTAACCTTTACTGTGTATAGACATACATATTGTCCTTGATGTTTGTTGAGTATAACTTGATTAATGCTTGTTGGAAATTGCTTATATTCATAGGTAAACTATTGTGAGTGATCGTATATGAGTTAAATGAATTACAAGAAGAGGTTTCGAATTGAAAAGATCAATTTTGAAGTAAAAGATGAGTTTTGAGTTTTCGGGTCTGATTATGTGCAGACCGAAAATTGGGCTTTTGGTGTTTTGATGTTTCCGATTAGATCTGAGTTGTTTTGGGTACTGAGGTGGTTTTGAACTTCATACTACATATATACAATGAGTTTGTTGATGTTACTGATTCAAACATACACTTAACTACACTTGTATATATATCTATATACACTTATACTATTTGAAGAATTGTCAAAAGTTGATGTTTTGTAAAGTTTTCAATTGGATTTAAGTTGTTTTGGTACTGAGATTGAACTAGACAAGATCCTACTTATACACAATGAATTTCGACGCTTAAACTGATGCTTAAACTCACCTATATGCATATATACTCATTCATGTTGACTGTTTTGAAGATTTCGTCAAAAATTGCTCTTTTGAGATCTTGATGTGTTTTTGCTTTGTTTTATAAACTCTGATATGTTATACAAGTTATATTTGATCATCTCAGAAAATTGGTTTTGCAAATTTTTGATTTTACAAAGTGTAATCAGCGTATTAGTCGAAACATGCACAACTCTAAACCTGGCTGTATAGCAGGTCGCGGTCGACCGCCATTCTATTTTTTGAGAATTTCAAAAGGGTCGGTCGACTGCCCAAACGGTCAACTGCCGTTATTTTGCACTGTTTGGGCAGTCGACTGCACCTGCTGTTCTGAGTCGTTTGTTGAGTTTTCTTCGTTTCTTTTAAACATTTATTTCCTCGATATTATGGACTATTGCTCTGCTGTTTTATATGATGTTTTTACTGCAGATTATATTATTTTACAGACAGTTATATTTTATTTATAATAAAGTTTTAATAGTATTTTTATGACCTTATTAAGTGAGTTATATGTGTTTTCAAAAAAATTGATGTTTTGGTAATATTCTACGACTTAAAAATGTGATTTTCTGTTATTTGATGGATTTAATATTTTTTTTATTCTGGAATTTTATGAGCACATTAAATGAAATTGGATTTTTGTTGATTTAAGAAGTTTCCTTTATATAAACGTTTTGATGATGGAATTATGAGTTTTATTGAAAATTTTGGTATTGATGGTTGAGTTGTGAATCTCTAGGTATTGAGTGGGAGTCCTGTGAACCGACAAATGAGAGTTTGTGGATTTAGACTAGTGGGGTCTTGGGATTGTTGTTGGGAAATTAAGTCCGACAGGATACACTAACTCTAGAGAAGGGGGATTTGTATTTTTTTAATATATAATAACCAACTTAAGGACAGACACTAGTGGAGACGTGATGGAACTTGGAAAACGTAAGTATTTGATCTTGGGTTTAGGTCCAACGGATGCGTTCCAGGACATGTGTATTGTTCTGTCTCGAGATGACATTTTTACGTTCGCGCGTCGAAGGTCTGCAGGCCTATTCACGGAGCATGCAGGGTGCATTTTCGTGTTGAGGGTCGGCGAGCCTATTCATAGAATGTACCTTGTGTATCTACATGTCGAGGGCCTCGCAAGCATTCATGCGGTACACGGCAGGGAGGTGATTCTCCAGTTTTTGAGCTATTCTTACATGATACTTGCACATCGAGGGTTGTCATGCCTATTCGCGGAGTATTCTGGATCTTGTTTCCATCACCGTAGTAGGATTATTTGCATAACAAGGGATTAAAAACTATCAAGTGGAGAACGTTAAGGGCATGCACCGAACCTATGTAGTATGGAATGCATAGAATCCGACAAGTGTGCATTAGAGAGTCAGCATATAGTATTGTGTTTTCTTGACTTGGTTTTATGCATGTTGTTTTATGTTTTTCCTACACTTAGCACTTAGTCTAGTTTCACTCGATGTTTTCATGTTTTATTTATTGCTATTTCATATTCCGTCCATTACTACCGTGGCTATGTGTTGATCATGACTTTATTCTTCTTGTTTTATTTATGTTGTATTTCTTTTGATGTCACTCACACCGTTATGGATGACCCCTGTAGTTTTGGGGGTTAGGGTTATCTCTAGCCTCATGTTTTACAGTAGGTACCTATAGCATTGGGATTTGGATGCATGTGATTGAATGATAATGTGGCTTATGTAAATTGTGAAAGAATTTTTGTAAAGGAAAAGATTGTAATTCAAGGTGATTGTTTTTCCCCTGTATTTTGTAAAGATTTGATGTAATAAAAGTTGAAAAAATTATTTGCCCTTTGGCTATGTTTACTATTACAATTGAGGTAGATGCTGGGAATTGTACTACATATTTCTGAGATATTATATTAGAAATTCGGGGCGCTACAGATTGGTCTCCAGTATTCCAAGGGCGAGATCCATTACTTGCAAAGTGTCTAAAGCTTGTAGTAGTCATCGTAGTAGGCTGCATGGCGAGGGATCTAACCCTACAATGTGGAGTACGTAGGTGCTTGACCTCAGACCTATGTAGTATGAGATGCATAGAATCCGAACAAGTATGCATTAGTGTCATTGTAGTATAACATCTGCATTAGGCATTAAGTCATATCATACACTGACATGCTTAGGATAGTCACTCTTTACACTTTTATATGCATTCAAGTTTGAGTGTGCTAAAGTAAGAGATTTCGTTATAATACAACATAGAGAGGATCGTTGTTTATAACATTGCATCTGTTGTAAGCAACTAACGTGCCCACAGATTTTCAGTGCAGGGCTTGATTGGATTGGCAAGGACTTAAAAATGGCTGATGATAAAGATTATATTTAAGCTGCTGATATTAGAATTGTATTTCTTGTTGTATTTTATTCCGCTGTGTAACTCTATAATAAACATTGTTGTGTAATAAAAGAAAAGTTTTAATTTCCTTGTAAGATTGTACGAATTGAAGTAAAAGATCATGTTGAGCTACGAATTACATGTAAATGGAATTTGGGGTGTTACAAGTGGTATCAGAGGCAACTTCAATAAGTAGTACAAAATTACAAGGGTGACACATTAGGGTGGACATTAGAAGTGTGAGTTTAGCTTATAAAGATTTAAATGTAAGTGATTTACATTTGTGTTTCTCTATACACTGATGTCTTCTCCTCCCTTTCCCTATTGGATGGCTGGAGTCATGAATGATGAAGTTATGGATATTGCATTCATGATACTCTCCTCGTATACAATTGATGTGATATGGTATGCGAGCTTATTTTCCCTTGGTATCAGAGTGGCATGCCAAAGTGTGATGGGTTTGAACCTACATTCATGATACCTTACACGTGGACACACTCCCCTCTTTAAAATTTTCTTCGTGGATTTTCATGCCTAAAAGGCTCAATAGCAAAAGGTTCTAACTCCTCCCGCAAAGCTTTCGTTAGGGAAGTCAACTCCATAGATAACATTCTGCCTGCCAAATGCACCGGGGTCCCGATATCTTTCTCCGACACGGACTTAGAAGGCGTCCAAACACCTCATTGCGATGCATTGGTTATAAACCTTTGCATGGTGAATCATGAGGTACGCCGCATCCTGGTGGACAATGTTAGCTCAGTAAACATTCTCTTCATGGCCACATTCGAGGCTCTCAAGCTCTCCCGAGACCGACTCAAGCCAGCCAGTTATACACTCCACGGATTCTGCGGTGTCCCCGTTCAAGTAGAAGGAGTCTTCACACTGGATGTGAAAGTAGGAAAGGCCCCCACTATTCGAACGGAAGTACTGGACTTTATGGTAGTCGATGTCAAAGCCACATACAATGCTAAATTCGGCCGTCCTGGCCTAGCGGGCTTCCATGCAGTTGCTTCCGCATTTCACATGAAAATGAAGTTCCCAACAACAGCTAGCATAGGCCAAGATGTAGGAAGCCAACAGGCAGCACGAGCATGCTACACCGCTACAATAGGGGGCTCGGTTCCCCCCTCGACGCCATAAAGCTACCACCAGAAAACGGTCACAATAATTTCAAGACTGTAAACAAGTTTGAAGCCACTGCCATAAACAATTCTACCAGGAATTTCCAAACCTGCAAAATCATCTCTCACCAGGTCTAAACTGGTTCTCATCATAACACAGTAATAAACCTGAATCCCTCGCCCGAAGCCACTACGCTCATTCAACGGAGACAAATAGTCATGCCTAAACCCATTGGTGCCTCAGAAGATTTCTTTTTCCTTACGCAAAACAATGGGGGCTCCTTCCAAAACAGGCAAGTCCAGGCAAGGTCTACCAAGTTGTTCACCTAACGGCTCATCAACTTGAAGACTCGGGGGGCAAGAAGATATCAGCAGAACTTGGAAGGTAGAACACCTTGTGAAGGCGAACGAGGGCGTCTAAAACGTCCTCTCTTAATAGTAGTAGCAAATTTTCTCAATTTGTAATAACGGCCAGCTACTGGACCCGTCGCTTAGTTTTATTTTCCAATAAAATATAGTATGATTTTTTGCAAAATTCTTGTATAACTCTACGGATGCATACAATGAGTTGAGTGCCAAACTTAGACACAAAAATGGCACCAAAAACTTGTTAAAAGCTTCCTACAATACGGGTTCGGAGTCCATACCCATGGTTCGAAGTTACTCTAGCAATTTGCAATAAAGCAAGTTCAGAGTGCGCTTCGCCATTCAATTTGTTCCTGCAACCTGTTAATACTTAAGCAAGCAACGAGCTAAACACCCAACTTATGTGTAGAGCGGTGCTAAAAACTCGTTACAAGCTTTCCATAAGACTGATTTAGAGTCTATACTCATGTTTCGAAGATACTCTAGCAATTTGCAATGAAGTAAGTTTAGAGTGCACTTCGCCATTCGATCTGCTTATACAATCCATTAGTGCCTCCACGACCGGTTCGGAGTCCATACCCATGGCTCGGAGTTACTTTAGCAACCTGCAATTAAGCACGTTCAGAGTTCAACTCGCTATTCGATCTGCTCCTGTAACCAGTTAATACCTAAACTAACAAGTTCGGAATCCATACCCACAGCTCGGAGTTACTTTAGCAACCTGCAAACAAGCACGTTCAGAGTTCAACTCGCCATTAAATCTGTTCCTGAAACTAGTTAAAATTCCTGGAAGACAGATTAGGAGTTCTAAAATCGTGGATCGCAGTTACTCCAATATCACTTATAAAAAGCAATACGTAGAGTTCAACTTCTACTTGATGTGACTCTCACAATTTGTCGAAGGACCCATACAGCAAGTTTGCAAAACGACTCTCCCTCAGAGTTGCTCCTACAACTAGCTGAGTTCAAGGTAGAGAATTTCTAAACTCCATCACACACTGTCAATGGTTCGTTAGCTATACGCAACAGACTTGAGACCCTGTTATTTAACTGCAAAGAATCCAGTCGATGGCGCATCAACCTTGACAGTAAGGATCAAGCATATGAAGAGATTTAATCAAAAATCACAGAACTATCACAAACCCATATATTCAGATCCAGTACCACTACAAATATCTAAAAATACAAAATGGCAAGTCCAGAGTCTAACTCTCCCCAAGAGCAGCTCATATGACTAGCCAATCCTCAAGACGACGAATCACAGGACAAGACATCGGCACTTAGAAGACTTCTTATTTCACAAACTACAAGTCTCATTACAATAGCAGAATTATAACGAGTCTATGTTTCATGTCTAGGTCACTACCAAAATTCCTGTGAACATTGTACAACAAACTGTCAAGCAAGTTGTTCTTCCAGCTACACACTGGAGAGATTCTCTTTCGAAGAGAAACAAACCTCTACACCGGCCTCCTACCAGCTAACATCTCCATAAGGCTGCCTCAACTCTTGGTGATAAAATTCAAGACAAGTCTTCCTTAGCCGGGCAAGCTCCAGGTTTATTTGATCATCTTCACCTGAACAAGTTCCAACTCCGTCTCGCTTAAAACACTGTGCAAACGAAAGAATCCCAACTCTTGTCAAGCACTGCATATCGCGAAGGAAAGCAAGCTCAATGCCCCGAGGACCTCATTTGATGTACACAACTATTTTTCGGCAAAGAGAAGAATGGAACCATTTCAACACTGAACAAACAAAAGCGACTTCACTTCCAAATTAAGAATATTCAGAACACCCACAACTCATTCGCTCTAAAAATGAATTCGGCGCTACGCACGCCACTTGAGTTCCTCCGACCGACAACTCGTCAATATCAAGCAACGAGTTCCATGCTCTGCTCACCGCTTGAGCTCCATCAATAACTCGTTAGCCCCAAACAACGAGTTCAACATCTTGGTATTCGCTCGAGCTCCATCGACAACTCGTTGGCTCCAAACAACGAGTTCATTTCTCTGCTCACCACTTGAACTCCATCCAACAACTCATCAATCCCAAACAACGAGTTCAACCCCTCGGTCTTCTCTCAAGCTCCACCAAATAGCTCGTTGGCTCCAAACAACGAGTTCAACACCTTGTTCTTTTCTCAAGCTCCACCAAATAGCTCATGGGCTCCAAACAACGAGTTCTAGGCTCTGATTGCCACTTGAGCTTCGTCAACTACTTGTTGGCCCTAAGCATCGTGTTCAATGCCTTGCTCTTTGCTTAGGCTTTGTCAACAACTCGCTGGCCTCAAACAACGAGTTCAATGCTCTGCTCTCCGCACGAGCTTCATCAACAACTCGTTGACTCCAAACAATGAGTTCAACGCCCTACTTTTTGCTTGAGTTCCATCAACAACTTGTCGGCTCCGAAAAATGAGTTCAACACATTGCTCGCTCAGGCTTCGTCAACAACTCGTTGGTCCCAAACAATAAGTTTAATGCTCTGCTCTCCGCACGAGCTCCATTAACAAATCGTTGACTCCAAACAATGAGTTCAACACCTTGGTCTTTGCTCAAGCTCCACCAAATGGCTCGTTGGCTCCAAACAACTAGTTCTACGCTTTATTACCACTTGAGCTTCACCAATAACTTGTTGGCTCCAAACAACAAGTTCAACACCTTGGTTGTAACATCCCGTATAATTTCTTAAAAAAAGTATAAGTATAAAGTACAAATGTATATATATGTTTAAAAAAGGTGATGTAAAAATGTTGGCTGTGTATTATAATGCATGCATGGATTGAATAGTAAGTATATGGAAAATGTGGTATATGGTGTGGGGACCCACTCGTGAAAAGGAAACAACAGCCAAATAAGAGTTGCTGCTATTGCTTGTTTGACTTTGGTCAAGGAACAAGGGTGACATGGCTTATGCCGTGGGGGGCCCACCCGGTATATGTGAAGAGCTTCTCACGGGAGAAGGAGAATAGGTAAGTACAAATTGTACCACATCGGTAAGAACATAAAAAATAATATAATATAAATAATATAGCCCATGATCAAGAGTCACCTAATCGGTTAACCAACTTTTGAGAGGCAGTCTGTGGTGGGCAGTTGTACTACATAGTATCTAATTTGTATTTCAAATTGTATAAATTGTCTGAGCTAGGGGCAGGGGCATTACAAATGGTATCAGAGCCGACTTTCGACACCGAGTGTGGGGCATGTCTTATAGTCGGGCCGTGGGTTGACTGCGTCAGCAGCGATTCACCGGTGGGTTGATTGTGTCGACAGCGATTCATCGGGACTATAGACCCAGTCGTCGGACTGTGGTTGCTTGTTATAATTAGTCTGGTGAGACTATATACCCAGTCGTCGGACTGTGGTTTCCCAGAGAGGGTGGCTAGAAAGTAGATCTTGTTGCCTAGAGAGGGCGGCTAATCAATGAGGATGCTGATTTCTGAAGGGAGGGTGTGTGTAACATCCCGTATAATTTCTATAAAAAAAGGTAGCCCATGATCAAGAGTGACCTAATCGGTTAACCAAATTTTGAGAGGTAGCCTGTGGTGGGAAGTTGTGCTACATAGTATCTAATTTGTATTTCAAATTGTATAAATTGTTTGAGCTAGTGGCAGGGGAATTACATTGGTCTTCGCTCAAGCTCCACCAAATAGCTCGTTGGCTCCAAGCAACGAGTTCTACGCGAGGATTACCACTTGAGCTTCACCAATAACTTGTTGGCTCCAAACAACGAGTTCAACACCTTGTTCTTCGCTTAAGCTCTACCAAATAGCTCGTTGGCTCCAAATGACAAGTTCTACGCTCTGATTACCACTTGAACTCCATTAACTACTTGTTGGCTCTAAACAATGAGTTCAATGCTCAGCTCTCTGCACTAGCTCTATCAACAACTCGTTGACTCCAAACAACGAGTTCAATACCTTGGTCTTCGATCAAGTTCCACCAAATAGCTTGTTGGCTCCAAACAACGAGTTCTATGCTCTGATTGCCACTTGAGCTCCGTTAACTACTTGTTGGCTCTAAACAACGAGTTCAATGTTTTGCTTATTGCTTGAACTCCATCAATAACTCGTTGGCTCCAAACAACGAGTTCAACACCTTGGTCTTCTTACGAGTTCCATTAACAACTCATTGGCTCTGAACGAGTTCAACGCCTTGCTCTTCGCTCAGGCTTCATCAACAACTCGTTAGCCCCAAACAATGAGTTAAACGCTCTGCTATCCACATGAGCTCCATCAACAACTTGTTGACTCCAAACAACAAGTTCAATGCCCTTCTTTCGCACGAGCTCCCTCAACAACTCATTGACTCTAAATAATGAGTTCAACAGCTTGCTTTTTGCACGAGCCCCCTTAACAACTTGTTGACTCCAAACAACGAGTACATCGCCCCGCTCCTTGCTCGAGTCCTTCCAACGACCCCTCATCTTCGTGCAATAGGCTTTGCATCCAACGCCGGCCTAAAATTGTAACAACCCCCAAAATTGAGTTATAACAATTTTTCTCCACGTATGTTACACACATGTATTTTGTACCATTACGGGTAATTCCGTAGTGTAGTTTATATAAATATCCTTCTTATTTTTGTATTTCGATTAATTATATATTTTTTTCTGTCATCTCAAAATTCATTTTTATCCTATTTTAAGCAAACTCAAATATTTATTTTAATCTTTGTGTTTTTACGTGTATTGCTCATCTTTTCAATACACGTGTCGATTACGTATGTTTTACCGTTATGTGAAATATCCGTAATATTATTAATATACATGTTATACATATTTTGTATTTTGACTGTTTTCGTTCTCTCAAATTTATTTTGTATTGCTACGTGCATCACATGTAAAATTTTATGCATTTTAGTCCCCAAAATTTTTCTAGAGTCATGCACATTTTTCTTCTCATTTTTGTCACACTTGTGTTATTTATTTTAATTAAAACCATTAGGCCTAAAATCTATTTTGAAGCCCACTAAAAATTAATTACCAAATTATGGCCCATGTTTAATCTACATTTTAAATTAACATTTTAAACTCTAGCACACTTGTCATGTAACATACACCTACATTTATTTTAATAACAATAAATAATAGAATGAGAAGTGTGTGCACATAAGGTGCACATGCACATGTTGTGCACAATAGGAGTTGGCCGGCCACTTTGATGAGAAGAGGGGAGAGTGGAGGGAGTGTGTGAGAAAGTGGGTAGTTATTTGAGTAGTGAGAGTTATCCCAAAAACACAATACTCCTATAAATACTCTCCTCCTTTAAACATGAACACACAGAAAAGCTCAAATCAAATTAAAAGAGAAGAGAGAAGAGGGTTTCGGATTTTGTCAGAGAAGGAGGATTTTGGTTTCTTTTTTTGCTAAGGAGGAGAATGCTTTTGTTGGAGCTTGAAGCAATTTTCTAGGAGTTCTATTTACATTTGCATCAAGAAAAAGGTTGGTGTCTCTTTTACTTTCTAAATTGTTATAGAATGCATGATTAGGTAGATTATGCTTGAAATTGATAATTGGTATGAGTTCTTTAATTACTTTTGTGATGCATGTTGTGTTGTTATCTAGAATTTTAGTAGTAATAAAATATGAGAATTAATGCATGCTAGTTGAAAGTTTCATCATAAAATTGTTAGGTTGTCGAATTGAAATTTCTATTTAAGAGCATGTTGTAGTGTTGTTAGGCACATAATAATAAGCCACGATTAGATTATATGCATTATGCATATGCATACATAAAGTTGTTAACTTGTGCATGAGAAATTGTGTAAATATTAGTAGTGAATTATAAAATCAATGGGGAGGTAAAAATTGCTAAAAGAAAATACATTCATGATAGTAGTCAATTTTTCTAATTGAAATATATGAATACTAGATTTCTAAAAGTGACTATTTAAGTTAATTTGTGAACAAATTTATGCTAATAAGGATAAACCTAAGGGAAAAGCATTTCTGGAAGTTTAGAAATGTATTTTAGTAGTATTAATTTGAGAGAAAAGAATAAAAAAAAAATTTATTGAAAAAGTTAAAAATGAGATGAAAACAGAGAATTGAGTTATAAGAGTTTAAACCCCTATATAATCAGTTGAGCACTTGTCTCTTGTGGCTAGCACAGGCGCCAGCGCACCTGGCATTGCCACGTGTTGCTTGGGGGGGTTCTTGGTCACTGGTTCGAACCTGAGAGGCTCTGCCTCTTTTTAGAAATTTTTGAAATAAATTAAAATGGCGTGTTTTGGGTATAAAAACAACTCCGTAGGCTTTTATCACAATTCGTGAGTGGCTCACTGGTCTGGGCGACTCTTAGGTTGCTGTTGGCCTAGGTTCGAATCCGGGTGACTTCCTTTGGGTTTTATTTTTATTTTATTGTGATTTTCAAGTTTTAAAAATTGAAAAACTTCATAGAAATATTATAGAATATTATTAGAACACTTGAAAATTATTTCATATTATTCTAAAGATATTTTGAGTATTTAAAAGTCATATTCATGTATTAGTTGAGTTTTAAATTCAAGTTTAAGAAGAAAATGTATATGATTAAAGATTTCAAGAGCTAGTTCGTAATAACTTCAAAGTATAAGAATGAGATTTAAATAAGGAACTTCTAGTGATTTATCCTAAAAATTTTGGTATTAAGAATTGATGATTAATCGGAAGAGCGTAGAATATTATTAAAGTCAATGATTTAGTTCATTAACCAAGGGGAAATTTTTATTGAATGTTGTTATAAAAGTTGAACACTTCGTGATCTATAAACATAAAGTGGATAAAGAGAAATGATGGTTAATGAATAAAATGTTTATGTTGAGGTTGGATATAACCTAATTGATTTCTATAGTAAGATGGCTGTTGGAAACTAAAGGCTAGGCGAGACCCTTAGTTACCGGCATTTTGTGAATAATGAAAATTTGAGAAGCAGCCAGTGTGGGTTAACTTTCTCTTTGAGAAGCAGCCAGTGTGGGCTGACTTTCTCTCGTGTTGATTTAAGTCCGATAGGGTAATCTAGCTCTAGGTTGTGATGATTATAACTAAACTTAAGGATAGACACTAAGGGGAGATGTGATGAATTATGGGCAAACATGAGTATTAGGGCCTCATATGATTTGCGGTGGGAGATTATCTTCAGAATTATCCAGGTGTGAGGCAATATGTCCAAAACCAGTCTCGGTGGGAGGTATTTCTTCAGAATTATCGGGATTGAGGTGACGCTTATAGGGTATTTGTGTGATGAGGTACCTATAACAGCACGGTGTGGGTTTCGTCTCCAGAATTATCAGGGGTGTGAGGCGTGATGTCCAAAATCACTCACGGTGGGAGAACGACTCTCAAGAATTATCGGGGTCATAGCTCGCATGTGGGTTTCGCCTCCAGAAATATTAGGGTTACGACTCGCGGTAGGAGGGCGATTCTCAAGAATTATCGGGGTGGTACTAGATACTTACAGGATATTTAAACGTTATATTAGTTACCGTAGTAGGATTTCATAGCAAGAGATTGAACCCTGTATTGAGGAGTACGATAAAGGCTTGCCTTCGGACCTATGTAGTATGAGATGCATAGAATTCGAACAAGTGTGCATTAGTGCATCGTAGTATAAATCTGCATTAGGCCTTTAAGTTCATATCATACACTGACATATTTAGGATAGTCACTTTTTACACTTTATTGTGCATTCAAGTTTGTGTGTGTTAAAGTAAGAGAATCGCGGTATTATAGCATTGCATCAGTTGTATGCGACTGACGTGCCACAGTTTTCTACTTGTAGGACTGGACTTAGCATGGACTTAAAGTCACTATGATGAGTTGTTACAAGATTGGAGAATTTTCATTATTGTATATCATGTTGTATTTATTTAAATTCTGCTGCGTTGATGTAAAGAACAATGTTGTATAATGAAAAGTTTTAATTTCCTTGTAAATTTGAACGAATTGAAGTAAAAGATCCTGTTTATCCTACGAATTACATGTATTTGGAATTCGGGGCGTTACAAAAATCGTCTCTAGAAAACTTGCTTGGCGCAAACAACAAGTTCCAGCTCCGTCTTCGAGTTTGTCTCCATAAAACTTATTGGGCGCAAACAGCAAGTTCAATGACCAAAGCGAAAAACTCTACCTTAACTCGATCAAGGAGTGACCTCTATAAACTTGCTGGGATCAAACAACAAGTTCCAACTCAATTACTTCCAAGAATTGCCTCTACAATCTTGCTGGATGCAAATGGAAAGCTCAACGTTCGACTCTATCACCAAGTTATCTCCAAACTCGTCGGAATCAAACGGCAGTTTCTACATCAACTTTATCTCAGAGTTATTTCTAAACTTGTCTAGATCAAACGACAATTTCTACATCAACTCTATCTCAGAGTTGTCTTTACGTCTGGATTAAACAGCAAGTTCAATGTTCAACTCTGTCTTAGAGTTGTCTCTGCAAAACTTGCTGGGTACAAATAGTAAGTTCGAACTTTCAAACTCCATCTCAGAGTTGCCTCTCTATAACTCGCTTGTACAGGACATCAAGATCAATGCACAACTCCATGACGAAGTTGCTTCTCCAAACTTGTCGAGCGCAAACGGCAAGCTCAAACATCCAACTCCATCACAGAGGTCTCTACTATCTTATTGGAATCAAACAGCAAGCTATATATCAACTCAGTCAAAGAGTTGTCTCTACAAAACTTGTCGGACGCAAATGGCAGGTCCAAACGTTCAACTCTGTCCCATAGTCACCTCAACAAACTTATCGGGATCTAACAGCAAGTCTACCACAGCTTGTCGGGATCTAACAGCAAGTCTACCACAGCTCATGTAGTTTATCTATACATCTACAAAGTCCACGATCAAAGTACTCTGCTCCTAGACTGCAGAACATCCGCCCAACGATGAAACACTTGATCAACAAAACAAGCAACCAACACAATGCTTGGTCGACAAAAGTGTGGTTCATCAAAATGAGCGATGGGATGTTTGATCGACAAGCATACCATCGACATCGACAAAAACTCCTACTTCAAAACCCGAAAAGAGATTCTATTTCACCCATAAATCGAGCGATATGATGTAAAAACTTGGTATACACATAAATAATTGTATATATACACATATGTATACAATTATATGCAAATCCAAGTCCAAAAAATCCCCAACAAATGCTCACGGGTTCAAAAGAAGAGGAAAGGAAGAAATGGGTTCGGGTTGGGTTCATGTTCACAAAACAAACCCTCAAAACCAAACACCCTAAAGCTATGAAGATAATGGGTTGCGAATCCGAACCTGAAACCTGCAACCCGCAACCCTTCTCCACCTCTTCTTCTTCTCCAAGTCTTTCTTCTTCAGAAAGACAAAACAGAGCATCGACAACGACAGCCCCGCCATCATCTCCCTTTGACCAAACCACCACCTCCTTATCTCGACCACAGCTCCACTCCACCAAGCACCAGCTCGTCCCATGCTCGCCCAATATAGAGCTTGACCAAGCTTCAAAAACTAAAGAAAAGGCTAAGTTCATAGCTTGGCGAAGTCGAGGCTCCATAGCTCGGCCAAAGCTTCTCATAGCTTGGCGAGGCACCGACCGTAGCTCCATAGCTCTCGACAAGAAATCGAGGGCCATAGCTCGATCGAAGCTCGAAGGTCATAGCTCGATGGTGCTTCAAACTCTATAGCTCGACCGTCGCTCGCCCCCCATAGCTCGACCAAAGTCGAAGCTCTATAGATCGACAAGAAATCGAGGGCCATAGCTCGACTGAAGTTCGAAGGCCATAGCTAGATGGTACTTCAAACTCCATAGCTCGACCATGGCTCGCCCTCCATAGCTCGACCAAAGTTGACACACCATAGCTCGACTGAACAAATACTATAGCTCGACGACTTGAGGGATTTCATAGCTCAGCGACGCTAATAGCTCGATGAAGTGGCAGCAAGACGATAGCTCGGCGAGACAATGGTGAGCTCGTAGCTAGGCGGTGAACGAGAGCTCATAGTTCTATAAAGGAATAGGCTCCCCGTAGCACGACGAAGCCCTCAAAAATTGAAAAAGTTGGCCATAGCTCGACGAAATGGTCGGTCGAGCTATGAGGTCGCTTACAACGCTTGCCAGCCGTCTGTTCGCTCAGAGATTTAAGCCTGAGCGTGATGGATGCACGCGATTAAGCCACGTCATCTTATTTTATTCCCCAACGCTCCGCTCTCTTCTCCACCTTCTGATCTCCCTCAGCGCGCTAGCTTTCTCTGGTCAATGAGCCTGATCGAGCAAAAATTCACGCCACATCGCCAGAAATTACTGTGGTCAAATCACAGTCATCCAATCTCATCAACGCACGAGCTCGCCTTGATCGATGATCTAGATCGAGTTAAAAAGCGTGTGTATCTCTGATTATTCACAAAAATCCCTTAAAATCATTTAAAATTCAAAAAATTAATTAAAAAATCTAAAATTAATTATTTAAATTCGAAAAAATATTAAAAATTTTAATTAAAATTGGATTTATTAATTATAAATTCCGAAAGAGTGATTTTTACATTGGGAAAAATTCTAGAAAAATCCAAAACAAATATGGAAATTCCAAGAAAATATTCGCTACCTTCAGAAGCCACTGATCAGTTCCAGATATTTCCCAAGTACCCTGACAGCTAAGGTTGTACTCCAGAGTCCAAAAGTAAGACGTAATACTCCCCGAAAGCTAAGAAAATTACCTTCTGGGGGGTGGGGGGGGCTTATGATGATGGTAAAAATCGTAGCAAATCGGGGTCGTACGATTCCAGCACAGATCTCAATGTTTCTACAGACAGATTAATCATAACGGACCTCCTTAACAAGTCCGGACCTTCTCCAGGCTCCTCTACAAGACATGAGCTTCTTTCAAGCCTCATATAAAGTGATAGACTAGGCCCACTAGGAGAGAAACCCAGCCCATGAAGGCTAGGAGTCAAATCTCTAATCCCTTAACAAGAGAACTTATCTCTTGAATGGGAGAAATATAAAGGAGATAAGGAATTCATATCGATCCAACGGATCTAAATCAATCTCTTGATATGTTTCTCAGGCCTATAAATACCCTCCCCCCTCCACAGTCAGAAGGTAATCAACAATTCGCTAGTTTCTCGCTCTAACTCTCTTTCTCTTTTTGGTTCTGACTTGAGCGTCGGAGGGTGTGTCGCTGGGGCCACCTCCCGGTGTTTCAGGCTTTTTTCAGGTCCATCGGCCGCGTCAGCAACCATCGGATTCAGATCATGGTGGTTAGTCAACGATCCATATTCAATCTCAGGAACTCACTATCTCTTTGCTTCCACACCATAATAAGCAGCAACACATATACATTACCAAACAATTGATATTTCTATACAAAAATTGTATAATTCAAATCATATTTCATAAATCAATTCATCTGAATTACTTCTAGAAAATCAAATCATCTAAATCTCTATAAAAACAATAATTTAATATTACTGATTAGAAGTGACAAATAACTTCTAGGATCAACACACGCCATAATAACAAAAATAAAATCACTGATTATTAGTGACAAATAATTTAATAACTTCCTCAGTAAAAATAGTTTAATAATTAATGCCAACAAATCCTTTTAATGATACAAATCAAAATTTATTACAATACTTAGGGTTTGAGAAAGAGCACGATGGATGAGGACGACGAGCAAGCAACAACGACAGAGACGGGGACGGGGATAGAGAGAGGGAGGAGGAAAATGAATGTGAGGGTGGGGATTTGTAGAGAGAGTGAGGGAAAGGGACGGGGACAACGGGAAGGCGACAGCGGGAAGGTGATGGTGAGAGGTGCGAGGGGTACAGTGGGATTGAGCAAGAAGAAGGAAGGAGAGGGAAACTTGGGATCATGGAAAATATGGTTTGTGTTTTGGGGTTTTTAGGCAAGAGGCGTACACATGAATTGAGTGCGAGAAGAGGGAAATAGAGGAAAATTGGGGATTGTGGGAACTAGAGTTTGGTTTTAATAATTATAATCGTCGAAATTTTAAAATGCTGGGGTAGGAGGATACCCTGGCATTTTTAAAAAGCGCCGAGGATTCCATCAACTCCGCTGGTGCTTTCTAAAAATCGTTGAGGTATCCCCGGCAAAACTACCCAAACACCGGGGTAGTTTCGCTGGGCTATGCAATATCTTTTGTAGTGAATTGTCTCTCAGCTCCTTTTATATGCTCTAATCTTACACAAATGCTACCCATACCTCAAAGTTTACCTCAAACTTACCTCAACCACTAAAAGACAAACAAAAATTAATTAAAATTATCTAGTCTTTTAGTGGCTGGGATAAATTTGGGGTAAATTTTGAGGTATGCTACTCCTAATCTTAAAGAGACTGGTCTATCTTTATCTCCGAAACTTCTAGTAATATCTTTCATGAATCATCTGATTGTACCTTTCATTGATGTGGTTGGTATTGATTAGTCAGGTAAGATATCAGTATTAGAGTAAATATATTGCTTTGTAATGGGTAGTTTAGACTTTTACCTTTTTTTAGCCCTTAAAATTTTATTATCTTCTCAAATTGTAATCAGAATTTTAATGCTGTAGAAATGGGAAACTCTACCCCTCTTTTCTCTCATCTTTGATTTCTCTTTGATTACTCTTTGAATATTGATTTTGGTTTTAAATAGCCGATGTGTCTAATTTTTATATAAAAATTTATACTCATTTACACATAAAAATTGCTTGTCTTGATCTATCTTGTTAATAATTTATTTTATTTCCATAGATTTCAGCTAATTAATTATTTTTCAAGAAATAAGAATTTTTTTTTATGCAAAAGGTGAATACTTTTATTAAAAATTAACAAAGAAAACAAGGAGAATGATTGATTCATTTTTATTGATTTGTTGAATTTTGAATTTTACAATTTGGCCATGTGGAAAGCAAAATAGAAATTTTAATTGTCAATAGAGGGTGAAAATGAAATAAACAAATTTACAAGGATTTCATTAAGCTAATGTGATTATTAGTTAGTTTAATTAATTTAAGCTAATTAATTTTATTTTTATTTTTAAATCCTAAATTTTGATTTTATTTTTGTATGTGCAGCACGTGCTTCAAGAAAGAGAAAGTGAAGAAAAAGAAGAAATAAATAAAGAGCAAATTAGAAAAAAAGGAAAGAAATAAAGGAAAAAGAGGGGTTATATGCAAAAATAAACCCTAATAGCACTGGTTCGTGTTCTTATAAATACAACAGCCAAGAGAAAGAAAGACACGCGCTTAACGAGAGAGGGAGAGCGACGGCTGACCTCACAATCAATAAAATAATAATAATAATAAAAAAAAAAATAATAATAATAATAATAATAATAAGAGAGAGAGACATCAGTGCTGCTCCTTTGTGTGTGGCGAGGAAAACGACAAAAACAGAGACAGCAGTGCTGCACCTCTGTGTCGCAGCACGATTTCCAAGCAGGAGAGAGAAGACATGGGGTCTGACTGTGCGGCGCGAAGTCCAAGGTGCTCTGGACAGCACGCAACCAAGAGAGAGAGAATAGCGCGGAGTTCGAGGAGCCTCGAATAAGGATTTTTCAACAAAACAGAGTTTTTTTCTTCTCTCTTCTAATTTTATTATGCAATCCAAAAATGTATTTGTTAGTTGCAAATTTATTATGAACTAATTTTATTTTTCTAGGGCTTTGATGTAGCATAGTTTTGAGAACACAATTTTAATTTCATATTATTTTACTCTTTTTCTATGGTTGTGTGTTTGATTTTTGTTCTTAATGGTTACAATTGTTTGACCAATTTTTGTATGATTTATTAAATCATGGAGAGACCGAACTGGTAATTTGTAATTTCGAAGTAATAAAATTAAACACCGTTACAAGAGCGAACCGCTGTTAAAGTAACCATTGTGAAATCCATAGATCTTAATGAATTTTCAATTAGTAATTTGTGCATGAACTATGACAAATAATTAGTTGAGAATATTTTTGATATTGTTTGAGAGAGAATATTGAATAATTTAGGAATTTTGGTCTACAACTTGGAAAAATAATATTCACATGGAGTTATAAATTGTGTGGGATTAACCAGGTGAAATCAAAAGTCCTAGAATTTGTTTTGCCATTAACAAATCACAAAAATTTCAGATTTTCGTTCTCTTTTGTTAGTTTAGATCTTAGATTAATTTAGTTGCTTTATTTATTAAAATTTCTGTTTTTCAAATAGTAGTTAATCTAGTAATTTCGATACTTAATAAAATAATTAGTCCTTATTGGTTCGACACTATTTTCACTTAATTATACTACTTGTTGTGATTTTGTACACTTACAAATAAATCCCATCAATAACTTTCATGGTATCAGTGTAATACCCTGGAGTTTGATTTTCTAGATAGGTGGTTTGTATACGTGGAATGCACACAAGGTATTTGATAAAATGCCTGAATGAAGGGTAGCATGCACACAAAGTATTCGATGAAATGCTTGAATGAAAAAGTAGGAAGTAGTAGGAAATGTAGGAAATTTAGTCTCACACAGGTGGTAAAATAGGATAATCATGTGCATATATTATGTTGCTCATGATCTAAGAGCACCAACAAATCTATAGCACTTTTGGTGAGGCAAATGCCCTGTGCTGGGGTCGTGGTTAAGCCGATATATGCACGTGTTGAGTTGACCTAGGCTCGGGGCACTACAATCAGAGCAACTTTGATTCTCATTCTTTCGCTCAGTTGCTACTCCGCCCTTACTTGCTTTCAGATTAGGTTTGAATTATTCTTCCACCACTGACCCCTTCACTTAGACGACACCTGCCTTAGCCTGCCTACACCTAAACCTCCACTAGTTGTTGTTGCCGTTCTTGCTTGATGTCCTTCCCGTACCAGATTCAAGTTGGGTTTTTAAGGTAATCTTCACACTCTCTTAAGATGTAGAGATTTTAAGGGGGTCTAGGTTTGAATTAGTGAGAATCGGAACTTGAAGTAGTAAAGTTATGATCTTGAAGGATTACAACTCACTTTTCCTTGGTGTGTATTTTGTGCAATTTGGGGGTTTTGTTGGAATTTGCATATTTGAAAGTTTGTTTGCATTCCCAATGGTTGGTAAAAGAGATGATCCACTCCAATCCATTAGTGTGAGTTGGATGAAAAAAACTATTCGCATTGGAGTTATGTGCTAAAATATTTCTCGAAAGGCAAGAAGATGTGGGGTTATGTTTCTGGAACTATGAGTAAACCCACAGATGATAATGCTACAAATTATGCAACTGTGCTAGATGATTGGGAAGTAAATAGTTCAAAAGTTATCACTTAAATAAACAGTTGTGTTGAACACTCAATAAGTACCCAATTGGCAAGTATGAAACGACGAAGGAGGTTTGACGCCATCTTGGAAGACTGTATACATAGTCTAACTTTGTCAAACAATATTATTTAGAATCTTATATTCGAGCTCTTGAACAGAAAGACACGAGCATTCAAGATTTTTATTCTGCAATGACAAATCTTTGGGACCAATTGGCTCTTACAGAATCAGCAGAACTACAAGCTTGTGTAGCTTATATTGCTCGTAGAGAAGAACAACGCCTAATTTAGTTTTTTAAGGCAGTTCGTGATGATTTTGAGGGGCTTCGTAGTTCCATTTTGCATCGTGTCCCACATCAGATTTTAGCTGATAAAATACGTCTTAAGTCTCAAGCAAGGAAATGAATTATCATGACACCCAATTCTTCTGTTGGCAGTCCCTTGTAGACCTCCTGCTCACTATGAGAATAAATTTTATTCAAAGGCTGGGGGTTATTGAGTGTAGCTTTCGCAAGCATAAGAGTCACTGGAAGGCTCATTGTTCTAAGTTACTAAATCGAACACCACAACAACACCAGTAAAGACAATAATTCAGGCATCCACATCTTAGTAACCAATCGCAATCAAGACCATGTCGTCCCCCATAATTTAGCACTGTATCAGTTATACCACCATCATACTTCTCTGAATTGGGAGCATCATCATCAAATTTGCACTTGCAGCTCTTGAATTTGGAGCATCATCCTCAAATTCTGCACTTGTAGCTCTTTCTAAGAAACTTAAAAGGCTCCTTGCTTTACAGCTGCATGCTATGCCTGTCTCTTCATCGATAGGTCAGCTACCCTCTAGTTCCTTAGGTATGCCCTCCTCAACATGGATTTTGGATTCTGGAGCTTCACATTATATATCTCTTGATTCAAAAAGTTTTGTTTCTTTGCATTCTACATCATTTATGTCTGTCATGATTGCTAATGGTACTCCTATGTCATTAGCAAGAATTGGTTTCGTTGTCACACCTTATTTATCTCTTTCTAATGTTTACCATATTCCTAAACTTACACTAAATCTTGTATCTGTTAGTCAGTTGTGTGATTCTGGTTACTCAGTGTCATTTTCTTCTGCCCCTTTTCATGTGTAAGATCTGCAATCCTAGATGCTGATTGAGACATGCCATAGAAGAGGGGAGGGGGGGAATTATAAGTTTTGGATGGGTTGAGGTTACTTGTATTTGTAGCTCCTAGTGTTGACTTATCTTCAATTCGTTTGTGTCCTTCATCCTCTAATTTTTATTTTTGACATTCACGCCTTGGTCTTGTTTCAGTTTCTCGTTTAAAATTCTTGGCTTCTACGGGAAGCTTAGTAAATTTGCAAACACATGATATTTCTGATTGAAGTAGTTGCAACCTTTCCAAATTTACTGCCTTGCCTTTTTATCCAAGTACTTCTTGTTCTATCGCATCATTTGATTTAGTTCATTCATGTGTGGGGACTTTCTCTTCTTGTTACAAAATGGGGGTCTGGATATTATGTTTCTTTCATTGATGATCACACTCATTTTTACTTGGTTTATCTTATGCAATGCCGTTCTGACTTCTTTGACATTTATAAAAACTTTCGAGCTCTTGTAAAAGCTCAACATTTTGCTGTTATTAAGTGTTTTAGATGTTATTTGGGAGGTGAATTTACTTCCAATAACTTTTGTGATTTTCTTTCTTTAGATGGAATTGTTCATCAGACTTCATGTATAGATACTCCTGAACAAAATGGTATTGTTGAAAGAAAACATAGGCACATTATTGAAACTTCTCATTCGCTTTTATTTTCATCTTCAGTGCCTAGTGAGTTTTGGGGAAAAGCAGTTCTTACTACAACCAATCTTATCAATAAGATCTAATTGTCCATCACTTTAGGTTTTTCACATTTTAAAAAAGTTTATGGGCATGCTTCTGATTATTTCTCCTTAAGTCTTTGGTTCTACTTGCTTTGTCCTTCGTCCATGCGTAGAGCATATGAAATTATCGTCATGCTCTGCCATTTGTGTGTCTCTTGGTTATGGTGAGGGGCAAAAGTGATATCGCTGTTTTGATTCAGCTTCTCAAAAACTGTAGGTATATCATTGTGCTTTGTTTCTTGAGCGTATACCATTCTTTTCTATTCCTTCTACTACTTACAACTTGACCAAATCTGATCACATTCATACTGATCATTTGTTTGAACATACAAACAACTTTTCTCCACCATTTCCTTCCGCTATTGATTCTGACTCATCTATTGCTCCTATAGTTTCCTTTCCTCTTCATTATTTTTGCAGGTCTCACATGATTAGTTCTGGAGATACTGGTACATTTCAGTCTAACACTTGTGATACTCCCCCTCCTCCTGAGATTATTAATTCTCCTTCTCGTTATCCTCAGCGCAGTCGTAAGTCTACCCACCTACCAGATTTTATTTACTCTTGTATTATTTCATTTCTTTCTCTTCCTTTTTAGCATCTATTCATTGTCTCTCTAAGCCTTTATCCTATACAGAGGCAGTTTTTGTTCCCCATTGAGAGCATGCTATGGATGAAGTACTTTCTACTCTGCAAAAGACAGACACTTGGGATTTGGTACTTTACCTTCTGGTAAAAGTACAATAGCTTCTCGCTGGGTTTATAAATCAAGGCCAAGTCTAATGAATCAATTGAGCGCTACGAAGCTAGATTGGCTGCTAAGGGATTTCCTAGCAGTATGGTATGGATTATGAGGAGAATTTCGCTCATGTTGTAAAGATTACTACAGTTTGTACTCTTATTGCAGTTGCATCTATAACACCCCTGGGTCCGCTCAACAACTTGCACGCCTACAGATGCTAACCCCAACCCCACCACAGGGCACAACCTTACCAAAAGTGTTATAGCTTAGTAGGTGCTCTTGGATCCTTGGCAGTTCTACATAAACACTCATCACTCATTTTACAATTCCGATATGGGACTAAATATTAGCCGCACTAAGTCCACCTAGGGTATTACAAACACCCCTCCTTTGGACTTAGTGTCCTTACTAAGTTTAGGAATTGCATTCAATCCAAGACCCCATTTCTAGCCGATGTGATCTACATGGATGCCATGGATGCCACTACCCTGAACTTGCCATCGTACTACCCTGGCCTTACTGTGAGTATATTGTCCCGTTGCCCTATTAGTGTGTACATCCACTATGGTACCACCATTGGTGTCGAAAGTCGACTCTTATACAGTTTGTTACACTCTGGGTCCCCTCAGCAGCCTGCACGCCTACAGAACCTAACTACAACCCCACCACAGGGCACAACCCCAACAAAAGTGCTATAGCTTAGTAGGTGCTCTTAGATCCTTGGCATTTCTATACAAACACTCATCACTCACTTTACAAATTTGATATGAGATTAAATATTAGCCCCCTCTAAGTCCACCTAGGATATTACAACATATGTTCGTCAATGGTATATATCTCAAGTGAATGCTCAGAATGCTTTCTTGAATGATGATTTGCATGAAGAAGTTTTTATGGTTCCCCTGCCCGGTGTCTCTCATAATGGAGAAGTTTGCAGACTTAAAAGAACTTTATATGGTCTCAAACAGACACCTCAAGCTTGGTTTAAGAATTTCTCTACTGTTATCACTTCTCTTGGATTTTACTTCTATAATCATGACTCGGCTTTCTTTGTCAAGTGTACCCCTACAGGTTTTATCTTACTTTCTGTATATGTTGATGATATGATTATTACTGGTGTTGGTGTTGATGTTGATGACATTGAAGTATTAAAGTCAGAGTTAGTCGGTCAATTTGAAATAAAGGATTTGGGTTCTCTATGGTACTTTTTGGGTATTGAAGTTGCCTTTTCTCCAAAAGGTTACCTTCTCTCTCAGTCTAAGTACATTGTTGATATCCTTGAGCGTGCCCATATTACTGATACTAGAACTGTTGATACTCCTTCTGAGCTTAATGTTCAGTACTTTCCTTCTGATATACACATCTTTCTTGGAGCTACATGCATACTCTGATGCTGATCACGAGCGTGATCCCATAGATCGCAAGTCGCAAGTGTAT
Organism: Hemerocallis citrina; assembly: GCA_017893485.1. Lineage (NCBI taxonomy): Eukaryota > Viridiplantae > Streptophyta > Magnoliopsida > Asparagales > Asphodelaceae > Hemerocallis > Hemerocallis citrina. The sequence continues at coordinate 160,007,479 of CM030360.1, read as the reverse complement.
TAGCGGTTCCTGTATCTTTTTCGGCAATTCTCTTATTTATTGGAAGAGCATGAAACAAATTGTTGTTCTTCAATCTTCTATAGAAGTAGAGTATCATGGTATGACATCTACTACCAAAGAGATTGTCGGGTTACTTAATTACTTGCGGATATGGATGTTGTTCTCTGTTATCTAACTCCTATGTATTGTAATAACCAGTGTGATCCTAAATTTACACAACTCAGTTTTTCGTGAACATACAAAGATATAGAGATTGATTTTCATTTTACCCGTCAACTCCTCAAACATGGCACCATGAATTTGCCTTTTGTTGCTACTTTCTTCAAGATTGTGGATTTCTTTACCAAGTGACATTCTATTTCACGTTTTCGTTTCCTAGTAAGCAAGCTCTTGATCCTTATTGTAGCCGCATCATCAGTTTAAAGGGGGTTGTTAGAGTAAATATATTGCTTTGTAAAGGTGGAAGAGCAAGAAACAAATTGTTGTTTTTCAATTTTCTATGAAAGCAAAGTATCGTTCTACGACATCTGCTACTAAAGAGGTTATTTGGTTACGATGGTTAATTGAAAATATAGGTGTTGTTCTCTCGCATCCCACTTCTATGTACTGTGACAACCAGTGTTATCTAGATTTCTCACAATTCAGTTTTTTATGACCATACCAAACACATGGAAATTGATTGTCATTTTATTTGTCACCACCTCAAGCATAACACCAGTACTCTGTCTTGTGTTCATTCTTTCTTGTAGATTGTGGATTTCTTTACTAAGTCACATCCTATTTCACGTTTTCTTTTCCTATTAGATAAACTCTTGATACTTAATGTAGCTTTATTGTGGGTTGGGGTGGGGCAAATTTTGAAAAACCCCTTAAAATTTTTGAATATTTATAAAAAATCGTCCTTAAATCTATTAAATTTTATTGTTTAGTCCACCTAAAAATTATGAAAAAAAATCAATATATATAAATATATACTTGTAGAATATTTTTTGGCCCTCCTCTTTAGACTTTTATCTTTTAATGCCCTTAAAGCTGTATTATCTTCTCACACTGTAATTAGAACTCTAGAAATGGAAAACCCCAGCCTTCTTTTCTCTCCTCAATGATTTCTCTTTGATTCCTCTAATTTTGGTTTTGTATAGCTGAAAGGTAAAGTCATCAATGTTTGAGTGGGCCTTTGGTACTGTACTTTTACAACTGCATATTTGATAGAAAAGCTAGTGTATACTCTTTATTTTTTTTTGATATATCGGATAGAGCCAAAAGGCTCCAGCGTGTATACTCTTTATTGACAGTTAAGAATTCTGTAAAAGGGCGCTCATTGATATGATTTCATTTTAGCTAAGCATTGAATGGATTATCTTTAAGGTCAAACTCTCAATCAATGTCAATAAAAGCTTTATCTTTTCAGTCTCTCTTTGTCATTACTTTATTACTAATAATTTACACCTGGTATGCACGTTTTAATGATTTCACAAAAAAAAAATATTTCTGACGTAGGAAGGATTTAAGTTGGAAATCTCATTTATATTAATTATATATGTGTCTTGCACATGTTGGTAGAATGACAAATGACAAATGACACTAAGACCTTCTCCCATTATAATATTACTAGGTTTGCCCGTTGACACGTGCCTACGGCACGTCTTCGGAACGGTGCACCTTATTTGATCGTATAAAATAGTTTTGGAGGTTGAGCAAATTAATTGAAGTAGCAAACATATTATATGAGAAACTTTTGGGGTCCAGCAAAAAACATATGATATGATTTTTTTTAATTTTTTGAACTATTTTTAAAGCTTTTAAAATTTAAATTTTTTTAGTTTTTAAATTTTTTTGTTTTTAAAAAATTTTTTTAAAAAAATTATTTTCTTAATTTTTTGAATAGAAGAGGGAGGGAGAGAGAGAGTGTGAGAGAGAGAGAGAGAAATTAAATAAATATAGAGGTTGTTTTGGGTGGGAAATTTGAATTTGAGTTTTGGAGGGAACTTTTGGGGGGAAAATATGTTTTGTGAGGTTAGATCTGGATCTTCAATTTTTGAAGGGATTGAAGGAGAACCACTTGATAGCTTTCTTTGTGTTTTATTATATAGATTACTAGTATTATACACGTGCATTGCACGTGGGGAAAATGGAGAGGGGGGAATGAAAAGGACAAAAAAAAATCTAGTATTATACACGTGCGTTGCACGTGGAAAAAATGGAGAGGGAGAATGAAAAGGACAAAAAAAAACTACCAACACATGCGCTGCACGTGTTGACAAAATGACACACATTTACAAATGACACTAAGCCATTCTCCCATTATAATATTAGAGATTAGTAATTTACACGTGCGATACACGTTAATAATTTGAAAAAATAAAAATAAAAATCTAACGTAGGGAGGATTTGAACCGGAAACCTCCTTTATATTAGTTATGTACGTGCGTTGCACATGTTGGTAGAATGACAAAACGACAAAAAATGACACTAAGGCCTTCTCCCATTATAATATTAGAGATTACTAGTAATTTTCACGTGCGATGTACGTTTTGATAAAAAATTGGAGTTGAAACAGTACTTGTGATGAATGCCTTAAACTTAAAAAAAATTGGAGTTGAACGGGCACTGCACAGATTTTTTCTAATTTTTTGAAGGAAAAACCTTAAATTGTACGTACGGTTATGTGTTACAAAATAGATTTGGAGTTGCGCGTGCGACGTACATATTTGCTTTGTGACAATAATTTAAAAGTTATTTGAGGCCTTCGGAGGTGCATCTTACACAAGCTCTCTGTAAGAAGTGGCCAGTGGGGGCTAAGAGAGATTGGGTGGCCAAAAAACTATGCCACATGAAATTCTTGGTCTCTTTTCCCTCACCGGAGCGGGTTGCAGCAACCGTTAGCTTGGGGACGGTTGATTTTGGGCACTTCCAAAAGGAGTTCAGCGCCTGGTCCCAAGCATTCGGAGCCAAACCACCTCAAGGGGATCAGTATTGGGTATGGATCTATAACGTACCCATGCACTTTTGGAAGAGGGAGCACTTCAAGAAATGGTTGCCGACTTCGGGAGTATTGAAGATATTGACGAGAAGACGGTGAGGAGGTCGGAGCTGGTCTCCACCAAGGTTATGATCAGAAGCCCTGACATTGGAGCGATGCTGCGATTCGCCAAAGTGTGCTCTTTGGATGAATCATATCTGGTAAGGTTTGTACTAGATAAGAGGGTCGACGCAACAAGCGCACCAAAAGCTGGCACCGCCCACAAGCCGAAGCTAGCCCTTACAGATCACCGGACATTCAAGCAAGCTCTATCTCCATCAGATTGCCTCACTATTGATGGATCTCACGAAGTGGAACGTGCTCACCGGGAAATTCTCAGGGCGGCGAAAGGACAGGGAAGTGGCCAACTGCCAGATTCAGATCTGCCGTACAATGAGCAAGGTCGAAGGGGCCGTCTAGTTCAATCCAACGGTCAAAAGTCCATTGGGACCCTAAACACGCTGGATCGAACGGTAGCGCCAGTCGTAAGCTCTATTTCGGTGGATTCCGTAGGTGGACAGGGGGGTGGTCAGGGACAGACCCCAAAAATGGCTTCTCCTCTCTCTGCAGTAACATGCAGAAGACGACAACTGGTTGCAAGGCGACAGCGAGGGAGAAGGCGGCAGAAAGAGGTAAGCTTTCGACAAAGGAGTGGGTCGAAAAGCTCTGGTATGCGCCAGATAAAGCAAAGGTAGCAGTTGAGGAGCAGGGGCATCAGGTGACAGTGCTGACACTGGGTAAAGCGGCGAGCCCTGCCCTCAAGCAACCCAGAAAAGAGAGCACTTTAGGGTGTGATCAGAGCTCTGAAGGAGTGGGTAGGGTGGAGAAGTTGGTAGAAGAGGGCACTTTTGGAAATTTTGGCAGCATTTGTGGAGAGAAGGGGTTGAAGGTTGCTGAGAAAGGAGATGAAGTAACTGTGTTCAAGAGAGCCTTTGATTCTAAGGCTCTTCCCATTCCAATTAGAGCAGAGAGTTCGTTGGAGACCACGCCAGCTGCCGCACCTTTGGCGTATCGTGCGCTGCCAGCTGGCGAAGCTGGCAGTGGAAAGGTGACAGCTTGCACACGCGTCGAGGAGGGTGATAAGTTGTACCGCGGGTGTAGTGATAAGGAGGCAGCGGTTAAAGGTGTGAGTCAGGGGTCAGCTTATGGGCTTTATATAGAGTCGAATGGGCCCATTGTGGGGTCCAAAGAGACTTATATTAATTGTGAGACTGGCAACACTTTAACTGCAGTCAGTGAGAAATTAGTCCATGTTGGGAGCGGGCCCACGGTGGGGTCCACTTTGGGGGACAATTCTGCCATGATTGAATCTCCTATCAATGAGCTCAATGAGGAGTCTGCTGTGAGAGTGTCTAGCCCACAGAGGATGGTACAATTTACAATTAGTGAGGAGGATCTTGAAGGGCGGCTCAACCTAGATGAAGAATTCTCATTCACGGATGAGGAGTCAGAGGATATTGAGTTCATTGCCAACCCCCAGAGGGAGATTTCCCCTGAGATGGTACTTTCCACACTACCTGAGTCTGCTCCGAGAGGAAGCGCAGCGTCGTCTCAGAGGACAGTGGGGTTCAGAGTTCTCTGCTCACCAAAGAGGGCTCATGCGGAGTCCTTGGATGACTTTCTGGAGAGAGCTACGGCGGCCAAAGCGGCTAAACATGTCAATGGAGGTACAAAAACTTTCCTTGCTAATATTTTAAATTTCATGTCAGATTCTGAAGTTTTTATACTAGCTACGACTTGTGGTTTGGAAGTGCACGATAAAGAATGCAATGCCTTACTTCTTAACAAAATGAGGGGGTGGGAATCTGATAGGGCTAAAACTAGTAATCTGTCGGAGCTAGGATCCAACACTAGGGGGATAACGATTTCCGAGGGCGAAACCCGCCCGAGTCCCCCACTTACCGATTCTCAGGACATGGTTCACCAATGAATACACTCTTCTGGAATGTCCGGGGTCTGGGGGATAAAGGGAAAAGAAATATGGTTAGAGATGTTATCTCGAAGTCCAAAGCAGATGTGGTTGGTCTGCAAGAGACCAAACTTAGTCTTGGGACCAAGCTCAAGAGAGTAGGGGTGAATAGGATCATGGATTGGGTCTTTTGCCCATCTGAGGGAGCCTCTGGAGGAATTGCCATTGGTATCAACTCTGCCCTGCTTACTTGTTTAGAGGTCTACAAGGGTTCTTTCACCCTTACTGCTAGGCTGGAAAATAGAGCGGATAAGTTTTTGCAGCTTATCACAATTGTCTATGGGCCGAACGAGGCCTCAAAGCGTGAGGCCTTTTGGCAAGAGTTGTACAATGTTCGTCTCCGATGGCCGGGGCCGTGGATCGTCGGGGGAGACTTCAATATTACCCGATTTGCGTTCGAGCACAAGGGTAGAGGTTCCAGCGATAGACATAGAGCAGAGTTCAATAGGGTGATTACGGATCTGGAACTGATAGATATCCCTATTAATGATAGACTATTCACCTGGTCGAACATGCAGGCTACCCCGATTTTGGCAAAATTGGACAGGATTCTAGTATCGATGGATTGGGAATCTAAATTCCCCCTTGCAACTGCTAGATCTATCCCTAGACCAACGTCAGATCACACACCAATCTTACTTGACTTTGGGATTCAGGGAGTCAAAAGATGCAGGAAATTCCGATTTGAGAAGGCCTGGCTGGAGATCCAGGGGTTTCACCACTTGGTGATGGAAAACTGGGCACTTCTAGTGTCTAGCATAGTTGCGGCGGGCCGTTGGTGCGAAAAAATTCGCAGATTAAGAAAGCGGCTTCGTAAATGGAACCGATCTAGGTTTTTGGCCGTCTGGCGCGCTAAAGACTCCATGTTGGAAGAAATTGACGATCTCGAAAGAGCGGAGGAGTTGAGAGACCTGTCTCAGGAGGAAAGAAATAGACTCCTGGAACTCCGTGAGAATATTGGCAACCTCTATAAAATGGAAGAGATTAAATGGCAGCAACGGTCTCGAATTTCGTGGCTTAAAGAGGGAGACGCGAATACCGCCTTCTTCCACCGTGTTGCTAGCGCAAGGCGCAGGTCCAATCTTATTTTATCCTTAGAAACAAGCTCGGGAACTGTACAGGAGGAACATCTGATTTGCTCAGCCTTTCAAGGCTACTACAAGGAACTACTGGGGAAGAAGAATGACTTTCGGGTCCCACTTAGGAATGACTTCTGGCAGTCTTATCAGAATGAGCCTAAGCCCTCGCTAGCAGACCTGGAGTACCCGTTCTCGGGGGAGGAAGTTAAAAAGGCCATCAATCAAATGGGAGCTGATAAATCGCCAGGGCCAGACGGCTTCCCAATGATGTTCTTCCAAATTTTCTGGGAAGAAATTAAAGGGGACTATATGGCACTACTGGATGACTTTTTTAACCATAAGTTCAGATTGGGCATGTTCAATTTTGCGGATGTTGTCCTAATTCCCAAACGGGAATATGCGTCGAAAGTGGGAGATTTTAGACCGATCAGTCTGATAAATTGTTTGGCGAAGATTATTACAAAAATACTAGCCATCCGACTGGGGGATATTATGGACAACCTCATTAACAAATCTTAATCGGGCTTCATTAAGGGCAGAAATATCCTAGATTGTGTAGCAATAGCAGAACAGGTTATCCACCGCTGCCATACGACCAATTCGAAGAGTTTTCTGCTCAAGCTGGACTTTGAGAAAGCCTATGACTCGATCGATTGGGAGTTCTTGCTGGAAGCGCTGAGGGGTAGGGGCTTTGGGAATAAATGGATCTGCTGGGTCAGGCAGTGCCAGCAGACTAGCAAAACGGCCATCTCAGTGAATGGTAGGTCGGGGCAGCCGTTCCCTTGCAGGAAGGGCCTCAAACAAGGGGATTCGCTATCGCCGTTACTGTTCACTATCGTCGCAGATGTCTTGAGGGTTATGCTGGAGAATTGCCAGGAAAAAGGTTGGATCACGCCAGTGGCCGGTTCCGTGACTAGTAAAGGGTATACGATCTTGCAATATGCAGATGATACCCTGCTCTTTGGTAATGGGTCGAGACGAGAAACTGCCTGCTTTAAAGGGACCCTGTACTGTTTTGAGGCCTGGTCAGGCTTTAGAATTAATTTCAACAAGAGTGCGCTCACTCCAATTTCCCTATTCGATGATGAAGCAGGGGAACTCGCTTCTATATTGAACTGCATGACGAGTGGCTTCCCTGTCAAATACCTGGGGCTTCCGCTCAGACCAGGGAGATTGTCTAAAGCAGACTGGTTGCCTATCATTGACAGGGTGGAGGACAGACTGTCGGGTTGGAAAGGTAAATCGCTGTCTATCGAGGGCAGAGTGGTTCTCATCAACTCAGTGTTGTCTAAACTGCCTATCTACTACATGTCATTTTTTGAACTCCCAAGGTGGGTAATTCAAAGGATTGACCGAATTCGTAAACGATTCCTTTGGAAGGGGGCTGACTCGGACAAAAGAGGGTACCACCTCATCAAATGGAGTATAGCTTGCATGAAGAAGAAGCATGGAGGGTTAGGCATCATCGACCTCAGAGATATGAACCTTGCCCTGCTGGGAAAATGGTGGTGGGAGGTATTCCACAACAGCGGTGAAGGCTGGCAGGAATTCATCCAACCTTATCTCAAGGGTAAAGGCACTAGAAACCTAGGCTTCCGAGTAGGGGCGAAAGTGTCGCGATTCTGGAAAGGAATTGCCAAGGCCAGTGGTCCCTTCAACTCGGCGGTTTCGTCTACTATCGGCAATGGCCGGTCCACCAGATTCTGGTGGGATAAGTGGTGTGGAACCCATACACTGAAGGAAGCGTTCCCAAAATTGTTTGAGAGGTCGATTCGACCAAATTTGTCCGTTGCCGAAGGATGGAAAAGGGGACACTGGAAGCCAGCTTTCCGAGGTCCGCTTACCCCATATTTACAGCAGCAACTGCTTGACATGCAAGCACACATTTCACGGTCAGGCACAAGGTGCACTCAAGGCCCAGACCAGAAGAGATGGGAACTAGAGAGCAAGGGAGCATTCACGGTGAGGTCTCTGTATCATCGAATCCACTTTCGAGGCTGCAGACGAAGCTGGGCACAGGTGTTGTGGAAGGCGAAAACTCTCCTTAAAGTTAGAGTGTTCTTATGGCTAGTGCTCAATAATGCTATCCTCACGAGGCAAAATCTTGCCAAGAGACAACCACAGGTGGCGACCAACTGTGGTTTTTGCGATGCACAAGTGGAAGATCTTAATCACCTTTTCATCCGTTGCCCCAGAAGTAAGGCAACTATGGTTGAGGTACTCTGAGCCTTAGGGACAGAAGACTACCCCCACGTATATGAGGATTTATGGGTTGGCCCCAAATTTGCAACAATCTGCCATAATATGAAGGAGGCGTGGTACATAGCTATAGCAGCAACAACATGGGTGTTATGGCTTGACAGAAACAATTTTTATTTTCGTGCTAAATGTAATAGTATTTCTGGTAACCTGTCTCACATTATGCATCTTATCTCTTTTTGGGCTGCAGCTGCGGCAACAGGGGCGAGAGGGAGGATAGCCAGAGCTTTCCAGGTAGAGGAGTTTGATGATGAGGAGGTGGAGATAGGCCCGACATTGGACTGAGGGACTGGCTTCACCAGTTACGACAGTGCTTATGTCAGTGGGTGTCTGCTTGGTTCCGCCGTCAGTATGGATGAGAGGACTGATGTTCTGAGTAATTTGTCCCATCCCCCAGAGCTTGTTTGGGGTGTATGTTTGTTTTCTCGTATTTTCTTTCCGCATTGTACTTTTGCTTTGTATTGCTGTTTTCCCCCGGTACGCCGGGGTTGTTTTATTAACTTCTTATTAATGAAACAGGGTGGCCTTATTCCACCTTTTTCTAAAAAAAAAAAAAGTTATTTGTTTAGTGAAGGAAAAAACTTTGATTTACCCGCGTGATGAACGTGTTAATAAATAAAATTAGAATTACACGTGCAACGTATGCATTTTATTTATGACAAAAAAATATTTAAAACATATTTGTTTGGTTACAAACTCAAAGTGACAAAGTGATAAACTCTCCTATTAATAGTAGTAGTAGATTAGAGATGTACTGTGATTAGGCTATAGAGCACCATTATGGATCCACTAGTGTCATCTTGAATGTTAAAAAAAATAACATTTTGTGGCATGTTGAAGACACTAGATACAGATGAATAACCTCAATAATGACCCACATTGTAGCTTAGCATCTTGAGATACCTAGCTGGGTTGCATCAACACTTCATGACAATAAAAAATAGTAGTGATAATAAAGATGCATGGGGATAAGATGTTTCCAATAGTCTATATTGAGTATAGCTTCCTTTATGGGGTTTTCTGGACAACTCGAAAGTACAATAGATTACGAAGTGCTTAAAGTCTTGGTTTACTGGATTTGAAATAACTGTTATGTGTTTTTCCCTTATATGTAGACTAGTATCATACACGTGCACACGTGCACGTGGAAAAAATTGAAGGAATAATAAAAAGGATAAAAAGAAAAATAATTTCCAAACTGACCCACTTTCGGAAATATTTACCAAACTAGTCCACTGCCGAAAATATTTATCAAAGTTAGTCCATAACCCAACACGTGCGCTGCACGGGTTGGGTTGAGGACAAATTACACTAAGGGTTCTCCCATTATAGTAGTAGAGATGGAGGGTTTTTTTTGTTAACTTTAATTTTTATAGTTATTATTTTTTAATTCTTTTTAAGTAAAGGATGACAGGAGCTACCAGCTATAATTAAAGTGGGATTTGAAAAAATAAGACAAATTTTGAAACTATTTACAAAAGTTTTACGACACTCACCAAACTGTTTGCAATAATAGACCACTTGGAGATATTTTTCGAAAGTGACACTACCTTTGAAGCTGTTTATACAACTTCAAAACTAAATTATTTACATAATTCACTACCCTATCTAAAAATTAGATACTTTACAAAAAAAATCTAAGATTAAAAAACCTTTCAAAATTTAAAATAAGATACGTTGATAGATGATTAACAAAAAAAATGCATATATCTGATAATAAGAGAACAATCATAAAGAAAATGAAATAATGAAGAAGTAAGAAAAAGAATGAATTTTGACATACAAAAATAAGATAAAATAAGAGCAACCAAATTAGACATAAACCCCAAAGAGATATTTAAACTTTCAATATTTGAAAGAAAAAGGAATACCATTATGATAGCCAGAAATAATAAACAACCTATTGGCCTAGCTTTTTTTTGGGCTTTAAAGCTACTTCAGAAGGAGAAGCAGAAAGTAGAGCTTTGAAATTGAAAGCTGAAGCTGTTTGGAAAGTCTTTTTTTTTTAACTTCAAAGCTACTTTTAAGGTAGAAGTTGTTTGACATAAGATATCAATTGTAAGGTACTTTTACACTCAATTTAAGCTTTTGATTTTATTTAAGAGTAAAATGTAATTATCAAATTACAAAAATATCTTTATATTACTAATAAAGATATTTAAAGCCCAAAAAAAGGCTATCGACGGCAAATAAAGAAGAGGCGGCGGCGCGACGACATTCGAGGGTGAAGAAAGGAAAGGGAGGCGGCGGGGCGGCGAGGGGAGGCGGCGACGCGACAGCGTTCGACGGCGAAGAAAGGAGATGGAGGTAGCGGGGCGGTGAGGGGCCGCGTTCGGCGACGGCTGTTCGGCGAGGAAGGGGAAGGGAAAAAAATTGTGTTATGAGGTTTTGAAGGAGATGCCAGAAGTTGCTCTGGATGGCTTCTATCAAAGCTCATTTTCTTCACTAAAATTAAGCTACTTCTTCTTCTGTAGAGATTTTCAAAGTTTGTGTTTGGCCCAACTTCTCCTTTTAAAGAAGAAGAGAAACTGATTTTAAGTTGGGCCAAACGTAGCCTAAACAAGCCCAAAGAAGAACTACAATTCCATTAATAACATAAAGAATAATAAGATAAGAATGAAAAAAATAAGTGAGAAAACCAGAAAAATATTAAGACATATATTTAGGAATAGTACAAATAATAATAAAATCTTATTTTAAGGAAGGAATAAATACACCATTAGAAATATACTTAATGGATTATAAAATAATATCAAGTACACAAGATGCTTTAATAGGAATAGTACAAAGAAACTTAATGTACAAAAAAAATTAAATTTACGATAAAATTTAATTTTTGTATAAGCATGGCAGAAGAAAATAATGACAAAAGCTTAGTCATGTACCGCAGATTATCAGGAATAGAATTGATAGAGAAGAGTAAGGTTATGAGTATACAAATAAGAAATATATATGCTTTTACAAGTAAGCATGGAGTAAAAAATAGAAATACTGATAACTTTAAAATAGAGCCACTATTCTGAAAATTATAAGATGCAAACCAACTAGAGAAAACACTGAAATGACCATACTAAATTATATAGAATGACTTTAACAAAGCAAAGGATATTGCAAAATCAAAAAAAAACACCACAAATAATGTTTGAGAAAAGATCATTATCAATAAGAAACAAACAACAGACATTGGAACTAATACCGATAATAAGTACATTAGATAACTAAAATAATAATCAATTTAAGATAGAAATAGAATATTATGACAATGGTAAATGGAACAAACAAATAGGCCTTGTAGATACATGAGCTACCAATTCACATATTAAACAAATAAATATAAAAACAACGGAATTAACACCATTAAATAATCCATATTACTATTTAGACTACTATAACAATAGACATCCAATTGTCCATAAAATAATATTACCGCTAAGAATAAACAGTAGAAATGGAATACTATTACATCTACATGTAGACCCATAACACAATATTAATGAAATGTTATTAAAAACAGACTTCCTAATATCAGTACAACCTTACTAAATACAAGAAGAAAAAATAACACTAATAGTAAATAATGAAAGCATAGTAATAAATAAAATATTGTCTAAATGAACTAATTAAAATCAATGACTAATACATTATACATACTAACAAATTTTTTATGCGAAGGATATAAATCAAGAAACTATCACAGTATAATAGACACTGGAGCAGACACAAGCTTATGACATGAAAATATACTACCAAAATGGAAACAATATGGAACTAATAAAAAAGCAATATCTGGAGTGACAGAAAAAAGCATTATCCTTGACAAATATCAACAAAATGTTACGATACAAGTAAAAAATTATATCCTAAAAATACCAATAATATACTAATATGATGACATGAATAATGATGTCTTATTAGAAAATGACCTTTTACAAAAATACTATCCTATGACTATATCCCACAGAACAGTTATATTTACAACACCTTGTAAACACCGAACAATAACAATTAGGATAACACAACCCTATACTAGGACAGACTTACCACACATCAGAGTTTCTTCAACTCCGCGTGGTGAATATCAGTATTTACCAAATAAAACTAGAATACAACAATTCCAAGAAACAATTACATAAGAAGTATTACAAAATCAATTAGAAGATCTGTGTGGAGAATACCCTTTAGCAAAATGGCACTTAAGTAAACCCACAACTCATATGAAGCTAAGATAAGAAAAAAATAATAAAATTTAAACCTATACGACATACTCCAACAGATTTACAAGAATTCAAAATACATATAAAAGAATTAATGGAAAATAATTACATAAGAAAATCACAAAGTCCACATTCATCACCAACATTCAAAGTAAGAAAACATTCATAGTAAACAAATGGTAAATCTGGAATGGTAGTAAATTATAAGGAACTAAATAAAAATAACAAAAGATTTGGATATCCACTATCATATATGAAAATACTACTACATACAATAAGAACAAGAAAAATATATTCAAAATTCGACTGCAAATCGAGATTTTACAACGTAAAACTAACAGAAGAATCAAAACAATTAACAGTATCGCAAGGATTTTATGAATGGAACGTATTACCATTCAGATATAAATATAGTCCAGCAACATTTCAAGAATATATGGATAGGATATTTGAAAAATAAAATAATTTTATACTAGTATATGTAGATGATATCCTGATAGGATTCGAAAGCGAAAAGCAACATAAAGAACATTTATTAAATTCATAGAATTAGTAAAAAATACATGGATTATAATATTAAAAAAAGAAAATGGAGTTATTCAATATCGAGATAGAATTTTTAGGAAAAAAATTATCACACGAAGGAATAAAACTACAACCACACACACACACACACACACACACACACACACACAGATATATATATATATATATATATATATATATATATATATATATATATATATATATATATAAAGACAATCCCAAATATTTTAAAATAAAAAAGAGAAGTACAATCCATAATTGAACTACTAAATCAAAGAAGATGATATATGCTAAATTTATCAGAAAAAACAAGTTGAGTACAACAAAAACTGAAAAAGTTCAAGAAATGGGAATGGGCTACAGAGGCTGAAGAAAAGCTGAGAATATTGAAACAAAAAACTTCGGTATTAAGTAAATTATGATTACCTGCTAAAGAATGTACATGGATAATAGAAACATATGCAAGTGAAAATAATTGGGAGAAATATTAAAATTTATAGAAAAAGATGAAAAAAAGAAAAACTAGCCAGATACTCCAGTGGCTCATTCACACAAACACAACAAAATTCCATATAAATAAAAAAGAATTATTAGAAATATTAAAAGCAATAAAAAAGTTTGAGTTATTTATAATACATACAAGATTCATAGTAAGAACGGATAATACCAAAGTAAAGACTTGGATTAACAAAATAATAGAATCAACTATTGCAAATAAAAGATTGATAAGATGACAAATGAAACTGTCACACTATTATTTTCAAATAGAAAATATAAAAGAAAAATACAATATTTTAGCTATTTTTTTATCAAGGAATTAACCATTTTATTTCTACAGAATGGAAACTAGAGTTCAACAAATAGTTAAGAAAAATGTGGAATAGATAAAGGAAGCATTTAATCAAAGTTTGTTCTCCCAACATATAAATCAGCATGCAACTACAAAAAATATGGTGAATGTTAACAAAAAAATGAGTGAAATTAGTGAACCTACCCATTCCTTAAAAGAGAAAGCAATAACATCTTCAAACAAAACTACACACAAGGATACATTACTCACTGAGAAATCTCCTTTCAAAATATCAAAGAAAATATTATTTTTACAATATATTCAAAAATTATTCCAAGTAACCCAGTTGAATCAGTTCATCAAAACCATATCACAACAACATATGAACAAGACCATCATTCTACTAAGAGCTAATCCGAGAAAAACACGAACACTATTTGAAAGAGGACTTATTCATTGTATTTATCAATCTAGAGAATATGAAGAACTTATCAAATTGCCAAGATAAATATATAAAGCAGACAATAGTTATTTTTGTCTCACAAAGGCCTAAAAAATATATGTTAGAATATATTCAGCAATCCCTGAGGATCTTGAAGAAAATGAAGAACTTCCAACAGAACATGTAATCAAAATAGGGATGGCTACCCACGTAATATATGGAGCATCTAACATCATGCCATAGAAAGCTAAAGAATATGAGAAGATAATCCCAAAAAGGAGGGCAATGGGATTCAGAAATATATATTGTGAATTAAAAACATAAAATTAAGAAACAACAACATATGGATGTATGACAGCCCATACACAGAGAACATAATAATGTATAATATAGCAAAAATAAAGCAACCACGGGATAAGTGTTGTAATGCAGTGAATACCAAAATACGGTGATTTGTAGCTCAACAGGATCTACACTTCACTTCGTACAATTTTACAAGAAATTTTGAAACTTTTATTACGACATTGTCCATTTACATCAACGCAGCGGAAATAAATAAATACAACGTGATAGATTTACAAGTGTAACAACTTTAGCATTTAAATAATCATCAACATCAAATAATCTTTATATCTTCTTCCAAATTCCAAGTCCTGCATGTGAAACTGTGGGCACGTCAATTGCGTACAACCGATACAATATTATAAATGGTGATCCTCACTATGCCGTAATACAACAATTCTTTATACTTTAGTGACCACAAACTTGAATGTAAACAAAGTGTAAAAGAGTGACTATCCTAATCATGTTAGTGTATGTAATGACTTAATGCCTAATACAGATGTTTACGCTAGGATGACACTAATGCATACTTATTCGTAATCTATACATCCCATACTACATAGGTCCAAGGGCAAGCACTTAAGTACTCCACATTGTAAGGTTAGATCCATCGCCATGCAACCTACTACGATGACTACTACAAGATTTAGACACTTTGTAAGTATTGGTTCTCCCCCTTGGAATACTGGAGACCAATCCCTCTCCGTGGATCAATCTGTGGCCCTTACGTCTATCGTCCCGGAATACTGGGGATCGTCTCACTCCGCAGGTCATTCTGGAGCCCTCATTGCATAAGTATCCCATGAGCGTCGCTCTTATCATGGAATACTGGTGATCGTTCCCACTCCGTGGATCATTCTGTGGCCTTTACGTCCATCGTCCAGGAATACTGGGGACCATCTCTCTCTAAGGATCATTCTGGAGTCCATAACTCACGTTGGCACTCATTTCGTCATATCACCATCTAGTGCCTAACCTTAAGTTTAGGTTATGGTTATTAAGAGCTAGAGTTTAGCTTACCTGCCGGTCTTAAACACAACACTGAGACAGTCAACCCATATGGGTTACTTCACAATTTCTTAATTTCAACTGTCGGTAATCTAAGCCTCGCTCACCCTAGAATAACAACCGTCTCAAGTGAGACCACAAAGGTTACATCTAACCTCATCGAGATAATTCATTTCTTTATTCACAATCTCTTCCTTATTCATTTCTTTATAATCTTATAACATGAAGTAACTCACTTCATGTAACACCCTGAATTTTTATTTATAAAGAGTTTGTGATTTTATGTATTTTGCACGTATAATTTCCTATGCATTTTTTTCTAGAAAAATATTTCTTTATAGGATGAACAAGTAATTATTCTCTTTATTTTCCAAAAAGCCTATTTTTAAAAAGCCTAATTAAATCCTAGGTCTAATTATCTCTTCTTAGCCCACTATAATTAATTAATTAATTATTTTATTAAGAGACCATGGTTAATTGGCCCATTAGTGAGCCCATTAATCTAATTTTTCCTTTTAAATAAACTAACTTGTAGTGTAGACCAATTTAGTAGACAACTAATAATATTACATGAACAACTTATAAATGGCGGGTACTAGTTTGCATGTGCATTGCACTACCACGTGCAATGTGCACCTATGGGGATAGTCTGGATTGTGCTAAGAGAGATGGAGAGGTGGGTGAAGTGGAAAAGTGGTTGCTCCATCATGGGTAGTTGCTACAACTCCCTAATTCATCTTGGCCTTTGATCCTTAACCATTTGGACTAATCCTAGCCTTCCATTTGCACTTCAAATTAGTATAAATACCTCCCCCCCCCCCCCCCCCCCCCTCCCTCACTCATTCATATTTGCACTTGAAAAAGAATTGAAAAGAATAGAAAGAAGGAAACAAAGACAAAATTGTGAGTAAAAGATTAGGAGTGTTGTGAGTTAAAAGATTGGGTGCTAGTTTGTGTGTGTTCCCTTCCCAAGCTTGGCCGGCCTACCATTGGAGCAAGAAGAAGGAGTTCAAGTACCATCAAGCTAGGAGGAGAATTCAAATTGGTGGCTCAATCTAGGAGGAGAAGGCTTCCCTGGTTCATTCTAGGAGATCTTTTAGGAGTTCTTGTTGTTTTCTCTCCATTAAAGATGTGTGATTTTCTCGAACTTCTAATTAGACATCATGCTAGGGGATTATTTGATAAAATTGAGAAGAAAACTCTAGTTGATTTAGTCATGTGTTGTGAAATGAGACAAATTACAATTGGTAGAAATGCTTATTAAAAACATTGTTAATTAATGCAAATTGTGATTGTTATCTTAGAAAATACCTTGCTACCTTGATTTATATGTTGATATGTGCTAAATTAAGAAATTGTGCTTGTATGTTTAGTTAATTGAAATGAGAACCATGAAAATGTGAATTTCTTAATTGACTTGATATTTGCATGAAAAGGAAAATTTTGCTGTAGAAATAATAGTAAAATGAT
Organism: Hemerocallis citrina; assembly: GCA_017893485.1. Lineage (NCBI taxonomy): Eukaryota > Viridiplantae > Streptophyta > Magnoliopsida > Asparagales > Asphodelaceae > Hemerocallis > Hemerocallis citrina. The sequence continues at coordinate 159,990,338 of CM030360.1, read as the reverse complement.
AATAAGAAAAATAAATAATAAAAGAGATCTATGGAAAGTTTGAGTGCAAAATTATAAAGAAACCACACTTGTATATGCATTTTCGAAATTGTAGATAAAAATGTATGTAGAGAGGAAAATTGTACTTTTTGTGTCAAAAATTAAGTTTTATTTTACTGATATATTAGAAATGCATAAAAACTATATTTTGGAATTTTAGAATAAAATTGGAGAAGAAAAGAACTTAAAAATGATTGTTTTTATAAAAATTCGAAGAGGACAGAGACTCGAACTATAACCCTACAAACCCCAAACCATATCAGATTATCCACTTGGACTATTTAATTATCAGGTGTATTTGGGTGCGCTTTACTGTAGCGTGGGTTGGTCTTGGGTCTCGGGTTCAGTACTGGGCATTAGCCCTTTTGTTTCAATTTTTTTTTTAAAAAATTCCGAAACCCGATGATGTACTCTTAGGGATTTTAAACCCCCTCTTTGACGCATTGGCGCCTTGGCTTTTCTGACTTTCAGTAGCATCACAGTGCACTGCAGTGTAGCTTGGGGGTGCCTTTGGGTTGCGGGTTCGATTCCTGAGTTTAGCATGTAAGCAAATTTTTTTGGTTTTTGACTTTTTAAATTGATTTTTGGACTTTTAAAAATCCGAAAAAATATTATAATTATTCTGAAAATATATGGACTTCATGAAAAATATTTATACAATATTTTGACTTAAATAAAAGAGATTGAGAAGTAAAAATTGAGTAGAATTCTATAAAATTGACATTTGCATAAGTATAAAATGTGATTTATTCCATGAGAAAAATTCCACCTAATTTATAAAGAGGATCTTGTATGAGAAAAATTAAAGAGTGTTTATTTATGAAATTTTATTCAATAATTTGTGCCGGTCATGCATTTGAAAGTTAAATGAA